>VZTI01003800.1:545880-622990 GCA_013397865.1 Struthidea cinerea | reverse complement strand
CCCGGCCGCGGCCCCGCCGCCCCGGGATCGCCCTCCGCCCGCCCTAAGGCTGCCCGCGCCCGGAGCCGCTACGGGGGCCGGAGCTCTCGCCCTCCCCCGCCGCTCGGGGCACGGCGCTCGTCCGGGCCCGGCCCGAAGGGCTCTCGGTGGCCACCCCACGCCCCCGTCAGGGTCAGGCAAAGAGCCTCTCTCTCCCCTGGACATGGCACCGCGCAGGAGCCGGAGCAGCTTCCTTCTTGTAGGCCTTGAACGCCGAGCTTGGGAAGACGAGAAAATGGTGCGATCAATGGTTATTTGTCACACGGCAAGGGTTCTTGTCACTACAAAAAAACAGTCCCAAAAGACCCCGCAACACTGTTAAGGGGTTGAAAGCTCAAGGGTTAGAGGTTTCCATCCCTGTAATCTGACCGGTTTTGGGTGCCTGTGCAACTGCTACTTTTCTGCTTGTCAGCTGCAAAGTTAGATGCAATTCCGGAGCTTCACTTTTGTGCCCTTATCTTTAAATGTCAGCACAACCTGCTACCTCTTCTACTTCCTGGTTCTGAAGAAAGCTTGCTTTTCTTTCTTTATTTTTTTTTTTAATATACATCACTAAATCTATGCAAGTTGTTATGGTTGCAAACGCAAAGAACGTGTCTCTGAATTTATTAGTTGGACAATGAACCCAAGTAAGAAGTCCATAAATGGAGAGTGTTGAATTTAATGCTCAAATAAAAATTAGAAGGGCATGTTTAAAAAAACAAAGAAATTTTATTTCCTAAATACTGTTAAGTTCTCCTGTAATTTTAAATGTTAGAGGTGTACTCACTTGAATGGCAAGGAAGATATGTCACAACAGATGTAGGAGTGAGTATACTTAGTATTGTAGCACATGAGATGGCTGAAGGCTAAGAATCCATCAAAAATGCTGAACTTTAATCAGTGGCTCGTAAGTGCCTAGGAAGAATCACTATGTTGATACAAACTTGATACGGTGACATATGAGCTGGTAAACCTGTTTGAAGTGGCAAGCTGTGTGAATAACTAACTATGGTAGTGTTTCAAGTAAGCTAAGTGGAAGCAACATTTCTGTAAAAGTACCCAAAGTGGGGTTCCAATTACTTTAAACAGAAATGAGTGGAGATTTTTGTTTTGGGGGATGGGAAGGGTTGGTTTTGGTTTTGTTTTGTCACTTTTTTCCTTGAAAGGTGAGACTGACAGTGATACTAATTTTAAAAAAATAAATAACCCCAAAAAACCGAAAACCCACCAACCAACCAACAAACCTAGTATGTGTAAGATTCTTTGGTTGCACTGTCTCTTCCATTATATATGGTAACTTCTGTATCAATAAATAGTTTCTTGTACAAGACAGAAAAGTTAAAAAGTTAACGTGGGAATCCCAGTGGGGTTTAAGCTTTGTGAACTGCTAACTTTTAGGTATTTTTAAGAGGAACTTTCATATCAGAAAGAACTGCTGTAAAGATGGTGTTTTGTTTGCAGTGCTGTGTACTAGCAGTGAAATGCAAAGGCATCAATATAGTTTTGCTTGGGAATACCTCAAAACAAATTGCTCTTCATATACCTGTGCATTAAAGTTGGTTTAGTGGTATGATCCGAAAGTAAAGGGAACTACAGTGAAGTGTGAGATACGCCATTTCACTCATGTTTCTTCAGGAGGGAACTTCCTCAATTGTAAGAACTCTAACTTGAAAAGTGCTTATATGTGAAATGGACTTTTGCTTGCGTATTGCAATCCTGCACAGAAAGATGAGGAAGTTGTAGAATTCATGACTACAGTAAGGGTTTAAAGGGTCAAGTACATGTGTTGATCTAGATCACGGGTCATGTGTGATTTAGATGTTTTGTTAGTACATGTGAAAACTTACTGAAAACAAGCTAAACCCAGTGTAAATGCCAAGCTTGTTCCTGACATGGACTCTAAAGCGAGTATCAGTCAGTGATCAATATAACACATTGCTTTGTGCTGTGTTACGTGCTGTGTGCACCTGGTTATGACAGGCCTGTGTACTCCAGCACGCTGTAGGAAAACTCTTAGGCTGGGATGAAGTTGATAAAAGTGGATCAATAGTTATTAATCAACTGAACGCTCCTGACAGAAAGATTGGCAGACTGTCACAACTACTGACTAACAGGATGTGAAGTGGATTCGGAGAAAATATGAAAAACAAAAGAGCAGAATAACTAGCTGCTAATAAGAAAGTGGCAACACATAGATGTGGTGCATGTACTTGTTTCAAAGGCTTAATTAAACAGGTCTTAAGTAGGCTCTAGATCTCACTTCTCACAATGAAAGTTTTGTATTTTAAATAAGTGATGCCATATCTCATAGAGCAATTTCTTATAAACCTCTGCTAGCAAATATCCACTTGATATTTCTGTCCTGCTTTTTCTACAGAATACTGTATCCATTCGTCTGTATTTTATTTTACTTTGAAGATTTTACAGACTGTTAGTGGAATGTGGAAAGTATATCTTGCTACTTAGTGAGTTTTGAGCTAAGTTTGTTCAAGGTGAAAAATGCAACACTTACTCCTCAGTAGTTAGCAAATGCAAAATACAAAGTAAACTTGGCAGTAAGCAAATCCTCTTTTTAGTTTGTTCTGGTAGCTTCACCAGCAAAATTGCCCGATTACTAAAGATTGAAAGATTACATAAAGCCAGATTACCCTTTTTTACCTCCTTCTATCTCCAGTACAGGTTCTTTAGTAGGAGGAGGAATGAGCTTGGGTAAGAACCAGTACTGCTGATTGCCTTCCCTTCCAAAATTCTGCTGTCCTTCTCTGGGCTTGCATCCCTTAGAACTTTGTACACCAGGTAAACTAGTCTCTCCTCTCTAGTGCTTGCTCTCAGGTTAATTGCACAGTCTTTAACTCTTTGCTTCCTGGTGGAAGTGGCAGCTCTGTTTCTTCATAAAATGGAGCTCTAACATACGGTGCTGTAGATTGTTAAATAAGGCATCCATGAAATAAAATATTGTGAGTTTTTTATGGAAAAAAGTTTGGTTTGTGTTTTTTCAAACCATTATTAAAAAGAAAATGTTTTTTTGTTAAGTGTGTGTGCTTTCTTAGCAGTAATGGTAGATGTCAGCATATTAAGTTGGTATGGCTGGGTTAACAGAAATTATTGCTAAGTATATTTAAATGAAACTATTGTGTATGCACAGTGATTACACTTCTGTCCTTCTAGGTGTTCACTACCACTTCCTTTTTAGACAGTACTGTAAATCTTCTAAACCTGGGGCTTTTATTGTTAATGTTACAGGATTTATTTTACAAAAATTTTTGCTTCACTCAAAGTTGTGTTTTGCAAAGCAATACTTGCTTAATATCAGGGAAAAAGAGTATACTACTTGGGTTTATTTGCTTAAATGAAATTGTTTGGTCAAGATAGAGAACTTGGGCTATGCCCTGAAAAGAATAAGCATGTAACAAACCCTCAGTTACTTCAAATGGAAGTATTAAAGGCTCTACCTGAACTTAACGTTTCAAACTCAACCATAATACATACTTTTAATATTACAGAACATTGTAAAAAATGTCTTTATAGTGGTCAACATAAAGGGATTTTTTAATGGATATCTTGTTTTAGCGCACTGGTCACCTAATTTCCTAAGGTGCTGTACTTAGAGATCTTAAAGCATAAATTTCCTGACAGAATCGTGTTTAAAGGCCACAGTAAATTTTTTTAAAATAGTGATGAACAGTACCACAACTGAAATATATGTAAATTATGATTATATGATGGCACATCCGGTATACTTTGTGGTTTGTTTTATTTTTCCATTTCATATCTAGGACAAGAATATTTGTAAAATTAATGTGACTGAAAAATGCTTAGTATTTTGTTAGTCTGCATGATACAAATTGGACAGTTGAGTCTGAGGTTATACTACTATGTTTTGTATATAAATGTGTCTAAAACTGGGCACTTGTACTTACTAAGCTACTAGCTGGGACTCTGAAGACCTGTATTTCATTCCTGGCTTCTCTGCTCTCAGCTAGGTGACATTAGGCAGATGACTTTGCTTACTCATGTCTCAGTTTCCTCCTCTTTAGAATAGAGGTAATGATGCCAGCTTTTTTTGAGTTGGAAAGTACTGGGTATTTATTATTAGCTGTGGTCAGGTGCCTAAGGACACCATGAAAAGGTACAAGTAACCTAATTAATCTGTTTTGAAGAGACATTGTAACTGAGTTGAATACTCAGCAGTAAGACTGCCTTCAAATAATATTCAGCTAGGACAGATTAGCTTCAAATAATTTTGAATGACTCTTGTTTCTTCAGGAGGCGAGAATGTCACATTCAGGTGAAAATATCCTGAACTAGTCAACTGCAGTTTAGAAATGAGAATGTGTCTACAGCAGCTTGGGACTTCTTAGGTCCCTACAAATGCTTTCAGAACTGGTGGATTTAGAGAAGCACTTCAGGTTTTTTTCCATTTGTGGATGTATATTATTCTTTAAACAGTCCTCTATTCAAATCTTGTATTAGCAAAATGTGCATCCTGTTCTCAGTGGAACATAAACAGTCCTTAAAATACCTTTTGGTAGGTGCATGGGTGGAGTTCTTGGTTTTGTTTTGTGTTGGTTTTTTTTCCATTTTTTGAATTCTGTCAGTCTGCCTATTAACATAGGAACTTGTATATGATGTAGACTTGTATACATTTGACTGAATTTTCCTTATCAGAGCAGCTGTCTTTTTGTGACCCAGATCTGTTATTTTAACTCAAGATAAATTATTAGTGATGGATAGTAGAAAAGTATTTAGTTACACTATGTGTAATAGCTCTTCTGGAACAGTTTTATACATTGTGAAGGTCATTCATTACAATGTAACCTAAAATCTGCAGTAGAATAACTAGATAAACGTGTCCTTTACATTGGGAAACAGTGGTTTAAGGATTTAATGTTGGGATTAAGAATCTCCTCATCAGTGCCTCAGTGCTGAATTAGAGACTAAGACGTCTACTTCGATTCAGAGTAACAGTCTTATATGTGTTTTATGTGTGTTATGTGCAGTGGAGGGCTCAGTCTACTTTTTTTTTTTTTTTTTGGCTTTTGCTAGAAATCACTAGCACAACTGGTACGAATTGGTTGATGGTAGGCTTTTTGTTTGTTTTGTTTTTTTGCTGCATGGGTCCACTAAGTGAATGGGTTCAGGGACAAGCTGAGCTGAAGCATCTCTCACGAGACTGCACTCTGTAGCATGGGCAAAGCGTTTGTAAGGTACTTTGAAGCTTTAATTATTAATGCTTGGTCTGCAGTTCCTGGCACAAGCAAAAGAGCATCTTTGCTGGTGTTTGGTGTGGGTGCAGGAGGTTCTTTTTAAAGAAATGAGATTTATCTTGTAAAATCAAATCCATGGCTTCTGTTATTTTGAGATGTGATTCAGAAGTACTATATTGAAACAGAAACTTACAGTGCCATTAGCTAACGAAATGCTTTAGGCCTGTCCTTACAAGTAACAGTAGATCTGATAAGTTTGTTTATTTGAACTGCAGCAATACGATTATATCACAGTGACACAAATCGACACCATTTTTGTTACTGCCATTTTATAGCTGACCGGTTACCGGTTTGACACCCCACCAGTGAATTGAACTACTTGCATGGCAGTCTGGGAGTACGTCCTCTGGAACAAAGTACTGCTCTCTGGGTTTTTTCATAGTTTTGTGGGATGATTTTCCAAACTTTCAGAAATTCTGTGACTGTATGTCAAACTAAGGAAGTTCTGTTGCATCCATCAGCTTTGCTGTTGCAAATTCTGGTAGCTGGTGAGGATGATACGGCTGAGGTTCTGTGATGAGGAGACGCTCGCATGAACAGGACAGTAGTGAGCATTTGCAGGCTTATGTTCAGCTAAATGGACCAGCTTTGCTGGGAATTGTGCTGCGGTTGTACTCCGGTTAATAGAAGAGGCTGAAATGAAGCTATATGAGCTAGTGCGTTTAACTTCATGGGGAGGGTAAGTTGAGAGGGTTCATGTGATTAGTTACTATGGCTCAGTTGTGGGACCACCAGCTGTGTAGTGGTAAGCTGATTGTTTTTTAAGAGCAGGCCACTCCTTACATTTTTCTTGATGTCGGGTATAGATACAGTTTCCTATACTCTGTATCAACATTATGCCCACTGTGGCTGTACTTCCTGTTTACTGCTGCTGCAGTGTACAGAGCACTTCTGGAGTGGATGCACAGAGATGGCAAGACTGTGCTCTCATTAGTGGAGTTTGCTTCCACTGGGCAGCCAGGGAAAAAATAGGACTATTAGCAGAAGTGTATTTTCCTAGGCCAAGTATATCTATACTAAAAGCCTTTGTTATTTTACTGTAGATACATAGCTAGCTATCAGATAGGTAACAAATAAGAAATGATGACTGGAAAGGGCTGGGCTATGAAAGTTTAATATATGCAGCATTTCCCTGTTCTTTTTTTGTGCCATAAAAATAGCTTATGTGGCAAGACCCAGGGACAGTTTGCTCTGGCCCAGTATACAAATCAGGGTTGGTAAAAACCTTAATGGGCACATGACTAAATTAACTACCTTTTTCTACCTCCAATTCCCATGCATTCCTTTAAGCCTTGTTTTCTTCACTGGAGATGTATTGGTTTTTAAATGATGGAGAATTTCTGACTTCTTCTCTAAGTACGTGCAGATCAGAGAGCTTGGATCAAAAGCTTCTAATATCTGGTTCCTGTCTGTGGTGTTATGTATGGAAGTCAGGTGCTGAAGCAAACTGTTTTTTCTCTTCAGGTTTTTCAGACATTTGTTACCTTGCAACATGGTAGTAGGGTTCATAGATTTTAAGTTTCCATTAAACACAAGAACATGATAGCCTGAAAATGAAAGTAGCAGAATCACTTCCGTTTCTATTGAGAAGAACCAGGGAGGCAGCTTTCCACTAACTTTCCACACTTGTTATTAGGATGTAACAAAATACAATAGGCAGCAGGTCTATAGCCAGGAGAAGGCATAATTAAATCTGCAATACCAAGGTACTAGTAGATTATATTAAAGTTCTAAGATAAATCACAGGAATATTGTGGGGCTCTGTCTGTTACTGTGACAGAAACGCAAGCAGATCAGGTCAGAAAGGAGAACTTTTCTTGTGGGTAAATACAACAATAATAATTTTCTGAGCCTTAAACCCAGAGAATATTGCTCAACTCTTGGAATGTGGGGGCTGATACACCTTTTTTTTTTTTCTTTAGCTCTTAAAGTACTTGAACGTCACTACCACATACATTTTCTCTAATGAAATTTAAAAAGTAAATACATGTACATTAACTTCTTAAATACATATGCAATATCCTATGTACTCATATTTGTTAGACTATTAAAATAAATAGGTTGTTAAAATTTATAAGAAGTAACAGTAAGTTTAATTGTTATTTACCTGAAATAGTACTTGTCGGTAATTGCAGTACATAGGTGTTCTGAAATTACTGTTCTATTCTGCTGCGTGGATGTATATTTTTTTTAATAAATAAACTTCATGTGACTTTTGAGGAGAAGTTGAGAGTTCATGATTAAAACATCAGAAAAAGTGTCCTATTTTTTTTTTTTATTTCAAAGTCCCAAACACAAACTGTGTAATTAAACAGGTAATAGTGATATGGTTTAGTATATCACTGCTGCTATAGTTGGCCTATGAATTTAGGAACTTTAATGTATGTATTTTTGAAAACTGTCAGAATTATATTAAGTTTGGTTTTCTTTGTTACAATAAGATGTAAGGCAGGTCTGTGACATAAATTTAGGATAGAAGAGTTCTGCTTGGTTCATTGAATACGTCATGTGCTGGAACTGGAAGCTTTGCCCATACAGACTTGAGTCTGTTGCTCAGACAAAGTGTCAGACTTTGTCAGCTGCTACCACTGGTGAAAGAGAGTACGTTCCATGTTGTGTTGCTTTATTTTTGCACAGGCAGCTATATGGTGCACAGATTTTGTTGTTTTGTTTTAGTGAGTTTTTTTCACCCCTATGTTAGTTTTCAGCCATCAGGTTCACAATTGCAGTTCATTATGTGGCCATATAAAGATTTGTACTGGGATATATCAGTAAATGGTCTGGGGCAGGAACAAACTGTTAGGGGAGGTCAGAACTGCTGGTTCTTTAGGGCGCCTTTTTTTTGCCTGCCATGGTGGTTCATGCAGTAAAATGTTTATCAGATTACAGATTCACCACTAAGGACTGTGAAGAGTCCGATTCTGCTGCAGGTGAATATGCGGATAATGAACAGTCCAAGCACCATCTGTGGTAATTCTTCTCTAGCCTTGCATTCCTCAAGCAGAAAGTCTCACAATATGCATAGTCTCACAGAAAACCTGTTTGTCTGAAAAAGCATTAAAAATAGAATTGGTTTGGACATCGTGCATGGATGGAAGATGTAGTTACATTTAGTTTGATGTTGAAGGCTGAGAACAGTGTTAAGGTTTTGTAGCAGTACATGAGGTCAGTGTACCCCAACTTCATTAGCTAACTTTCAGAATTGGTAAGCCTTTGCTGTTAAACCTTTTGTGCACTCAATGCAAGAAGTAGTTTTGAAAAATGTTGAGTCTTTTTGTTATTTCTCTAACTGAAATGGAAGAAAAAGTGAATATACAATTGAAATGGATGGGATAGAGTTTTGGAGTGAAGGCAAAGTACTGTGCAAATAATACTATAAATGTACTGTCCATAAAGATAATGAAGAGACTCAGGTATTATATACAGCTTGGTGTGAATACATTTGTCAGTTAATGAGTAGCTCAATGCCTGTGAAACATTTGAATATTCAGTAGGGGGGGAAAAAAACCCTAACAATGATGAGTTGAATGTTTGCGATAGGAAAATATTTCTGAATGGTCACATGAGCATCAATTAAAGCACCACTTAGAGGACTTTGAACTACTGTTTACAAGACTAATGCTGTGTTTCAGAGGTCTAGCCAAATTTGGGGGAGAAAAGGCCTAAAAATATGGTGCAGAAGAAGTTTGAGGTAACAAAGGGATTAAATGTTTTCAAAGTTTTTGTGTTGAATTAATTTCAGAACTATCAATTCTTTCTCATTCTCCTTGTACTTACTAACAAACCCGAGCATATTAGTTTAAATTTGTGTTGTTGAGGTGAAATATTATGTTAAAATAAACAAGGAGATTGTTTTTGGTGATTCCAGGTGTTCCAAAGCTCTCTGGTAACAACAGGATTATTTCTGTAATGTAAGCTAGAAGCTTTATGCCAATTGTTAGATAAATGGAAGAAACTTGCTTGGTTCCGTTCTTCTGCCTTTCTTATTTCTCTTCTGCAGGAAGAGGAACATAAACCTCTTCCTTTTATGAGAGATTTTAGTACTTGCCCTATTTACTTCACTGAGGTTACTAGATATGAGATGGAAGTTTCTTTTTCACCATTGTGATACATGTTATCACTTGGATTTTTGAGTAACATAAGCCCAAAAGCATCCAAAGTTATTGCTGAGAATTTAGAAGGAATGCAAATTGACTGTGTGGCCTGTTGTTTTTTACAAGCACAATATGTAAAACCATCCACTGCTTTTCAATTTAATATGTTTATTTATATGGGAAGACACTGCAAAAACAATTAAGTGGAATGTGTTTTAAGAGGATGTTACCTTAATAGATAGATCTGCATATGCCATGACAAAATTATTTCTTTCCTAATACTCAAATTTTGTAAGCTAAAATTACAAGATAAATGATGACAAAGAAGTGTCAGCTTTTCTGAAAAATATTATTCACCTCTGAAGTTGTAAGGGTGTATGCTGCCTGCAACCCATGCAGAGCATGTAGGGAATTACATGGTCATGATCGGATGGGGAGACCCAATACAGGAAACCAGATTCTAGCAAAAGATTATAGAAGACAAAGTCAAAGACTTGTACTGAAAAATACACAAATAAGCATACAGATCTACAGAACATTTTAAAATCAGCAAGGCCTTTTTGTAGACATATTCTGAACCTAGTGGTAGCAGTAGGAAAGTAAAAGTAGTGTAAATTGTACATGCCTGACTACTCGTGTAGCATTCTTGAACTGCTGCCCATTTGGGACTCGGCAATCTCCTTTAATGGAAGCATGTTTTCTTCAATATTTGAGTTTGTTTGTAGCTTATTTATAAGCTCATATGAAGCAGTTGTTTTAGGCTGAGAATGCCTGGATGTCAAAAGTTATGATTTGCAAATTATATCTATAACTAGAGGTCCTCAGAAAGTTTATTTAAATTTTGTTACTGAAACTTAACTCATTATTTAGGGAATTTTCTTCAAGTTGTTATGATTTGTGTCTTTGGTTTCTCCTCTCCTGAAGAGATTTTGAATCTTAAAAGAGATGGTGCTTCAATATTAGAACAAAATAATTTCTTTCAGAAGGTTTTTTAATTGTACTCTATTTCTTTATTCATGCAAGTTAGTGTGAGTCAAACTAAGTATTCTTCTGTTGGGTGAAGATTTTAGTTTTAACTATTCATTTTTATCAAGCTGGTTCAAATATGATTCCTCAGCATACAAGCAGGCCACTTGACAAGGTAACATCTCGATCCGACTTTTTTCCTTTTCATTTTGTATGTGCATTTTTCAAATAAAATACTTATCTATGGCAAAGTACGTGGCTTTCATCAGCAGTTAATTTTTGTTTTGGGGGCAAACTCCTTTCTTGAATTCTGCCTTTAGTTGTAACATACTACATAATGCAGAAACAATTTACAATTGTTAATTTAATTGCTTTAGAAATTGGTCTTCGTCTGTATTAGGATTCCATACAAGAGAGCAAGAGAATGTATTCTCAAGTTCTAATTAAACTGATTCTAACAGATTTTAAAAAAAAAATATCCCTAGAAGTTTCTCAAGTGCAGGAGGAAAAAGAATGATGGCCTCCTGTAGAGGGGTATCCAGTATCATCATCTATTTTTCAGGTTAGCAGCCAGCACTAATTTGAAGTGTTTCTTTTTGATGGGAATAACTCCGTGACACTGTCAGGGCAGCAGTTTTTGTGCACATGGGAATTGATTTCTTTAACTCCAGTGGCATTCTTGAACCAGGTGACCTTGGGAATGAAAGAAAAGCAAGGGAGATCCAAGTTCTGCCAATGGTCTCCCATTTTTGTAATTTTTTTTCTTTCTACGATAGACTATACTATTTTATGAGCTCAAAAGTAGCATTTCCTTTCTTATGCATTTGCCTCCCTTCCCATCTGTTGCATCTACTTTAATTAATTCACTGTCAATGTAAGGTTTATACAGTACTTCAACTAAACAGATTTTTAAAACTTAACTGCAGATACCTGTATTCTGAATAGATTCACATAGATTTTCTGAACTATGGAGCTGAATTATTTTCTTCTTAATTTCTATCTGGCATGTAGTTTTTTCTGCAAATTCTTCCACTAATTTGTCTTTGCTGACAATGTACATTGAAAATGTCAGATGTTTCTAATTACTTTTATTAGTTTTTCCAACTGTTATAAAATAATCTTTCTACTGTCCTGAAATATATATGTTTCTTTATTGCAATGAATATACTTGAAGCTTAGTACATAATGAAGTCCAACTACTGGGAATGCCAGCAAGCCTGAGATACAAAAGCAGTGAGCATTTTAGAGGTATATACTGGGAGGGAGCAGAGCTGCCTCTTCCTCACTCAGGGTTAACAAAAGGAACGGCTGGCTGTGGTTCTGGCATCTTCAGAAAATGGGAAGAACCTGTGCCTAGGCAGAAGCATTGGCTGTACCCCAGAATGTTTATAATAATGCTAGTTCCTTGTGTCCTGGCTGGGTAAAACAGTGCGAAGGGCATGAAAAAGAAACCAGTGATGCTCAGAGAGGTCAGAGATGTTTAGAGTTGAGAGGATGGTAGCCTGAGCTAAATATAGTAGCTTAGCTGAATTTGGAAAATGGTGTAGACAGATTGGGACTGTACTTTATTTTTGTTGTTTAATTTCTTTTTTTATTATAGAGACTGATTTTTATTTTTCTCCTGTGACTCTTGACATGTTTAATAGAATATTTGAGAGAGCATCAAAAAACCACACCCCACTCACTCACAATCGCCCCCCTCCAAATACAGTTAGGAAATAGCCACAACCCCCTAACATTTAAATTTCAGAATATGCAGGTCTCTTTCATCAAGTTGGAGTCATCTTCCTGCTGGTATTTTTCAGTCAAAAGTTAATTTGTGTACTTTTGTCTCCTAAAGATGACATGCTTTAGATTAGACAGGTCATTATAGAGGAATACATTATAGATTCTCTTGGGAATGCAGCAGGTTAAACTTTAGCCATAAATAGCTTCTGACTGCAGTACTTTCCTTAGCTTAGGGCACTTCTTCATGAAGGTTTTGCTGAATGTCATATCTAGTAGTTCTGAGCTATTAATAAAGCAGAATATTCTACTTTTGCTTAACATATTTTTCATGCTACAGTTTCTAGTAGTACCTGAAGGTTTTTCTCAGGCTGCGAACTGAAATGCTTCTGAACTGGAATGAAGTGGAAATCTTTTAGTCTTGAAGAAGAATGCCTCAGAAGTTATGAGCATACCAAAATCAGATTCACATTGACAACAAGTATTCCTAGGATGTTTTTTGAAATTGTGTTTATGAAAACTTCTGTTTATATGTGCCCTGTAAAATAGGGTGAGGTTTTTAGTATTAAAAATGGGTCAGTTTAGGATAAACAGAGGTTACATACCCCATTCAAGGTTCCATTCACATGATTGCTACTGGAAAACTCATAGAATGCTTACCCACTCTGAAAAAGGAAGAGTATTGAAATCTCTAACAAGTACATCTCATTGTGGGTTTTCTGAATACTCAGCAGTAAAAAAAAGCAAAAATTCTCCTTTAATGCAGTTGTAAGGTGAGACCTTTTTGCCATTGTAATGTATACTTGGGTTTATAGGATGCCGTTTAAGGTTTAGTTTTATAGGTACACCTATAGATAATGCATTGAAAAGCTGTTGTTTTGTTCTGCTTTATTTCTGTTATGTTACAGGTCTCACTGGTGCATTGGTTATTTTGAAACTGATGCTTCCCATTTTCTATTAACTGATATTGAACTGTGCTGGTAACAAGAGCTAGGTGGAAGAGAGTCCTATGCAAGTCGGTGTGCAAAACAGGAAACAGCTTACTTGGGAGATGGTGCCGAGACTGAACGTAAAAACTTGTTCAATATGCATTAAGAATCCTTTGCCAAAATCCTAGGCTTTTATTCTACGCTTCTCACTGCAAACTCCATATGTAAGTCATATGTTCATTTTAGGTCATAAGAAAGTAGATTTACTTAGAGTAATTGCAGTCATTGGGGAATCAGAGCTCCTAAAAACTGGAAAAATGTAGAGAGGTTTTAAAACCAAAGCTTTAGGCAGATTTGTATTTAGAAATGTATTAAATTTTTTTTGTAATCCATGTAGTAGTAAGTGAAATCACCTGCCTCTTTTTCATTGCTGTTGCATGTAAAGCAGTTAAGTCAGGCAATTTTCGTCTGACTTCTGTTGTAAATTAAGACAGGATTCTATTTCTTCATTATTCTGTAATGCTTAGGGAATTTTTAAGTAGAAAATGGACATTAAGAGCCAGTGAGAATCTTTCTACCGTATTTTAAGGGTCAGAGAAAGAAGGATTGCAAAAACACTATTCAAATGTATTACAATGTGCATCAGTGATGCTCTGTAAAGTCTCAGACAAGTGGGGACGTTAAGTAATGCTTCTATAAATAACTCTCTCTTCATACGTAAACTTTTGCATCTCTGCAAGTGGAATTTTGGGTGTGGCAGTCCCAATAGGGAAAAGCGATCTTTTCTATTGACCACCTGTAAAAGATGAGGAAAGGATTTAAGGATACTTTCCCGTCCTTTTACTGCTGGAGGTAAAAGCAGGAGCAGGATTTCCAGCTGGTTGGAGTGTAGGCTGTGAACTTCAGTAACATCAGATATAACAACCCAAGCTACTGTGAAAGAGTTCTCAATCCTAGAGTGTAAAGACGTAGATCCTTGGTATAAATACAAACATACATCCCTTTCCTGTAATAACAGATTCAGCTACCAAGCTAGGAAACCCGTAAGCTCTGGTGAAGCTACTGTTGCACACAGTCCTAGAAGGCAAAATATCTGGTTCCTTCACCAGGGTCTAGTATTTAGCCACTTGGCCTCTTGCCTTACAAAACAGATGTTAGTACTATCTCTGATATGTATTGCTGCATTTATAATGTACTAAATAGTTGGCTGCTAAAGATGATGGCTTAATTAGAGTGGAATGTAGACTCTCAACTCTTCCATTAGTTTTGCAATGGCTAAAAATAACTCCTGTAAAATATAGTAAACTTAAATGGACTAACATCAGTTATCTGTGCTGAAAGTTGGAATTGCCAGAAATAGAAGTTTTGAGGGTTTTTCTTTTCAATTGCTAGTTATCCATCACAGAAAAGGAGATTCTCATACATGGACCACTTCACTGTACTTTTCAGATTAAAGAAATTCAGTGTATTGGTCTTTAACATAATGTCCTGATACTTGCATGTGTTATTGAGAAATTCCTGTTTATTATCTGAGGATTTCTTTTGCATCATTTTAATGTTTAAAATTTTTAACCTGCACTGAAAGAACAGAGGAGTTCCAGTTGTAGTGATTTGTTTCCGTAGTAAGGCATTTTAGCATTCTTCTCTTGCAGTTTAGTTGAAGTGTGTTACACTGAAGTACCACTACTCAACAGATGTGGCAACAGCTGATATTGTGATTTGTGGTGAGCAGCATGGTCAATCTGTTGCATTACCCGAGACAGATAACAATACCATTTTAGTGGCAGCTATTATCTGATTCATTTTTATCATAATACAAGAAAAATACCTTACCAATGGGATTGGACCTGATGGTCAGTAAGTATTAATAAATTAGGGTTTGGGTTCCTTGAGGTTTTATTTTTATATTTCTGCATAGTAACTAAAACTTCTTCACAGGCAGAAATTTAACCACATATGTTTATCTTAATGTTAGCATCGCAGCTGTTGAAAATGTGTAGTTGCAATGTTAACTTCACTTTAAAGTAAGTATATTTTTGGATGCATGCCCAACAAATTATCACCTTTGTACAGTGTATGTTGAGTTTGAGGAGGAGTTATCAAAGTCATAAGACATGATTGTGACTCATGTCTGTTGACTTGACCTTTTTATCTTAGAAAATCTCTTCTACCAAATTAAATATCATATCCTGTAGTTTGGGTAATGTAGTGACATTATTTTTTCAGACATCTTGAGCTATATGTATAATACAACTCTGCTCGGAATGTTAGACAAAATCAGGTAAATGTTTTATATGAAAAAACTGCAATAAAAGTATTTATATTGGGGTGACATAAAGCAAAATTATAGTAACTTTCAGTAGCAGCAGAATTTCTTGAGTTTAGGTGTTTGCTTTAACATACACTTCAACAGATATCTTACTAGTTACAGTGGAAGTAGTATGGGGAAGGGGGAGAGTGTTTCTCCCTGGTGGACAGATCAGTTTCTGTATTACTAGTACTTAGAGGCAAATTTGCCACACAACATTTGCATGACCTTACCTTTATCTGAAATAGTTCTGTTTCCTGAGTAACTTTAATGTTAGACTTCAAGCACTTCAAAGCATTAAAACAACTTCTTGCACCAAACTTGAGCTTAATGTAACTGCAGAGAAATCAATCAAGTCAAATGATACAAGTCTAGTGATAAGAATTTCTCTCAAGCCTCCTTCCTTATTTCAGTCTCTAGCAGTAATTCAAAATGAGTGTTTGTCCCAGTTTGGACAAATTTGGAGGAAAACATCCTCTGATGGAAGGCAGGTTGCAACCACACCTCCCCTACCAGGTTCAGGAAAAAAAAATTTCTAAAAGAATTTCTAAAAGAAATGGATACCGTAGATACCCCTATGTTGGGTTTGGCAAGTGTATTAAAATACACTGTGTTTTAAAAGTACATGCTGTATATATTCAACAAATAATTTTAGGCCATTAAAATGAGGTTGTTTATATATTTATATGGTACAGAAAATTGCAGGTGTTCTCATGAAGAAAACAGTAACTCCTATGGTTTTTTTTTAAAGTGTTTCAGGTAACAAGCAAAAAAACCAAAATTCACAAATATGTAAGTCCCTCACAATACATTTTTTAGCTATCTGTTTTAAAATTTAAGGGATTTTTATTTTAAAGAAGCCTCAAACTGTCAAACACACACAGAAATACTCATTTCTCTGCTATTTACCAGTCTTCATATTTTTATGGAATCTTCATGACATGTCTCAAAAGAAGACTAAATTTTGTAGTTCAGATTTAGAAAATGCAAAACAAGTTTGTGCATGAAGTTCCTGTGTTGGCAGTGGGAGGGAGTAGGACACAAATACCTGTGTCCTACTTGCTGCCCAGTCCAGTACAGTAAGTGTACAACTCCAGTTCAGGATCTGTGACTAAGGGACTTAGTCTTGAAATATTTTGTGCTTCTTTGAAGTTGCTTTTCTTTTATTTATTGAACTGTCATTTAATCTACCCGTTTTCCCCATCTTTTCAAGGAGAGTGTCTATATTTACGACATTATTAATATATGCCATGATAATGTTACAGGAATTAGAAGAGAAATTATCATTTCAGTGCTTTGACTGCATGTATCTTGGTGAGGCTGAGTTTTAGGGGAATTACTTCCATCTTCTTGGCACAGTTCTATGATACATCATTATTGGTGATCTTTTCAGCATGCAGTATGGTATTAACATTTCATAAAATCTTTTTTTCCTGTATCTTGAAAGGGATTGTTTATATTTTGGCATTTAATAGAGCTTCACCTACCACTTGTGGTCTGCTTGAAACCATAGTATTTATGTAAAATGCAGTTTTCTTCTGAGTATGTTATTCTCATATATGACGAGAAGCTAAATGAAAACTAGGACAGCAAGGTCTCATAGAGAATGGAGGAGAGGCACTGTTATGGGCATAATTTCATATACTGATCTTTTTCCTGGGCACATGTTAATAAAGGTTGTAGCAGCAATCCCAATTAACGAGAACTGGGATTTTGCTGTTTCTTTCACACATCTGAGGCTAGAGAGGTTAAGTTTTGTTTCCACTGTGCTGGACTCTATTGGAATTTTTTGGCTTGGCGTAGGAACTTCAAGTTATAGATAGAAAGTTTGGAAACTGCTAAAGTGTTTGTACCATGCCTGTTGCTAGAATATCTAGTCATGCCTCTTGGATACTGTAGCCATTTGCTGATCTCCCATTTGGGTGCTCATCACCTGTATTGTGCCATAGCCTCCATAGAGTTCTTGTGATTGCGAGAAAGGTCAGTGTGAAGATTTTCTTTCATTGTCATGTTTCTTTGCAAGCCTCCTTGCAGGTTCTTCTAGTGTAAAACTAAAACCATCAGGAGCTGCTACAATGAGAAGCAGCTGAAGGCAGCATTTCTTAAAATGTTTTCTTTCCCTTCTGTAGCAAAGAAGTCTCTCTCTTATGCCCCTTTCTCTAATCAGTGTTGGCACAGCACTGCATGGAACTTCTAGTTCTAGTTCTAAGGATAGGAACTTCTAGTTCTATAAGCAAGTCTTTACTGCTGTTGGAGCACCTTTTAGTGGCCATGTGTTAGAAAATTCTAGCAGAATCAGGGATTGTTGGTGCTGAAAGCTAGATGTTAGCCAGGACTCCCCAGGGAATTTTATTACCTGTTTAGATGAGGAGTTCTGGCTGAGTCAGGCCACACAGTTTTTCATATAGGAGCTGTAGGACCAAGTGCTGCAGCCCAGCAGCTATTGTGTGAGTAAAAGCAAACATTCCTCCTGAAGTATTCATCAGGACAACAGCTCAAACTGGGAGGAGTGGCAGAGGGCACCAGCTGATTGAGGACCTCTGTATTTTAAGGAACACTTTTTTCCTTTTTTTAAAATCTATTTCATCTCGTACAGATGCAGTTGGGTACTCGCTCTTGTGCACAGGAATTAAACCCCATTTAATCAGTGCCTGCTTGAATTCATCCACGTATAATGTAGTGGACTATGGATATTTCTCCCTTAAACAGCCTCTTGTTACAAAGCAGAAAGCTGTGACTTAGATTAAATTTAAATCCTGATTTGTGACATGTTAGCACAGTGAACTAATGCCAAAATCTATTAAGCCTCCAAGTTGTTTTGGTTTTTTTTTTTTTTTAATTCTTGACATTGGGTGAATGCTGAGATCTTGACCACAATCACATTTGCTTCTGAGCAGGAGGAAATAGTCCATGTAGTTCCAGTAATACAGACAAGCCGTCACATCTGGTTTTATGAATGACTGCAGGGGTGAAGGGAAGTTTGCAATTGATTAATATTGTTCTTAAAATCAAAGACTACTCTAGTTTCAGGAATTACTGTAGAGAACTTTGGGGACCTTGGCAGCTAGCTCAGAAAAGCAAATTTTTTTTTTTCCCCCACCTAAAAAATTATTCAGAAAATTATTATACTAAGATACCTACTAGTTCCAAATCTCTACTTGTAGCTCTTCAAAATTAAATTACAAGTTAATAAACATTTTGTCTTTCTGGGTTATGATTTTTTTTAAAATCATACATGAGATGAAAGTCCTATTTTTATATTTGAAACAGGTTAAATTAAAGCTTCTATTAAATAGCAAAGCATTTTTTACTGTATTTGTCAAACAGGTTTTTTTATTGTCTATTGAAATGCTTACCAAAAGTCAAGAGCATATGAAAAGAAATGCTAATATTTTAGGAAAAAACATAAGCAATTTTACTGTGAGTTTTGTTAAGGTCTGGTTTGGGATTTTTTCTAAAGGCAGGCTTAGGGTGTGCTAGTAGCATGTGAATGTGAAATGTGAATAATATTGTGCATGAGCACAATAAGCATGGTGTAGTTTAAGGCTCCACTTACCTTTCTATAACAACTTCTAATAGAAATGAGCAATCTGAGTTCTTGCTCTAATCAATATTATCTGCAATGAATATATGATATAGCACGGTGAAGTTGTATTGTGCTCTTAGGAGCAAGTCTTCAGGAGTTATTAATGCCCAGAGTTTTAGTGTTATCTTCTAAGAGGGGGCAGTTTGAGAATCTCATTTAGAATTCAAAGCCATTCGGTTTACACAACTTAAGCAGATTCTCTGATATGTTCAGCTTCATGGTACTCTCTTCAGCAGTACCATTGCCACTGCCATGCAGTTTATATGTTTTATTCTTAAATGGGATTTTGGTGATAAATGCAATTTGTCAAGGCACCTGCTTCACCAGTTATTTGGTTCAGAATTGATGTAAAGCAAAAGTGCAAGCCCCACATGGGTTTTCATAAACAATATTACTACTTTCTTTCACCACATCAGCCAGAATAAACTGTATTATTAAAAGACATGCTCAGACCACTACTCATTATTTTCAGCAACTATACTTACAACATTTCCCAGATGTACAGAAGTTGAAGGCTGGCGTCTTGAATTAATCTGTGTAAATAGATAGTCTTTGAGTCAGTAGTCAAAGTGAGGTTGAGTCTGTTGCAGTGGGAAGGCTGTATAAGTGGACTCCTTTTTTCCTTCTTCCTTTTTTTTTTTTTTAATTAAGCAGTAGTATCTAATTTGTGGTCCCTGATAGTTAATTGTGGTAAACATATCTTCTGTTTCATTACACACTGAAACGTTTCAGAAATCTGCAGTGTGGCTCCCAAACATCTATTTTGCTACTGCAAAGAGCTGTGCAGTGCTGCCTCTTACTGCTGTCCATGCCTCCCACAGCAGGTGGGCGATGCTGCCCTTTGCTGCTGCTCGGGCCAAGAGCCAGGTCCCCAGCAGTTTGCTGTGGCACAAGGGGGAAGGATGCTATGCTGAGCTGTCCAGTACTGGGACCACCCAGCAAAGATTGACCCTTCTCTTTTAACCAGCAGAATTTAAAAAGAAACTGAGAATCAGTAACTGGCTGCCCATTCTTTTGCCTTGGATTTTAAAGCAGTGGGGCCTGTTCTCTGTGTTGCCAGCAGGAACGGTTTAGTCATTATCCGCTTCAGAGCATTTTCACTCTTAAGATATTTTATGTTAAGTGATTTGGATAGGGAGAGTAAAGGGAAGAGTTGTGCAAAATTCATTGATGGCTTCTTGGCATAGAGAAGGTGAATGATTTCTTCTGTCTGCACTCTGCCTGCTTGAGCAGTGCAAAGGAAAGGACTTGGGCCCTGCCTCTAACAGTTGTTTCTTTTAACAGACTTAATTTTCAGGTTGAGTGGACAGAACACCTACAGCCTAAAGGATGTGAAGTTCATCCTGGGAGGGAGTTTATCCAAATGAGAAAAATAGTTTTTTGAAAGAACATTCAACTCTAAGCAGAGATTTGTAATAGGATGTCATCTAATAATGCTGGAACATCCTGTATTTTAAGTAACTTCAGCTTAAAAGTATAGTTTTGAGTTTGGC
Organism: Struthidea cinerea; assembly: GCA_013397865.1. Classification (NCBI taxonomy): domain Eukaryota; kingdom Metazoa; phylum Chordata; class Aves; order Passeriformes; family Corcoracidae; genus Struthidea; species Struthidea cinerea. Next base: position 602,601 of record VZTI01003800.1, on the reverse strand, counting down.
ATTTGGGAGGTGCTTTTCTTAAAGAAAAAATCCTGCCTCATTTCTCTGATTTAACTATTAGACGTTCTGTCCTGTTGTGCCATTGTGGACATCATCTTAAGCTGGAACACTTTTGAGGCTGCTCATCTTTGCAGCATGAGGATCTGTCTCAAACCTTTGCTGCATCCCAGCAGCAAAACACATTAGTGCAGGACCAGAGCAGCTTCACTTGCAGAACCCTTGCTCTGCATTCACGGTGACCTTCAAGGGTCACTGAGTGCACAGTTGCCTCCTTGGAAGAATTTATTTCACGGTGACTTTTGTGCCAGGTGACATGTCTGGATAACTAGGTGAGAGAATACTTTTTGCTCAGAAGTGTAATTACCTCTGGATGACAGGACAGACAGAAGGAGTATCATATGTGGCTTTTGGGGAGATTTAAGAAAGAGTTTTTAAATGTACGGGCAGTGTGACCAGCTTTCAGTGGTAGCATCCACGCTATTGAACTCTCTACTGTCTCAAAAGCAGATTGAAGAAAACAACTCTATTCTGAAACCCTTAAATCCAGGGACGAAGATGCTGCTGATACTGCTCAGGCTGAGGAGAACTTTAACTCAATTACTGAAAATTTGGAAGGCAAATTACTAATGATCATGGAGATTTAATTTCATTGAAGACTTACTAGGAGCTCTATCTGGAACAAGGGCTCCAAAAACCTGTTTATGGAAGAACATAACGTCACTTTAACAGGTGGGATATAGGGCTTGTAGAGGGATAAAAACCTCCCCTGTAACAAAATACATTATTGTTCAATGGATGAACAATTAACTGAAGTCTCTGTGGTAAACCCCAGTGAATAATATTTCTGAATTATTTATATCTTAATTACATTGTTCTGTTTGAGAAGTGTACATACTTGGCATAATTTTAGCAAACTTTGGGTGCTATTACAGCATAAAATAAAGGTTTTGTTTTGGGTTTAGGGTGGGTTTTGGTGGTTTTGTTATTTGATTTGGGTTTTTTTAAATTTCTCATTTGTCTTTCTCCTTTGAGCTTTAAAAAGTGTAACATCATGCTTTAAGGAAGCAGGTGATAAGTTTATTTCTAGAAAGCTTGCAGAGCAGGCATGAATAACTGTGCTGTAAAAATGCATGCTTTTTATTTACAGACTTTTCTTAAATCTCCTTTTTTAAAGGGTGGATAGTAGTATACTAATCTTGATGCTCTTTTTTGACATCCTTAACTTTCATGTTTTAGACAGACAGGGAAGTCAAAGATCTTAATCCGATTTGGATATGCTTACTACTTAAATAGTTTGCCATACAGTTGTTATATCAATTTATTGTCAGTTTCAGTTTTCTCAAAACAAAACACTCAATTCATGTGCATTCATTTCCTTCATTATGGATATGAACCTTTGTACTAGTTGCTCATTACTATTGATTATTCTATTTAAAAAAAAATTGATTCTATTTTATATGCCTATATATGGAAACAATGTCATGTGTTTCCCAGTACAGCTATTAATAGCCTCTCCACATATGCATAATTATTTATTTTAATCTGCACTGACAGAAGAGCACTCACAAGTGCACTTAAAGTAAATTTGCATGGGTTTTTTTCTCTTTCATTTCTTAGTTTGTCATTTCTGAATTGTTTACTTGTTCTCTTTTTTACTGATAGTCAAATTCCGTGGCAAGATTGTGCTTCTGACTGCTTTAAATACTTAAGAATCTTTGAGTTGTTAACTTTTTGTACTAAAAGTAGAAGCTATGAGTAGAAATGTTGTAATGAGAGATTCAGGAAACTTGTTATAGTTGAGGACTAGTAGATTGGATCTTGCTTATGGAAGGCAGTATTGCTGGAATATGCACAGATTGAAATAGCTTGACCAACATTATCTGTTGACATGTAGGGCCCAGGCACAACCTTCGTGATCCAAATTTTTTTGTATTACAAGTTACTGTGGAGTATCTCTAGTGGTTTTGTGTTCTGGACATTCTTCAGTTTATTAGCCTGATGCTGTGCTCCTTGAACTCCCTCCAGAATGTTTTCTTCTACTGTTTACTCTGCTTTATTGTTTTTTCCAACAGCAAATAGTGATCACAACTAATTCTACACCAAAAACGTCCAACATTTTAATTATGCCTTAAAATACCTTTTTGTCCACTCCATTTTTCAGAAGTCTAGACAATGTCGTCATTGTGTTTAAGAAAATTTGCTGGAATTTTGGTCTTTTGGGTATTTATGTGCAAATCAGGCCAGACATTTAAGTAAATTTTGAATTAGAATGGGATCAAATTCTAAGTTCAGGAGTACCCTTCTTTGATCTGCACTCATTTAGCTCTAGCTGAGATTTTTTGGGTAGGACCTAACATCTACTCATTGTCCAGGGTCTGTGTGTAAGGCACAGAAATCTTGTCACATATGTAATTAATTGTATGTGGACTTTGCTGATGTCGGTTCTATGACACACCCTTTGTGCTCTTCTCAATGATATGTTAATGTGTAGTAAGTAGGCACAATTATGACCTCCTGTGTACTGAGCATCTCAAGACTTTTCATGCCCTGCTCCCTCACTACACCAACTCCTGTTCCATCATTGCAACTTTTTTTTTTTTCATTTCAGCCTAGCTTGCCTGCACAAGAAAGTAAGATTTGATTTTTTTAATCATTATTATTTTTTAAAGTGAAAGGCTTTACTTGAAGAATTAAAAAGATAAAAAGACCTAGCAAATGTATTTCCACTAACAACTTGAGAAATCTTCATAAAGATGCCAGTGTTTCTTTAAGCAATTGCAAACATCAGTACAGTTTTTTAATCTTTTTTTTTTTAACAGTCTTTAAAAGGAACCTATTCTAATGAATGTATAAAAATTCATCATAGATTATAATTATTAGAAGTTAGTCTTCTTTCCTCTATCCATCTTGTCTATTAAAACACAAATCTATAAAATTACAAACATGACTTATTAGCTCTGAGGCATATAAATGCCAAGCAAGCAGCCATGACAAATCCAAAAGTATTTGAATTTCTTGGTGTTAAAAATAGGCATAGTAAAGATGTCACTAAATTTAAAAGAAATCTGTTGTACAATATAACTCCAGTTAACATGTCATATCTTGCAATATTGTTGCTTTAGGTCAGTGGGAGTGTAACCTGTGGTCAGTGAATGGCCTTACAGAGTTAACACACAAGGACCCGAGTCCTGGTCACTGTAAGTGTGTGTTGTCAGAAACAGTGTTGCCTGGTGATTATATTACTGTTTTTCTTCCTAGGGGGATGGCAAAGGTCTCGTAGCTTCTGAGAATGTGAGCACTGGCCAGAAGTTGGACTTCTCAGATACAATGGTACAGCAGAAGCTGGATGAAATAAAGGACCAAATCAAGCGAGAAATAAGAAAGGAACTTAAAATCAAGGAGGGAGCAGAGAACCTCAGGAAGGTCACAACGGATAAAAAGAACTTGGCATATGTGGACAACATTTTGAAAAAATCGAATAAGAAGTTAGAAGACTTGCATCATAAGTTACAGGAGCTAAATGCACACATTGTTGTAACGGATCTTGAAGATGTTGCAGGTACCATGCCTTGCTGTGAAATCAGTTTTTCTTTGTAGCTGAGATAAGCTCTCCCCATTTCACTTGAAAAAATGGCACTGTGAACAAGCAAATCCATAGCTGGTGAGCTTGTTACTTACATGTGTCTCTTTGTTTTGATTCATAAATCAGTATCCAGTACCTTTGAGTTTTAAACTGTTTTCTAGGGAACACTGTGTTTTATGGGCTATGAGTTCTTCACTTTCAGTTCTTAGTATATTTTAATATTTTCTCAGTCACTGTAATGTTTCCTAATAGCTTTTCACCGTATGAAAGCAAATTTCATGAACTCTTCCAGTGACTTTCTCTGGATTATACTGTAGGAATCAGCATTAATGCACCTTTTTATCAATGGGGGAAATATTACAACATTTATACTTAAAATTTTTGTTGGTTTTTGGTTTTTTTCACTTAAGTCTTAAATTAGAAAATGTTTTTCTGTTATGCTGTTATTATCAAACATTTCTTACAGTGACATTTTTTACAGTTTGTTAAGTCTCTGGCCTTTTCCACAGCAAAGCTACCATTTTAAAGACAATTTGAAGTTGTTTTCACAGAATGGTTGTAGTTAATGGTTTTAATTAGTATTTTTTGTGGCATGGCAGTGAGTCAGTCCTAATTTTGAATGTATTTTTTAAAAATACCAGGGTTGGTATTTTAAGATGGAATGTTGTGAAAGTAAACAGTCCTCTTTCAGCTTTGTGGAATGACCTGGGAGATACTGCTGGTCTGGTGATTTCACATTGCACAGACTGCTCTTGGCAAAAAGTTAATGAGTGTGCACAAGCCATTGAAGGTTCATGTGACGTGAATGCCAAGCCTGAGGAAGCTTGGGCAGTAGAATAGAAGTCTGCATCATCCTTGCAATGAAAGTTTGGTTGCAGTGAGAATTTAGGAAAATACTGGCAGGTGATGTCAGCAATTCATAGTCTGGCCCAGTGACATACTGCAAAGATGCTCAGATGTCCCTAGTGACCTGTGCAGTATTCTCTGGATTCTCTGCTCTTTTTTGCCTTTGATCTGTGCAAGATACAAGAGATGGAGCAGGGACACAGCTGGAACTAGTGAGGCAAAGTGGTTGCTGCAGCATGAAATGGAAATGACTACAATAATGTATGCTTCTAGATAGCCATTGGGCTTTTGGTAGGCAGGAAGCATTCTGTTCCATGTCAGCTAAGGTTTATGAAAATCTGCTTCGGTGTTGCCAGGAGTGTGGCTTTTAAAGGAACAGGAATAATGGAACAGAAAGAGAATTGTATACAAACTGTATAGACCAAATATTAAAAACCTGTGCAGACATAAATTTGCAAAATCCATCTAGTAGTAGAACTTGAAAAGTGGATGAGCACAGAATGCTCTTGTTGGAATGCTCCCTTCCAGTGTAGCAGTTTTAAAAGCCTTACCATAATGTGTTAATGAGCAATATTGTCATTGTGCGTGATTCAGGAAATGCAGGAGAGATTCAAAGAATAAAAGATCAAGGTTGATGTTAGGTGCTTCTACATGCTTTTGATGCATGCTAAACTTCTTAGGACTGTGTTTTTAAATTCCATTCTGTTCTAGGTGTTATTGGTTGATAGGTTGTACAGTCTTAATCATGGAAATATGCAAGAAAAAACTTACTAGTTTTGTTGAGAACTTTATATTCTCTGTAAAATATCACATCAGGTATTCCTGTGCAAGACCCACTTTAATAGAATATTTTGCATAATGTTCTTGAGGGAAAAAAATGCAATCTTTAATTCCATTAATATCTCTTTTTAGATCAAAGACTTGCAAGCACCCACCCTCCAAAGTTGAAATGCTTGAGTTTTTTTTACTGTTTGCCTTGTAATTTAAGTGCTTGTCTCCTTCCTCGTTCATGGTCAGTAGTTCATGGAGGGGGAGCACTATCAGTAAATGTTCTGTCTGTCTTGAGACTAATGGCTGCAAGTTGTCTTGGTGAGATTCTGATTTTTAATACTGAAGTCTTGGGCTTGAAGTAAGGTATTAGTGAGCTTGGCATTTGCAAAATGATATTGGTAATACAAAATTATGATATGCCAACTGTGCACGTGTGCATGTGTGTATATATACACACACACTTAATATTAAGGAATATTGAGGAAGTACATAGATACATAACCCTAAAGGTCACTGCCATGTGACATAAGATACCTCTGTGGACAGGTCACAGATATCTCACTTTGGGAATTCTTGCTTTTGCTGGAATAGGCAGTGAATTTAATAACCATTTACTGGTGAATATAGGAGCTCCCCAAATAAGTGCGTTTTTTCCAGAGGTTATCTTTATTTGTGGTTACTGCTTTTCACTTTAGCTTGTGTTTGACCTTCTTCTGGTCACTTAGTAACAAGTTATTTAAAAGAGAGAAGGAAATTATATGGGAAATTTTAGGCTCCACAGATCATGAATGCTGAAAATAAGGTAAAGAGGGTTCAAGAGCTGTGGGAGTCAAGGTCTGTGTTCTCTTTGTGAACTTTAATACTTTTCAGTATTAAAGCCCTGTGTTTTTCCCTGTCTAACAGAATATACTCTGTAGGTTTTTTCAGGTTCTAAGTAGCAAAGTCAGGATTGAGATTCATTGAGCTGATCCCTTTGACTTGTCAGGCCTGAACTCTAAAGATTTTTTGACTGTTTTGTTGACTGGTTGAAAGATCGTTTTGGTAACTTAGAACAGTCGTTTAATCTTCCCTTGCTCCTGTATCTGAAAAGTGGGTGTGAACATATGTTTGTAAAGTGCTCCCAATTTAGAGCTGAAAAGTGTTACACAGGCAGTTGTGACTCTGTTGCTTATGGTATCAAGCAGTAACTTCTATTACTTTTTAACAAGCCACTAATTTTTAGTGTAACTGTTTTGTAATCAGCACAGTGTAATCAATACATGTTAAAACCATTAAATGTAGTGTTAACAAATCTACTGTAGAAAAATGTGCTTTAATAGCATTCTGTTCCAAGCAAGTTTAGATGTTTTTATGGTAGTTTGCCTAGAGCTGAAAGCTCACAATTATTTGAAGAATTGGTACTAAACTTTAAGCAAAAAGTGCAGTTTGTCAGACAGCTATATTACTGCATGTGAGGGTAGATTTGACAGTGGGTATGTGATGCAGAAACAACTTTTAGCATAACATAGGTGTACTTTGCCTTACAGGGGTTGCCAATGAATCTAAGTTTTTTTTAGGAGTGGGACTTTGTACCCAAGCCAGCCCTTGCTGTGCAGTGTATTAGTCATACAAAGATGTGGAATTTAAAAATTTGTAGGTCAGCACTTACAAGTGAAGCAGAATCCAGCAACATAAAACGAGTAGAACAAACCTAGCGACCATTACTGCTGAAAGTCTGAGAGATGTAAGGTGTCACATGGGGATGATTACTTCTGTTCTAGAGACGAAGAAATTTTGTGTCTTGAAAACATGCTTCTACACAGTAGCAGAGATTAAATTGGTATTTTTGTGTTTGTGTAAAAAGTAGCAGTACAGATGGTGGTTTCTAATATAACTCATGGAGGTTTAAGGCTGAAATAGCTTACCTACAGCAAGTTACTGATTTAATTAGACATATAGCTAATACATGGAAAATCTATCAATTAGTCTGTTTCATAGAGCTGAAGTTAAGATGGATAGAGAGGTACAATGATAGAAAAACCTTTGAGCAAATTGATAAAAGTGGATAAAACATGGAGAAAATGAACTCAAAGACAAGTTCATGCCTTCTATTCCATTCTCCTAACTAACATTAAAGCTATGCACTTTGCATCAAATTTAGCTGTAGGCGTTACAAAGAAAATAAATTATTTTGTTTAAGAATATGATGAGCTGACTGTTAGGGGAATTTCTTTGTTCTTACGAATGATTAGGTTAATCTGTCAGACACCAGAGTGTCCACATAAGACCAGTTAATGGAAACTGGTAGAGGTAGCAACCAAACTGGTATAAGTAGTGACTTTTTAGACAGCAGACTTCACCTACAAGGCTCATATCCATGAGAATTTCATGGTAACTTTTGGGAACCTAGATGTAGAATAACATTATTGATGCAATTTGAAACAATTTCCTGACACTTTTTTAGTAGTTAAAATTAGCTGTTACCTAATGGAAATACAATTGAACCTGAGAAGTTTCCAGGAGGTCAGCGCTGGATGTTTTCTGAGTGCAGAATGTCCACTGCTGCCTTGGACCTACTGATGGCTTAGTTCATGTGCTGATCCAACCTTCTGACTCCCTGAGAAAAGCCTGATGATGCATCTTTCTTCCTCCCTTCAGCAATGCCTAAATGCATTGCGGGTATTTCTGTCGGGTATGACACTGATGAGGCTAACTGCAATGAAATATCCTCAAATAAGATTAAAATTAACTATTTACCAAAGGGTACTTGCTGCTGATTGAGTACTTAAGCAGCATGCTGCAGTACCATCTGGGAACCCAAATTCCGAAAGTTATGTGGGATCCTAGATTTCACACTGAGCTTACTGAAGAAATAGCATATGTAGCATCTGGGGAGGAGATCCCAAAGGAATGAGCAGCAGTCTCAGAAGAGTAGAGTTACATAACTACTCTTTATAAATATAATTTGGATGGCAGTGATGGTAAAAGGCAGTTTAGAAGCAAGAAGTTTTTGCTGGTGAGTACTGTACAAACTCAAACTGAAAAGGTTTTCAGAAAGCAAAGATCACAGTTCAGATAAGCATTTCAGACTGAAAACTGCCATTGTCCACATGTAATCCAAATATTAAAAAAAAATCAGTTAAACCATCCCTATTAACATATTTTAGGTCTGATGAGTATATTTTTATGAAAATAGTATATTTCAGGTGCTGGGGAAGCAGCAATGCAGCTCTTCCAGCAGCCTGGATGTGTGCTAACAAGCTGCAAAAAACTCACTAGTGTTAAGCAAAAACATTCATAGTTCTTCAGCATAATAACATGTCTATTTGTTGACGTGAAGTTCACTTGAAATGCATCTGTTACTTCACTTGATATTCATTGTCAAGAAGAATATTTGGGCCTAGAAGCCAGAACCTGTACCCCAGCAAAGCCCTTGCTGTCTGATGCAAAGCCATACTTGGATGTATCCAAAACGTCAAGTCTGGTGCCACCCTTATTGAGCAAAAAATGGGGCAAACTGGAGAATCTCTTCTGTTCCCCAGTCCCTACTTTGAGTGAAATATCAGTTTGGTATTAGTACTTAACTCTTGTTTAACTTCAACCATGTACATAAATCTCATTGATTTCAATTACCTGGATGAATTTATTACTTATTTGTACTATGAAGATAACTAAATGCCTTCAGACAAGATTTGACCCCCTCTGTATAGTGCTTTACACAAATAAATCTGAGATAATTAGCTATGCAAAGTCATTACAACCTTACAGAACAAAGAGAGAAGGAAACAGCTAATACAGATGTAGCTTGTAGTGTTGCTGCTAAGACTGTCAATGCTTTCTGTAATAGAACCGGTTTGTCTGGCTGATTTAAAAATTAATCTGAATTCTGTAAGAAGCTGCCTCGAGCTGCTTACCGAGTAGTAATGGGGAGGGTGGTTGGGGGGATGGTAGAAGGAGTCCCTTGGAAAGCATCTCTGAGAAGCTATTGGTAATTTTTTTTTTTCCTTAAAAACATGACATATTAAGAAACATATTGTTTCATATTTGGGAGTTTGGTGAGCAGCTATTATGCCTGAAGGCAAAAAATTACTTCTTCCTAGCAATTAGTCCATATTGCAGAAAAGGTTCCTTTGCTGTTAGTTACTAATAAAGCATGTAGTACAACAATTTTAACTAAGTAGTAGAGGGTAGGTTACACCCACAAATACAGACCAACTCTTGAGATGACCCAGGTAAGTGATGTGGTTACACCTTCACAGCAGAGACATGCAAAGGCAGATAATAACAGCTGCCTGGGCAGCCTGAAACATGGTATCTCTAATTAGTCCTTAACTTGCAACTTGAGTGTTGTTTTTATGCAAAGAAAGGCTGCTTGTGTACATCTTCAAAAGCTGTGAAAGCAGACTTAAGGGGCCCCACAGTCTTCACAGGGATCATCAGAGGGCCAGGATCTATAAGTGGTAGAGGCTTGCATCATATATCTGAAGTTGGTAAATATTCATTTATATGGCGAATCTACTTTACAGGAGACTTGACACTGACTTTCAAGTTCATGTTTGTTCTCATTTTGAATAGATTATTAGGTGAGGATTAGTTGAAAGTGAACACATAAGTGGTAGGAAAGCATTTTGTAAATCTTTGTTTTACCAATAACAGATTTAAGGTAAAGCTGTTCAAGTGCAGTTCCACAGAGGAACCAAGCCAAAACATTGAGGAGAGGATCAACAACAAAACAGCTGAGGAGTAATGCAGTTTTTTGGTGTTTTCTTTTGTGGTGGTTTTTTGTTGGTTTTTTTTGTTTTGTTTTGGTTTTGGTTTTTGGGTTGTTTTTTTTTTTAACATCTGGTATTTTCTGTCCTACCTTTAAGTAGTGAGGATGCAGTAAGAGACTTGAAGTGCTTGAAGTGAAGAGTGAATTAGCAGCAGAGGAAATTAAAACTCCTTACATGAAATCTGTATGTAGCTTCGGCAAAGATTGCAATTTAGGAGGAAATTACCCAGCAAACTTGGAAGCAAAATGTATCAAATCTCCAAAAGTAGTTATCAGAAGCTTTTACAGAAGAAATATGAAATGGCAGATAAGACATCTCCCCATGACACTTCATAAGTAAAAATTTGTAAGTTACTAGTGCACTGCCTGTGTTTTCTGGTAATTGAGGATTTCAGGAACTTGATTCCTCATCCTAGTTTTAATACACGGAAGATTATTACAATTGGAAAAAAGATTTTACTGTTCATATTGAGTAAATACTGTATTCCAGGAGACCAGTGTCATTTGTCCATAGAGAAGGTATTCTCTCAGTTGTTGGGGTAGAAGAAATAAAAATTAAAAAAAATTATTACGGTGGAAATAATTTCTCCTCTTTTACCAAAAGGCTGGAAGAAAAGTCATTGGGAGTGTTAGGGAAGATAGTTAGCTCTTAAGGACAGATGTGTTGGAAATAGTCCAGTGGTCACTTATTTTTCACTTTGCTAACAGTTCATGTTGCAAGAACTGAAATTGAAGTTATATAATAGACGGGTTATGAAAAGTTAAGGAGTTTGACTTTATAATTTCATTGATAAAACTAACTTGCATTCCATTAAGTTAATCCATCAGGATGGAGACCCAAACACAGTAATATTGTCAAATGAAAAAGCTTCATCCTTCCCACAGATCAGTCAGTTGTTCAATAATCTGAATAATCTGTCTGCCTATATATCCAGTTATCCCAGAATTCTGTTATGACTTCAGAGCAGAAAACATTAAGCTTTACAATAAGAAAAAGGCTTATTTTATCTGTTCTTAATTTTGACATAAACACCGTCTGCAGTATTCACACTGCAATCGATGAGGTACTACTCAAGAGCTGTATTCAGACAGCGCTCATTAGAATCTACTACTGTTATCCAAGTTTGTTTTTAAAACATTTAGATTTAAAATCAAGGGTGTAAGAAAGCTTAATGGAAAACTGCATTTTTAATTGACTCAAGACATTCTAGAAGAAATAAGTCTCCTTTGAAATAAAAATAGACTTAGCTGCAAACCTGCCTGTTTGCCCAGTCCCGGAAATGATTCATGTGAATTAGGACATGTGTAGGAGTCACAGGGCTTTCGGGAGGCTTTTCATGTTAAGGCGCATTTGCAGTGCTGTTGCAGAGTAGCTCTGGACAGGAGGGTCAGTCTTAATTCTCAAGTAGGATGTTCCACTTCTGTTTAATCTGTTACTTCATAGAATAGAGTGTAAGGTGGGTTTTGGGGGAGTGGTTTGGGTGTTTTCTTCCTGGTTTTTTTTGCTGCACACTTATATCTTGCCTTTAATTCACAGATTGTCCTAGCACTCCTGATACTCCAAATAGCGATCCTCGGTTTTCTACGAACAACAGATTGATGGCCTTAAAGAAGCAGTTGGATATAGAACTGAAGGTAAAACAGGGAGCAGAAAATATGATACAGATGTACTCAAATGGCTCTTCAAAGGTAAGGCTTTGGAATGCTTAAAGATCATGAAATGTCTGTGGATTTTCGTATTGCTGTAATGTGACTGTACAATGTATAAACAGTATGCAACTTCAGTATTTTTAGTTTGGGCTATATTTTTATTAAATAGTTACATCAAATCTACTACAAATTACTATACAATTTTTTGTTGTGGTTTGATACCCACTGAAGTGATTGTTTTATCAGTTTGTGCAGATGCAGCTCAACCTAAATAATAAATCCGGCTTACTAAATTTAGTACATCTAGTAATCTTTGACCATGTGGGATTCACTTAGCAGCAAAGCTTGGTAGGACATTGACTGGTGTCTGATGTTTTTCCTAGCTCCACTCAAAAAAGTAGATCCATTAGTTTAACATTTTAATGTGCATGATAATTTCAAAAAAGGCAGTATTGCCAAGTATATTTGGAACTGGTCATCTAGTTCTAGTTAGCAGTAAAAAGATCTGTGCCAAATGCTTCAACAAGATGTCTGTAGTATTCTGATAGAGATATCATAACCTGCATTGGTATACGTACACTTAAAATACACATTGAAATTTTTTTTTTAATGGAAGTGTAATCTAGCAGTAGCAACTGATAGAATAAAGTGAAATTAAAAATAAAGCCACACTTATATCTGAATTTTAAGTGCTTGCACTCACTCTCTCAATAGCACCAGAATTTTTCCAAGGAGGTAGAGGGAAAGTGTTTGCTAACCTCTAAATGAGTTCAACTTACTACATATTCTTTTCTATGTAATAAAATTCATCATACTCTAGGAATCCCTTAATTCAAGTGAAACATCCAAACCTTTTAAATGAAAGAAAAAGCAAAATCAAAAAAGTCAACAAAACCAAATCCAGAAACTAACAAACGCCCCACACACAACACATTTTGTTGAGTATACGGCGGTCATAGTTCTCAAATTAGAAAAAAGCGAGGGGAAGATCCTCTACTTCCCTGCCCTTTCACCTTTCATTCATTACTCATTAGCCGTTCTTTTCTTTTACTTTTATTAAATCATTAAGGAGATTAATTTCCAAACTAAGAGGAAACACAAGAGTAGATCTAACAAATAGCACGTAGTAGCTTGGTTAGATGTTTTTGTGTCCAGACAGTAGTAAAATCGAAATGTTTTAAGATCTCAGCTGAGCCAACACTTACCTGGGTCAGTGAACTTACTAAAAGGAAGTGTTTGGCTTGAAGAGTAGGCATCTGGGAATTACGTTGCTACCCCTTATAACTGATTTTAACCAGAAAGTGTTGGAAAGGAACTTCATGTTTTTGACTGAATTTGGGCTAGATGTTGGTGAAGAGGCAGATCATTTTGTATCTGCCTACTGTATGACTTCCTTATACCTTGAAAAAGTAGCAGGGAGCGCGGCTTTCTCCAACAAATGAGTTTAGACTCGATGGACCAGAGGTGCCATCAGGTTCCTTCTGTCCCAGGTAGCCTTATGTGAAAGTGACCTGTAACGTACTAGCTGGGGGCAAATAGAAGAAGTATCTGGAGTGCACGTTATGACTAAGGTCCTGGGAATGCTGTTCATCCACCACAGTCCCTCAGCTCCTGGAAACCCTTGGAGTCTACATCCTCTGGGGCCTTGTACTTAACATCAGGTACACTTAAATCTAATAATCAGCTGACCCAAATGGATCAAAAGACGTACATGAATTAGGTTTCTAATAAACCCTTGGTAAGTAACCTTATAACAGGCTGAAAAACTTAGCTAAACACTCAGGCTGTAATATTAGACATTGTTAGCAGGCTTTGATCAGACTAGGTAGAGAAGATAAATTCTGGTTTGCTTTAGATTGAGGCATGTAATTAAAGTTTATGATTGAATCTTGTCTTTGTGATTGGTAAATGCTTAAATGAGCCTACCAGATTGGGAGTATATAGTAATTGGGCTGGAGAGAGCAAGCTGGAAAGCACAAAAGCATTGCCAGCCACTTCGACAAACAGGATGGAAATGGTGGGTATTCATTCTCTCTTTTTTGTGCTCAGTAGTGAGTTAGTTTGGCAAGTTTGAACTGTAGGCTTGAGCATGCTGATTATGTTTTAAAAAGCAGAGCTTAAAAGAATCCAAGTGTCTGGATGGGGTGGGCAAAAGGGGCAGAAAATCCTCAGTTTGAATCCAATCCTAGTTATCCAGTAGTTCTTTAAAAAGTAGTCACAGGACCATCTTTAAACATATTAGACTCATTTGTGACCTTTCTTCAAGTGTACTATACGATCTAATTTCAAATCCTTTGTATTCTTTTCGGACCTAAATTTAATGGAGGGAGGTTATAATCTGTTTTCTAAAAATGAAAAAGCAGTCTGTTAATAAGCCCATCATCTCATGGGAGGCTTTTCCCTTTGTACTTTACTTGCTGCAGTAACATTCAGCTAAACCTATTTGGACTTCAGCATTTTGGAGATAACGATCATCTTTGCTTGGACGTGTGTGTAGGTTCTCTGAGATCCCGTGACAGCTTTGCAGATCAGTTTTACAGTCACTGTCATTTCTTCTGTACTCAGAAGATGCATTGAAATATTTTGTATTCAGCCTCCAACACTAAAAGAGCTGCTGAGCATTACACATACGTTTTGATTCTGAAGATGGGATCTTCTGTCTCTTTGAAACATAAGGATATCTCTGTAATGCTGGATTGCCTCCATTCTACACATTGAAGGGCTAGTGTTGCTCCTGAGCAAGCAAATCCATTCCAGTAAGAGACTAGGAGTAATAATCAAGAGCAGCAAGATCCAAAATAAGATAAAAGGGAAGATACAGACAAAGAAACGTTTACAGCATATTTATACATCAGACTGAGGCCTGGATAAGGTTTAATACAGCATTCTAGCGTGACTTGTAATCTGTTACTTAAATCCAAAACTCTGCTAAAGTCAGTGATTATTTCAAAATTTCACATCTGTATTTGAGAAAGTATTGATTTAGGAAAGTCAGTGTGATCATTAATTGGATAGGTAACATGGAATCTTAAAATATGAAAACTAATGGTTTTGATCTCTCTGAAATGTTGGTTAATACTAAAACTTAAAATCAAGAGTTGTGAAACTATGGTACGCAAAGGGGGCACAGTTTCTTTTCAAGCAACCAGAATCTTCTTAAGTGTAGATCCTGGTGTATCTACCCTGCAGAATATAGGGCAGCATTAAAATATCTGAGTAATACATTAGGTGCAAGGTCACAGAGGAGCTCTGTGAAGGTAAATTTCTCAGCATACAATTTTTTCTTACAGTATGCTTCATGGTGCCAGTATTTCCAGCTCTGGGATCCAAGCTTCAGTGCAGTTCTTTGTCTTGGTTATGGCAAGAGAAGAATTTAATTTCTTTAACTTCTTAAATAATTGATAGCTTCGTTATAAAATTAAAAATATAAGTATAAACCATGTCCATGAGAAAGTAACTAATTAATGAGGTAATAGAGTGGCTACAAAATGAGTTAACCAAAATACCCTTTGGGCTATGACAAGAGTGGTACACACCTGCACTGACTGCTGTTAATTACTGTGATTGATTGGTACTGCATGGACAGGACAAATACACTGCCTTAAATTTTCTTATACCTTTTTTTTGTGTTGTTGTTCTTACTTGCAAGTCAGATCACCTTTAAGCTGTCTGGTAATTCCCAGAACACAGACAGTGAGCCACGTGGCAGCCATAGAAGTTTATGAAAGCACATCTTCAGGAATGTTCTCTTCTAAATGGCTTCTTGTGACACTACTTTTGAAACCAAAACTTGGTTATCCTAGTTTATTTAGATTAAAAAGTACTTAGGTTGCTGAGGAAATAGCTCATGAAGTAACCCTTGTTTGTTACATATTTATTAATGCAAAAAATCTTCAGCTTTCATTTGTTCAGAAAAATGTACTGCAGACATAATGTGCTATGTAAGCAACTTCGTATTTCTAATTTCAATATTGAAAATCAGATTAAATAGTACAATTACTTTTATGTGGGCTTGGTCTAGCAAATTTGTCTATTACAAGAGTTCCCAGCATACTCAAACTAAATTGGAGACATTCTACATAGTTTTGGGGGTATTTTGCACTTAATGACTTCTCCTTTCTTTAGTATCAGCTTACAAAACATTAATCTACACATGTAATGTTTCTAGATCATGCTTCCTTTACTCACCATGAAACACATTTTCCTGGGAGTGGCTTACAGTCTTTAATCAACCAATGCCTCTGTCCTAACTTAATTTCCACTAATATCCTAATGTGGTTAGTTTGCCTAATGCTATACCAAACGGAACGCACAGATTTAGTTCTTGTTCCTAAGTATGTGTCTTTTGAAACTTTCAATGTGTCTTGTTCCATGAAGAAGTTTATGATTTCAACTTGTCTGTTTGTTTTAACAGGATCGAAAACTTCTTGCCACAGCTCAGCAGATGCTTCAGGACAGCAAGACAAAAATAGAAGTTATAAGGATGCAGATTCTTCAGGCAGTCCAGACCAATGAATTGGCTTTTGATAATGGTGATGGTGTAGAAAGGAAATATGAATCATTAATGTCAGAATACTATAGAGATATATACCCATATGAACACAGACTTACCATAAATTTCTAGTAGGAACGTTTGATAAAGCTTGCATGAACCAAAAATAATCAGAGACCAGGCAAAACTTGGTGTGCGTTGGGTGCCAGATACATCTCGTTGGAAGGAAAATACCTTCGTCGTCATGAAGAGAAATACAGTCTCTCTTTAGCATCCTTTTTATACTTTATGCAATTTTTGCTTTGTTGTCTACCTTTTCCCTTCATGCATGCTTTCTTTTGTCTAAATAAGTAGTGATTTTCTTTAAAGCATATAATGTTTATATTATGATGCTAAAAAAAAAAATCTGATGCCAGTACAAAGCCTGCTTGTCATACTTAAATAGACTGACCTTATTATTCCTAGTGGGAGCACAGATGGAGGAGAATTTTTCCTGGTCTTGTAGGTATTTAGGCTAGGTTGAGTGCTAAACAACTATATTTAAAGCAACAAAAAAAGTGTTTTTAAAATTACCTGGCTTGAAATATTCATGCTGCATTTCTGAAGTATTTTTAAACTTGCATTTCATTAAAAATCTTCAAATAATAAAAAACTTACCCATGAGCTCTAATAGCATGAGTGTACTAGAAAGTTATGGGCATATGGGTATATCTCTAAGTCTTGAACTTTATTTGTGTGCATTTCTGAATATTGATGTTGTATTACAATGCTTATAGTCAGGGCCTGGATATATCCTAGATAATGAAAAATGTGTATGTGTGTGTTCTGTTCTGTGGCGTATGAGGTGTTTGGTTTCTGTGTTAGTTTTTACACACCACTTTTTAACACCCCATTTTAGCACATGGATTATGTATATCATTTATTTAAAAGAAAAGGAAATTCAAGCTAGAAAGGGCTTTCAAATGCCTTTTTGTGTTTTTACTTCTCTTAGTGCTTTAAACAGAAAGGAATATATCCAGGAAATACTCTGTTTAGGATATCGAAGCACTGTAACATGTGGACATTGGAATGGTTAACCCAGACCATTTGGCAAAGGCAGTGTATGGAATCTCTTACATTTCTCTGTGCTGGCAGAAGCCAGATTCCATGGGATTTCAAGTGAAGCAGGGGGATTATCAGAAACTGATCAGGGATCTACTTGGCTACAGAGTAGTTTAAAAGATAAATGCTCACAGTGTAGTTGGGAAGCGTTGAAGTCTCAAAACCTTCTTGCAACTTAAATATTTGGGATATTTGGGTTTATTCCCTTAACTCCCCTGAAGACACATTCTTTTTCTCACATCGTCTAGCAATTAAAGCTCTTCAGGGAGTAGGAGCTGTTTATCAAATTGAGGCCCTGATCAGTTATTTCTTCATTCAAATGCAGATGCTTAAAATGTCACTTTTATGACAGATTTCAAGTTTCTCTTAGGACTACCAAATATGCATCTCTCCTGGTTTTCTTCCTTTTTCTTCTCCCCTCTGTTTATATGGAGATGGGGTTGATACTAAAGAAATTAAACCTGATTGTTATCTTCAATGAAGGTTGTTTGTTTATATCTCTTTGCAGCAAAACCTGTGATAAGCCCTCTTGAACTCCGAATGGAAGAATTACGGCATCATTTTAGGATAGAGTATGCTGTAGCAGAAGGTGCAAAAAATGTGATGAAATTACTTGGATCTGGGAAGGTTACCGACAGAAAGGCACTTTCAGAAGTAATTTATGTCATTACAGTTTCTAATACTTTGTTTTAAAGGTTCTTTAAGGAAAAAAAATTGAACTATTTCAAATTTCTTTTTATTTTAAAAAGGCACAAGCAAGATTTAATGAATCAAGCCAGAAGCTGGACCTCTTGAAGTATTCACTGGAACAGAGATTGAATGAACTTCCTAAAAACCATCCCAAAAGCAGTATTATTATAGAAGAGCTTTCATTAGTCTCTTCACCCACATTAAGTCCTCGTCAGAGTGTAATATCTACTCAGAACCAGTATAGTACACTGTCCAAACCAGCAGCTTTAACAGGTATGATTTAAAGAGCTTCTTTCTTTTTCTTTTTTTGATCTTAATTAATAGTTTCAAACAAGCCTTTAATGCCAACTTTATTTCTTACTGGACATACTTAGTTGTTGTTCTTTTCCTAGACAAAGGCATTTAGAGTTTTCAAGTGTCTATGCACTGCAAAAAATGCAGATAAGTTTGATTTATTTGTTGACTTTTTTATAATCCTATTGAAAATGTGAAGTTCTGGCCTTAAATAGCTCCCTATGGAATGATACTGCTAGCATTTACCAAATGCCTTTCATCTTTAGATTATCAAGTACTTATCATCAAGGTGGATAAGTATCATTATCCCCATTTTACAGATAGGAAAATAAAGTTGCAGCAGGGTTCGGTGATTTGCCCTGATCATACAACAAGTAGGTGACGGAGCTGGAGATAGGCACCCAGCTTTTCTCCCAGTTCCTGTTCTACCCACTGGATCTCACTGGGTTTCTGGAAGGTGAGATTTATACTACCAAATGATGCGTTACATTTGTAATCCAGAGCAGGAGCTCCTAACAAACATGCATAAAACCATTGAAGACTCTTGTTTGTTGGTGTCAATTGTTTTCCTTGTAGATAAGATGGGGTGATTTTTTTTTTTTTAAGAGACTTAGCCTCCTGTGAGGGACCAGTACATTTATATATAAATGTTATTTAGGAACTTCTCATAGTTTGGGTTGACCTGGAATTGTCCTTCATTTGAAAGTAAAGTTTCAAGAGATGAACGATACTTTTAACAAAGGTCTTGAATATTTGCCTCAGTGTTCTTAAAGAAAAACATGCTTTTGATTGCTTGGGGGTATGTTGCTGTTTGAAATTTATTCAGTAAGTGGTCACATGAGAATTCCTAGAACAGATAGGTTTGATTTTGTGTTTTGTTTCCTAACACATTTTGCATGTAACTATTAAACCTACTGTGGAATAATTAGGCGGCAGCCTACTATTAACATAGTAAATTTATTACAAAAAAACCACCTAAAATTCAAATGTTACTCAGGTTATACATGTATAACTGAAACCAGAATTTAATTTTGAAGTACAGTGGGGTTATATTTTAAAAGAAAAAGAGGAGCTCTTCTGCTAAGCTACAATAATAATAATAGTAATAATAATTAAATGGAGCAAGTCTATTTCTCTTGCATTGTGGTTTATCAGTACCTCAGCCAAGAGTCCTTGTAAGGTTGTGTGGTAAGACGAACTTTTCTCATCAAATGAAATCTCAAATGATCAGTCACTGTAGGCAGGAAGTATCATGCCTTGAGTATAAAACAGCTTGCTATTTTTTTCTTTTCCTGTAATACATAATCAAGGATCAGATACATTATAGTCACAATTTCTCTTTAAACGTGATTTACTGATACATATGAAAAGCTTTTAACAGAAATTGACAAAACATAGCTACATGCTTGTGAAGTTCTTAATAGTTTCACTTTCATATTGCCCATACAAAGAGCTTTTGTATTGAGCCGGATTTAAATGAACAGTGTCTCTGTGTTTTGCCTCTAATGCTTTGTGAGAAATAGAGCAGTGCTACTGTCATACTTCTTAACATGCATCAACATAACTTTCTGATTTGCATCCATTCCTTATACAAGAGTATAGCTTTTCTGCTTATTAATATCTTTTTTTTTTCTAAACAGAGTTTGGGAATGAAGTATTCTTTTACCTTTTAACCTGTTTCGGAAGCCAATAGCATCTCTTTGTCTTCATAGCCTAATGCTTAGCTGTCACTTACGGCTGTTAGCTTCCTACAGGTTGGGATTTCTTCTTAGACTGGTTTCTTGGTGTCTGTTCTGTGGGCTATGATGTTGCCAGATCATTTCTAGGTTAAGTCTGACTTAAGTTTCTGTTACAAAAGAGTACTTTTAAGTTTCATGGTTAAATACATTTGCTCTCAAAAGAAGACTGCGTTTCAGAGCTGCATTTCTAGCTGACACTGATTATGAACTGGCTAATTTCACCACTTCTAGCAGTTGATTTTGCCAGTCGGTGGTGTCACAGTTTTAGATGTTATCTTGTACAGGATGAAGGCAGCCTACCATTCTTGTAACCACCTATGGTATTCAGATGTTTTTGTGCTGCTGGAGGAAACTCTTTTCAATTTGAACAGCAGCCTCTATACCTCATTTGGTTAAAGATGTAGAAGATTTGGAAGAATAGCTTGTTGAAGAATAGTTTCTTGTCTCAGCTTTTATAAATCCAAATTCAGTCAAGTTGGAACAATTCAGTGATTTTAAATTACATACGAACTCAAATTTGACTTCAGCATGCAGCAGGCAAATGTGATTTCTTAGTGTGCGATTTCTTACACAAATCTGTAGTCTCAATAACTTGTTAATTTTTTCCAATATTAATTAGTTATATAAAACCCATTAAAAATCGTTATTGCTCCATCTGCAAGATTCATTGTTTTAATAAGAAACTTGAAATTTGTCAGTCTTAAAAAATGACATTGCTAACAACTTGAACCGAAATCAGTTAGGTTCCCAAGTGAAGAAAACAAAGTTACTTCTGAGACACAGAACAAAAATTTATTTTGTGTTACCTTGGTGAACTGTTGCTCTTTTCTAGAAGGTTGAGTCCCACATAGTTGACTTTTAATGCTTTTATTTTCAATATATATGTGTGTCTTGGATTTGTCTTTTGATTTCATCTGATATTTCTGTTATACCCTGTGGGAGTCAGAATGTGAGCTATTGCCATCAATCAGTCATTAGTCATTCACTTGCTTTACTTAAGAGCAGAAGTCTTTCATAAATCATTGTCTGTCTTCTTCTAGGTACCCTGGAAGTGAGGCTCATGGGCTGCCAAGATATTTTAGAAAATGTCCCTGGTCGATCAAAAGCCACGTCAATTACATTACCTGGTTGGAGTCCAAATGAAGCCCGATCATCCTTCATAAGCAGACCCAGTAAAAGTAAAAGTGGAAGTAGTAGAAACCTTCTGAAAACTGATGACTTGTCCAGTTCAGTATACCCTTACTTCTCTTATTTTTATGCATATTTTTTATTTAAATTTTCATGGGCATGATGTGTTCTGTAATTTAAAATACTAAATTGATTCAAAGCTTTAAACTTAAATATTTCTTCACCTGTTAAGCTGTTAACAAAAGCAAAAGCACAACCACACTATTATGCCCATAAGAACCAATTAAATATGAGATTATATTTCTGAGGAAAACTTACTGGAGATTTTTTGTTTGTGTAAAATCCTCTTAAAGATTTAAGCTGAGTTTGTGTACTTTACTTACAGATGAAGTCTGTGCTGTACTGAAGCTGGATAACACTGTGGTTGGTCAAACTAGCTGGAAACCGATTTCCAATCAGTCATGGGATCAGAAATTTACACTGGAACTAGACAGGGTAAAAATGTGGCCTGATTTCATTGACACCTGTAGTTGATTCTTTGTATTAATTTTGTGTTGCTTTTTTCCTCCCCCGTTGCTGTCATTTTGTTCAAATTCTGTAAGTGCAATATTCCCATCTCTACCAGAGTAAGCTCCCTGGGGTTAGGCTGTTGTGCTGGGGCAGCATTCTAGAAATCTTTTCCAACTTACAAACTGGTGTAATATTTTTGCCAAGATCTAACCCTTAGTGGGTTTTTAGATTGTGATAGATGGGGCTTACATTCTTATTTGGATCATCAGCTTTTATTTTATTATCAGTAAATTGTGATACCAGGTACAGTTTGGGTGTTTTGGTAAAACCATGTCATAGAATTTTTACAGTGTTTTTATAGAATTGTTCTCATCTGCAGCTGGTCAATTCTTCAGGAATAATAAATTCAGTAATAGTTCTTTCTTATAACTTTAAATGTTACTTGGATGGCACAAGTATTGAATTGATCCTCTGGAAGTAGAATTTATGTTATATAGATTTAATCAAGCATTTTTTTAGATACCTGATAGTCCTAGTATTTTAAGGTACAAGGATTATTTTTTTCTGTCAGTGTTAGATATAGACTGAAAGTTACACTATATTTTAGGAGCTTAAATGTTATCTCCAGTACATGCTTACTCCAGTACACGCTTCTCACATGAGAAAAAAAAAAGCCACTTTCCTGTTTTTGCTTTTTTCCTGCCAAGCCAGAGTCCCTCCATATAGGAAGGAAGCAACTTTAGACTTGCAGGTAGAGAAATTCAGGTTACAGTTAGGAGTAATGCAGGAAAAACCCAAGCAGCTGTGGAGCCCTGAAGCCTCAATTATTCTCAGATTAAGACTAAAACTACTCGGTGTAGTAGCTGCTCCTGCCAGCCTCCTATGAGTCATGGTCTCTAAGAACTCGGCTTTTTGGTGCCAGAAAAGGACTTTGCTTCTGCTGTTCCTGGCCACATATCCTGGGACTGGCTCAGCAGGACAAAGTGTGGTGCTGGTAAGACCAAGGTGGGGGTTCAATCCCCATATGGGTCATTCGCTTGAGAGCTGGACTTGATGATCCATGTGGGTCTCTTCCAACTCAGAATATTCTGTGAATCCTTATGTACTTGAAATGCACAATCCAAACCCCATTATTGTTTAATCTGGTGCTTGTTCCTGACTTCTACTTCTTTTAAAACCTATCATAGCTATGGTAGACAGTAAACTGATGTATCATGATGGAATTAAACTAGTAACATATGATGCTGCTGTTACATTGTATTGCAGGATTCTTCACTTCTGGGACAGGTTTTTTTAACACACATATAAGACACCCTAAGAATACATAAATCACATTAGCAAGATACAGCAGTAGTTCCTGTTAGTTTAAAGTTTTTGGCCCCTCTTCATGACCATGTTACA
The DNA here is from genome assembly GCA_013397865.1 of Struthidea cinerea. NCBI lineage: Eukaryota > Metazoa > Chordata > Aves > Passeriformes > Corcoracidae > Struthidea > Struthidea cinerea. The sequence goes on along the minus strand of VZTI01003800.1, from coordinate 579,646 downwards.
AGAAGTGTATGCATTTCTAGAGATACTCTATAAGGTTTTGCATCATTGTGTACGTGCAGGTACTAAAATGTCTGCAGGCATGAAATTAAGTTGATACTTGTAAGTGATATGGAAACTACTAAAATTGGGGTTTCTAAACACAAGTTAAACTTTGTTGTCAGAGCTTGAGCTAATATTTCTCAATCAAGCAGTGTTGTTAGACTGACCCAAAAAGTCTGGTGGCTGCGGCTTTCTGCTTCTACTCTAAGGGGAAATTTTACACCTATGCTTTTATTTGTACACTGGAGATCACATCTGAACTGAAGTGAAATGCTGTGATCATCCTAATGAGAGCTTTTTCAGTCTGACTGGTTAGCTCTGACAGCCAGTTAAAGTAACGGCTCTGCATCTTGATCCTTGAGTTGCTTGATCTTACAGTTGTACTGTGGTAACTCTTGCAGAACAATTACTAATAAGTGATTTCCTGTGTCTATGTTTCCTGTCATAGTCACGTGAATTAGAAATCTCAGTTTATTGGCGTGACTGGAGATCTTTGTGTGCAGTAAAGTTTCTGAGGTTAGAAGATTTCCTGGATAACCAGCGGCATGGCATGTGTCTCTATCTTGAACCCCAGGGCACTCTGTTTGCAGAGGTAAGAATGTTTCTTTGAAGCACTTGAATATCCTTGCAAGTATTACACTGCAGAATAGTTTAGCAAGTTTTCCTTAAACTTTTAAGAATGCATTTTGTTCTGAAACTTGAATTATAACACGTGTTATTTGAACTGCAGGTTACATTTTTTAATCCAGTTATTGAAAGAAGACCAAAACTCCAGAGGCAAAAGAAAATTTTTTCGAAACAGCAAGGTGATTGTTCAATATGAAATTTAAAGCTTTAAAATTGTATAGATCTGTGATACTTTTTTACAGAGGTGTAATGTTTGCCTGCAGATAATGCTGTTGATAATGAAGGATTTGGCATTGCACTTAGAAATCTTTTGTATTTGAATTCCTTATTATGCATTAGCATTTAATTGTGAATAATTAGAAATTGCTAAGGAGTATGACAAATTCAGTTTGTTCTTCATGAACTGTAAACTAATTAATATGGGCTTTTTTTAATTACTGGTTTCGGTAATGAGTAAGGAAATTACTTGCACTCTGTTTTCTTTTTTCACAATATCTATAGGCAAAACATTTCTCAGAGCTCCTCAGATGAATATTAATATTGCCACTTGGGGAAGGCTGGTAAGAAGAGCTATTCCGACAGTGAATCACTCTGGCACCTTCAGCCCCCAAGCACCAGTGCCTGCCACGGGGCCAGTGGTGGATGCCCAGCTCACTGAACTGACCCTGCCAGCCAGGTAGGTCACCCCTGCAGCTTTGCAGTGCCCCTGAGCACAGGAGGGAGCAGTGAGATGCTTCTGCCCTAATGTACATAATGTGTGCAGAGTCTGGTTATCCTGCAAGGCTGCAGACCTTTCCATGTTGTGGAAATACTATTTATAGTGTTTATAGTTGTGGAAAACTATTTTATAGCTAGATCCACACACACAAGGTTTGGTTTAGGAGAAATCTACAGATACTAAAATAGTCTTTGCTATACACTGAGGAGTTATTTATTTTCTTGTCAGTGACTCTCCTGTAGCCAAATTGGACTTTGAACTTGAGCCTGAGCCTCCACCTGCTCCACCCCGCGCATCTTCCCTTGTGGAAATATGTGAATCTTCCTCTGAGATAAAGGCTCCTGATGTGCCTTCTCAGGCAAGTAACTTTTAAGAATCTTGGGTTATACAGTTTAACAAGGTTTTAATATTGGCATCTTTATGATGGATTTCTTCCTTTATATATCAGCACATGCTCCCTTAACTTCCACACACAGATTTGTCTCAATAGAATGCTCTGATTGCTCTTGGTGGCAAACTGTTTCTGTGGTTGGTGTGTTTAACACTCCATGTCATTGGTTCCACCACAGAAAAAAAACAGAGCTCCAAAACTATTAGAGTATTCAGAATAAAATGGTTTTATTAAGAAAGAACAGAATGACTGGAACAATAGGTTTCATCAAAAATCTTACTTACCTCTATCATCTGAAAGTTTGCCGTTTTAGCCTAGGTATTGGGTGTATTAAGAATTTCACATGCTTATAGTAAAATGTCTGCGTTCATTTGCCTTCACAATCAGTTTTAAATTTTCAGGTTTCTTGTTCTTCACAGGATGAAGTAACAACTTTTGATTTTGAAAATGGCAGAAATAGTATTGTTCCAAAACTCCAGCCTGAAATAATCTGTGAGTCTGATATTCCCCATGCGGACATGAAATACACCAACACCAGAGAGCCTGAAGATAGAAGGTGAAAAAGCAGTGGTTTTGCTGTTTTTATCTGAATAATATATCTTACAGGTAACAAACTAGAAATTTTGTGACTTTTTTTATGTCCACAGATCACAGCAAAGATTTCAGTTCAGTCTGAAGGATTTCAGATGCTGCGCTGTACTGGGCAGAGGACATTTTGGAAAGGTAAACGTCAAAAGGCTGTATCAAGTGTCAAGGCTTTATCAAAAACTAGATACAGCTCTTAAATTTCTCTCTTCTGTTTTAGGTGCTGTTGGCAGAATACAAAAACACAAATGAGATGTTTGCTATTAAAGCCTTAAAGAAGGGAGATATTGTGGCTCGTGATGAAGTAGACAGGTCAGTTTGTACAATATAACACGTGGATTCCATAAATCAGTTGTGTGCTCTACCAGGCAGTTGTTGAATTGAATGGAAGAGCGTTTGTTCAAATTGTGTAAGTGCAATATTCCCATCTCTACCAGAGGGAGCTCCCTGGGGTTGTCATCTCCCTGCATAGTTGGCTGCTGTAGTCTTGTTCTGGGGTGAGGAGGGAGCAGAGTAACCTCTGGTTTGTTTTAGTGCCCTTCTTATGCCTGAACTACAGCTCTGACTTAAAGCTAATCCTGTTTTTGATTTTCAGGTTCTCTTGCAATTATTTATTCTAATTACTTCAATCACGTTAGGGGTAACAGTGACTGTTTGCTTTTCTGGCAGAACCTATGTTGCTGTTTCTCAACCTGTAACATACTGTCATGGTCTGTCCATCATATTTTCCCTTTGTATACTCTACTGTTGGGTGTTTCTCAATCTTTTTGACCCCAAACCCAGATTTTTTTTCTTAATTTGCTTGGAAGAGAAGGGACCATTACAAAACTGTTTGGTTTTAGTGCAAGAAGGTGTTTTCACAACTGTTTAAGAGTGACTGTATTCATTTGTAGGAAGAAAGATAGCTATATGAACAATAACCAACAACTTAAACAATTGGTTTAAGGAAAAATAACCAGGAATTACTAGAGATAAATATCTATAATACTGTCACTGGTTTTCCACTTTATGTCTTGTAAACAATTAAAAATTGATTGAAATGAATGTCACATTATATCAATGCATAGTTAATGCAATCTGAGTATTTGGAAGGAAAATTGTCAGGGCACAATTTTCATGGACTGCTAGGTTTCCTCTTTTCATTTGGGAAAGCTGAATATAAATTCATTAAATCCTTGTATTAAAATCTCTCTCTAAACAAAAAAAAAGTTCTTATCTTATCCTGAGGAATAGAGCAAAAAACATAAAATATAAAATACCAGTAATTTCTGAGAATTGAAAAACTGTGGTTCAGCACTCAGTTTTAAATTATTCCTGATTTTGTTTGCAGCTTGATGTGTGAAAAGCGAATATTTGAAACTGTGAATAGTGTAAGACATCCCTTCTTGGTGAACCTTTTTGCTTGTTTCCAAACCAAAGATCACGTGTGCTTTGTAATGGAATATGCTGCTGGTGGGGACCTGATGATGCACATTCATACTGATGTCTTCTCTGAACCCAGAGCAGTGTGAGTATCCCTCCCTTCCTGTGGCATTAAGTGAAGGGCACTTTGCTCAGTGGATAAGAACTAAGGGCTTTATCACCACATGCCACCACATTATGTCACTTCAGTAAATGCTGCTTAAGTTAAAAGGGTTGGAGATTCTAACTGATTTTGTTAGAAAAAGACATGCAGGTTTAATGTGCCTGAATCTACACTGAATTCAAAATCTATATACAAATACTTAATTTTTATGATACTTTTTTTAAGATTATGAGTGAAGAGTTAAAATAGCAGACAAGGCTAAAAAAGGAAAGAATAAGCCTATTTAGAAAACCTTCAATACTATGGCAGTGAACACTACAGAAAATTTATCCTCCAGCTCAAGCAAACATACTACAGTTTGAAAACTACAAGTTTGAGCGTTTTTGCCATCTGACTTTAAAACTCTGGCCTTGTATAAAACTCATCTGTGCCCAAAAAAACAATTGTTAATCTTCAAAGGATGGCTCATTAAAAAAAAAAAAAAAATCAGTAATAATGGACTTCACATTCTGAAAATCACGATGAAATTCCATTGAAATTTTAACTTTTTCAACAGATTTTATGCTGCATGTGTGGTTCTTGGACTTCAGTATTTACATGAGCACAAGATAGTGTACAGGTGAGTAGTCATTTCCAGTAGATGATTTTCAGCTGTTTTGAATAGTACTGAAGAAACATCAAGTGATGCAATTTTGTTCTTAAATGTTCATTTAGAGATTTGAAGTTGGATAACTTATTGCTGGACACAGAAGGCTTTGTGAAAATTGCTGACTTTGGTCTTTGCAAAGAAGGTAATGGCCCTTACATTTTCTTTCTAGGGGAATTCCATAGTCTGTCCTACTCTTGGCTGTTCCTTGAGAGTTTTGGACTGCCAGATGTGTAAAGGGTCTATTTACCATGTGTCATTTGAAGGAAAAAAAATACATCTCTGATTGTACAAATGTGGAGATAGGAGGAAGTTCCTTAGTAGGGAAGTATGAGGAGCACCTGAGCATTGCCCTGTTCTTTTTATTTATTTTTTGTCAGTTGTGAGCATCACCTATTCTGACTCCTACTTGATCACATCTCTGCTTGTTAACAAGGCACACTGCACATTTTACAAGTGAGTAAAAAAAGCATTAGGTGGTTTCCTCATTCTAAACATGTTGACACTGTACAACAAAATCAAGTGCCATTATAATCCAGGCCGAGTTTGACAAATTCATTATCTATTTTTTTAGCTCAGAAATAGTTGCAACTCTAAGTATATGGAAATGATGTGCAAAGTACACTATAGCTAAAATTGACATATTATTCCAAAAGGGAGGCCTAGAAAGTTACTTTCAAGCATCTCACTACTGGCAACTACCAAATAGAGGTAGCTATTACAGTGTTTTTCTCAAAACCCCATTGTGTGGGCAAAGTTCCTTTTTCAGTTTGCATAGCTTGTCTTATCTTTTCCTTTTAGGTAGCCTAAGAGGGAATTGGATAAATTCAGTAGGTCTTCAAACATGAGTGCCAGGGCAAGTCCTGTGACTATAGCTGCAAATAAGTTCTGTAAATGGCAAAACAAAATGAGAAGGAAAGCTCTTTCCTTCACTGACTGCTACAATAAACGGTTTTCTCAAGTTTTCTGCAGCAGCTCCCCTTGTCATGTCACATCAGGCCTGGTGGTGCTGATGTCCCAAACTGTGCCCCGCTGGCAAATCCACAGGGTTTATTTTGCTCCAAGTTCTTTCACTACGCTCCATGTTTTACTTTACTATATGTAGTTTGCACTACAGAAGCATCTAGAGGAGCATGTTTGACTACACTAGTGTGTACTGCATTTTCCTTTGCTAACTGGTAGAAATGGAGCATAAGATTGTTTCTTGCCAAAGGTAAGTGGGTGACAGAGGTGTAACTGGAAGCTTAATCTGGCTCATTGCATATAGTGAGGGAGAGAAAAATTTGAACAGAAGCACGTGTGAAACAAAGGCATGGGGAGGAAGAAGGAGGGAATGTTTTACCTCACTGGCCTGAGCCTCCAGGTCACAGGCCTGGATCTATAGTATCAGTTGAAGTTGCTCTGGAGCGAGGTTCTGCTTGGAGGAATAGGTTGTGGAATGGCAGAAAATACTGCTTGCTTTTCATTATCTGTAACTTTTAGGAATGGGATTTGGAGACAGAACAAGCACATTCTGTGGCACACCGGAATTTCTGGCTCCAGAGGTGCTGACAGAAACCTCCTATACAAGAGCTGTAGACTGGTGGGGTCTTGGTGTTCTTATCTATGAGATGCTAGTGGGTGAGGTAAGTTCTAGTAAGGTACAGTAGAGTCATAAAACTAAGCAACGTTTAAAAGGTTACAAAACTCAAGATACCAGCCTGTCAACATTTCACACGCACTACCTGCCACAGTGTCAGTATTCATTATACAGCACACATGGCATACCCAGCTTTACAGTGAGCGTCTTAATGTGTGTCATCAAGAAAAACAAGTGTGAAATACTGAGCAGCTACTCACCTGATATTGGCTGCTGTAACACTGGAGAAGTTGGCAAGTCATGTCTGAAGCTTGAATTAACAGCAATTGTAAAAGCCAACGAGTTGTAACTGGTCAAAGACTTTAAATCTTTGCTTTATTTTTAATTACATCATTATGTCTTAAATCAAGTTCCAGTAATGGCACATTAATATCTGTGTCTCTAAGTAAGAGCACAGTACAGCTACACATACAGTTTGGGGGAGCTACGTTTCCAGGATACATCTGTTACCAAATCTGGATGTGCACAGCAATACCAGTCTTCTGCTTTCAAATGCTTTTCAGGAAAAAATAAGCTTCTTAACTCCTGTAGTTTGAATGGAGGTGAACTTCAACACATAAAACTGGATAGCAGTGAAAGATTATGCCAAACACACTAAAACAGGAAGCCCCAGTTCCATGTAAATGAGCTGGTATAAATAAATTGCTGTTGAGAAGCTTATTTGCTATTGCATATACTGCTCTACCTTCTGGTCTGTTTTGTAAGTTATCTCCCAGGTGGCACAGTGATAGCTCACAAGCTAAAAATTCATAGCTTTGTTCTTTTTCAAAAAAAGATGATCATTCAACTTACTTCCTTTCAGGTAAAAAAGGACAAAAAGCTTGTACAGTGTCACCTTCATCTGTCAGGCCACTTCAAAAGAGTTTGAAAACAATTGAGCTGCAACATGCTAAAGATTTTACGAAAACAAACTAGTCTTGACCACACTATTTGTGAATGACAGCTACCCCAAAGAAGAGCTGAGAGATACTTCCCATGTTCCCTGTACACCCTGAGTTCAAAGATCCCAGTTTTAGGTGTTTCTACATCTAAAAGCACAGTCCTTCAGTAGGAATTATGGGATAATAGCAACTTGCCTTTTCTCTCTTCCTTATGGAAAGCCATGTATCTGTTTCTGGGAATGAAGACTTCATTTCAGGGTGTCTAATCCCAAACATTCAGCTGAGTTTATGTTGTTTTCAATTGTGATTTTAAGCCTGTTTATAGTATTTTTTAAATTGTTTTCATTATAGTCTCCCTTCCCTGGAGATGATGAAGAAGAGGTGTTTGACAGCATTGTAAATGATGAAGTGAGATATCCACGATTTCTGTCTACAGAAGCCATCTCAATAATGAGACGGGTAAGAACATTTTAATAATTAATATTACAGTATCTCCCTCTTGTCCTGTTTCCAACAATTACTTTTGTGAGGAACAAAATACTTTAGGAACCTGCACTTTGTGTATTTTTTTTTACTTGCTTCATTTATGCTGTGCCATGCTGCCTGTCACCTTAAATGAAAATTGTCTATGCCATTCCACTTTATTAGGAGCAAGTTTTTCTTTTTAAAATGTAAAACACTTGAGGCTCTATTTTCTCTCTTAAGTTTCCTAGTTTTACCTAACTAGAGTAGTTCAGCTCTCTTTTCCTAGCTGAACACTGCTGCATTGACCTATTTGGTAGATTAACATTGTCACATGAATATTTTAATTCAAAGACTTCTAAATCTTTTTGGTTTCATTCCAACTGGGGCAGGGAACGCTGTACACATGGCATCTGCAGTCCCATTCTTGGCAAGGAACAGCTGGTTCCTTGGAACCATTTTGGTTATGGTTGTTGTTAGTGCTATTCCTTAGTGAGATGTGTGTGCTTATCAAAGGCAGGCAGTTGAACCTAAGTTAGCACCTTACCGAAGTTGATAGAAAGGCAATACTGGAGGTAGTTCCAAAGCCTTTGTAATCAGCCTCTCCATGTAAATGTCTGATGCTGAGTATCAGTTTAGCACCCAATTCAGCAATGTGATGTAGCACAGTAACTACTGTGACATAACTATCTGAGTAGTAGCATAAATATTCAGTAACTTAAAACAATTGCGTAGTCCCAGGGAGAGAGTGTTTGCCTAGAGAAAGAAGGCAGAGTACAGTTTTAAGGCAGTACCTGGGGAAAGTATTTTTGCTGTGAAAATTCATGCCAATATCCACAGGGGACAGGGTGCTGCTTCACTGCACCCACAATATGTGTACCAGGAACTTTGTACCGGCAGTTTACTAGTTGGAGCTCTGTGCATGCTCTTTCCATCACAGAATTTCATACACAATATAGTAGACAATATTTTTTGATGGCTGCATCATGAATATCAACCCACCCTGTTGCTGGGCCCTGCCTGGCACAGGGGACTGCTCACAGCAGTACAATTCGCAAATGGGAGCAACACTTGTTGCTCTGGAGTTAATTAAGAAACCCTTTCCTTGGGCTGAATGTATGAAGCAGCTTGAACCCTCTCATGGTAAATCAACTGCTGTGAAGGAGCTGAGCACTGAGACTGCAGAGTAATCTCTTCTCTGAGCCGAGCAAGAACCACTGGCTTATGTAAATCTGTACCCTCACCAGCAAAGAGGAACTTCGCACTCTGTGCTGAGCCCTTGTCCCAGATCACCTCCAGCACCAAGACATGGCAGCACAGCTCTGCAGGGAGACAGATGAGTCTGCTCTGGCACTGGTCCTGGCTCAGCTGCTGCTGGTACTGTGCTGGCAGGCTGAAAGAGCACTCCTAAAAACTAAAGCTTTGTCTGTCCCTTTCTTCAAGGGGCAAGGATTGTCCACAGGTCAGGCAGTATGAATTTCACTGTTCACCTCATCTTGGTGTTGGCTCTTACATAGTAACACTCATCCTTCCTCCTTCCTTTCCCTCCCCCTGACTTTCTCCACTGAAACCTTGCATGTTTTGTCAGCTGCTACGAAGAAATCCAGAGCGGCGTCTTGGAGCTGGAGAGAAAGATGCTGAGGATGTGAAAAAGCATCACTTTTTCAGGGTGAGTACAAACTAGTATTATTTCTAAGGACACAAAGGGAGTAGAGATGGGAAACTAAACATTGGTTCATTTATTTTACAGCAAATAGATTGGCACGCTTTACTGGCCAAGAAAGTCAAGCCTCCTTTTGTACCCACCATTAGAGGACGAGAAGATGTTAGTAATTTTGATGATGAATTTACCTCTGAAGCACCTATCCTCACTCCACCTCGGGAACCAAGGATACTTTCGGAAGAAGAGCAGGAAATGTTCAGAGATTTTGATTACATTGCTGATTGGTGTTAACTTCCACACACTGTGAAGCCCCAGCTGACTGGCTCACAAGAATGCCTCTCTCGGAAGAATACCAACCCTTCAGTTGCTTTCTGTGCCACCTGTAGCTTCTGGGTTTTTTTAAATCACATGAAGATCCTTTTAAGTACTGTTTTAACACTCTTGTGAAGAGTGGCCTCTTTGTATATTGTTTTTTATCTGAGCACTGGAAAGCAGGTCCTATGGCGTTCCTAAGCTGAGTTGGTGAACCCAGGCTGTGTTGAACTTCCCGCACACGGGTGCACGTGGATCTGTACAGTTTCTCTCACTCTTCCGCAGCAGATAATACCGCTTTTTAAAGTATCTGCCTTAAGAGGGAAAAGCAGACTTTGAGCTAGGTAATCTCCACTCAGCCACATTGAAATAAGTTGGGATACTGGTGACGCTCACACAGAACATGGTTCTAGTCGGAGAAGGCAAATGATTTCAGCTAAATACTGTGCAGTCTTTAAAACTACACATTTCTACACCTTCATCTTGTGTTCTTACAATAATGATACTGAGAACAGATATGCCTTGTTTTGTAAATTTTCTATGGTATTTATTAGGAAAAATGTTAAACACCTTGCCTTTGCGATAACAACTGTGTAAGTGCTTCCATTACAAAGAAAAATCCAGAAAAATCCGGAAAGTTTACCAAAGTCACTTGCCAAACAGCTTTGCCTTCAAGCTCCTTGAGCGCAGCTTAAGGCCCTGGTTGGGATGAGGAATGTAAGGAAGATGTTGCTCAGTGTAAGCCCAGAGTGGAGCAGCCGCAAGGCCCAGGCCCAGCCCCTTCCGTACTCACCTCGAGCCTTTCTAGTGCCCCGAGGGGGCAGAGAAGTTCCCAGTCCCTATCTAACCCCCTCCAACCTCCTCTGTCTGCTGTACAATATCATATCACTTAGAAAACTTAAGGATTTTCAATGTATACATGCTGTGAACATGTATATTTGGAACTTGTAATGTATTCTTACCTCCAAGGCAAGTAATTTAATTGTACCACTTCACCGATGTTGCATAGTGGCCAAGTGAACAAAAAAATGTATCCATGTAGGCCACTGACCTCCAGCCCCTGGATTGGCAGTTACTGAGGGTAAAAAGCAATATGTTGTAACAGAATGTATAAATATTTTTGATAAAAACAGTGTATATTTTATAAACCCCTTAACACTAAAAGCTGTACCTCAAAAGCTGAAAAGTAATTTAGACCAAACACTGTGTGTATTTGTAAACCAAGACCTATTTTTGGCATTTGCTGTTCTGTGGGCAAACATTAACTCTTGGAAAATAAATTTCCCATGTGGTCCTTACCTCGAGCACTATTCAGCACTGGAACCTCACAGGTTCATCCTGGCCAGAGTTTGCTGTTCATGGGCTAAGGCAGTGAGCATCGCACTCAAATGAATGAAAAACTGGTAAATTTATTAAGTCAAAGAAGAAACACAAACCACTGGAGTATGCAATGTTAAGGTGGTGGTTTAAAATCACGATGCTGGACAGACCCGCAGGGTCAGGCAGGGGAGAGGCTTAAGGGAGAAAAAAATAAAATAATGGTTACTAGGTCTAAATCAGGCCAGTCCCCCACAGGAATGGGGCAGGCACCTTCCCCAGTGCTACAAATCACGTTGGGCAGAGTGAGTCAACTCCTCAGCATTCCTTGTTTCCAGGTTCTGCATTGATAAGAAAAAAATTACGTTCCTGTATCTAGCTGAAACCAATAGTTTTGAGGTACAGTCAGCTCACCCTTTTTGGTTCCCAAATACATATATACAAGCATCTCACAGGGTGCTTAATACTTATGAAAGTATCCTCAAACATACCTTTTTGTAACTACATCTTGTACAGAAATCTTTTTTTAATCTAAGCAAATCACTAAAAAAAAAAAAAATTAGAAAAAATTAGAGGGTATGTTCACCCAGTTAAGCTGAAAAAAGCACTAATTTTATCTCTGTAGTTTTTTAAATATTTTTAGGCAGATTAAGATTTAAACCCTAGATTGTAAATATATTTTGCTATACTTTATCTGTATGTGGCTGCTCAAGCACTTTGTAAGGAAATTAGGATATTTTAGAATGGTACACTATGCATTAAAATGAAATGTGCCTTTAACAAATGTCATTCTAAGTGTTTTGCAGTCATTAATATCACAAATTAAAGTTCTAAATAGAGTAATTTGTAAATTGTGTCGCAAACATGATTTTGCTGTTTTTTGAAGTGGCTGGTCATGTTTTCTCCACAGGTAACTTCAGAAAAGAACTTACCATCAGGAGGGGACGCAATCTCTTGGTGGGAGCTCAGTGTGCTTCCTTTTTTTTGTTGTTTTTTTTTTTAAAGAACATTACGAACTGCCTCCTGGCATCCCTTCATTCTGAAGGAAAGCAGGCTCTGGCTTGGAGTAGTGCTGACAGGAGCAGACCTTGTCAGCGGGAGTCTGGCCTGCTTGACTCAGCATTCTCCCTCACAGGTTTCCTCTGAGGGCAGGGGGGACACAACTCTCACCCCCACTCCTGGGTACTGCTTCATTACAGTCTCTTTCCTACCCACCATTCCACAGCAAGCTGTGTAACCAAAACACAATCTATACCTACCTGCCCCACACTGAGCTCATTCTTTAGACAGAGGATGAAGCTTTCTTTTCTGAGTGCTTTTAGCACAGAATTCTTTACTCTTAAGAGCCACATGGAATTTCACATGACGCCATTTTGCCCAGAGGCAGACACTTCATACCTGCCTAAACAAAATCGTTCCAGAAAGGGCTGGCTCCTGAGTTTCAGGGATCTAGTCTGAACTGCCACTGAATTAACATAGGAAGCGCTTGAAGATACTCTGCCCCTGCACTTGGGTGGGGGGAATGCAACCCTTCAGCCTCCTGCCTTCTCCCGGGCTGGCTCCCTCACACCCATCCCCGGGTGAGCAGAGCACCCAAAGGCCCCCCGGCCTGAGGGCAGCCACTGCCGGCAGTGCCGGCCCTGCTCCCCAGGCAAACGCTGCCGCCCCTGGGCCCTGCCCCTGGGCCTGGCTGACACAGGCAGGGCAGGAGCTACCAAGGGGGTCGGAGCTGCCCAAAAACCAATTCAGAGCTAGGCTGGTTTTTCCTGGAATGCTTCGCAGTCTACTGCAGCCAGTAGTAAGTGGCCTTCAGAATATACTTGCCCCATCAAGCAGATTCCTAGTTCTGCCTCTCTGTCCTGCACAGTTACTGCCATCCCCACAGCCCAGGAGACACAGGAACTGCTTGTGGAACTGCAGGGTCAAGACAGGATTGCACGTCCCTGCCTCCATCTGCTGCACTTCAGAGCTTTGCAAAGATATATTTAAATTCCTGTTCAGACAGCCTTTGTTGTATGCAACAATTTCAACTGCAGACACTCACCCCTCACATGTCAAGTGCTCGTGCCTAATGCCTGAAAGGATTTAAGTATGAGCATTATGGGTAATGTACATTTCAGTCACTTTTAGCCTTCATGGAGTAGATTTAACCCACGAATCTATACTGGAAAGCAGCACTCACAGTAAAAGCAATTTCCACCTTTGCATTCCCAAGATGTAACAGAGCATTAAAGGTCAGGCCCATCCCATTCAACACATCCCACCTTTGCCCACAGAGGGGGCAGACGGAGCAGCTCACACCAACACCGGGAATGCCCAGGTAACAGAAAATGTTGCAACAAAGTCAATGGCAATACCTCAGACACTGAATCCATGCCCTCCAAACTACTGGTCATACCCCTTCTAACACCAGAGTATTTCGTGGCTGCAACCAACAGCTCCTGTGGTGTAACAGGACTGTACAACCTTTGTTATTTGTTTGCATAAAAAAATATTCAATTGCCATATTTCCAGTCTCTATTGGCAGAAGAGGATTAAAGCTCAACTAGCAAGAAAACAGTGAGGGCTACTGGCAATTAGTGCTATTAGCACTGCACATACCCTTCCCCCTGGATGGCTTAGGACCAGAAGTGCAGCAAGCTGACCCCTCAGCTGTTCATTTGTGTGGTTAAACTGAATTTGCACCTGTGATACAAACTGAACTCAGGAACCAGAAGACTCCCAGTTAAGCACATTTGTTGCTTTGTTTTTTAAGGGACACTGTCAGGAGGCAACCAGCATTCAAAGTTCTTAGTCTGGGCAGAGCTGAACAACTTCAGGCCTTCACTCGGCACCTGGCACATCATTTCAAACAGCATGTGCTCACTTAGAACATAACCACAGGCCAGCCAGACTGCAGGGAGGGCTGGCAGGTCATAAATTTAACAGAAACTTACCCTAGAAATACTTTTTACTTTTCTCTGTATAGTACTAAGCATCATGAAGTTACCAGGAATTCAACTAAAGTGAGTCCTCATACTTCTCTTTAGCTACTTTGTCATTATGTCAAATTCACAGAAGAAAAGCAGAGACATCAGTGAATCAGGGAGACTCTGCCAAGGATGGGATTAATCATTTCGCAACCAGTTTAGAAATACTCTGCAGCAGTTGTGCAAAACTTGAACAGCTTTTCAGCAACTGTTTACATTCTGGATGCATGCACCTGCACTACAGCTCCCTACAACGAATAAACCACTCTAGAGATCAGAAATTGTCCAGAAAGTGAGCATTTAAGCAGCCTTGTGACCAAGCCCACAAGCATGAAGCTCACTCCACCATTCCATGGACTGCATTCCAGTTCTCAGCATGTACAACAGTACATGCATATCACATTGCAGTCATACCCACAAGATGGTGTTTTTGGAAAACAGTTTATTTGGGAATTACACAATATTTTAAATTCTCCAAAATACATCTTACTGGATCCCTACAAAAGAAATCTAAATAAGTACAACAATATGAATTAAATTTGTTGCAACAGTTATTAAATATTTACTTCCACTAATATATACATACAAAATGCCACACAATGAGCTTGTTTACCCTTGGAATGTGTGCTGCCTTCCAGCAGTTATGCTCCATCTCCATATCCTCCAGTTCCACAACACGAAGACCCAATATTAACACTTTGTACATCCTTTATTATAGGCAAAAATAAAGAGTTTGTTTTTGTTGGTTTTTTTTGGGGGGGGTTAGCAGAAATTAACCCTCTGCAATCTCACAGCTGTGGTAGTTTGTCTACTGGGGTATCAAACTTGAAGTCTGCTGGGAAAAGATCTGGAGCTCGAGGATAGATCAGCCTGTATGACTGTCTAATCGTAACATCAGCCACACCAGCAATATCTCCAATTTCTACAACAAAAAGCAGAGGAGTGATTAGTTTTTACTTTTGCCATCTGAATTGAAGAAACCAGCATGCATAACTTACCAAGAGGCACTAGACACTTGCTTCATTTGCAACTCTCCCAAAAGCCTGGAGAAATGGTTTTAACTGTGGTGACTAATATTTCGGATACACAAGTCTGTCTTCTCACGTGCCACAGTTCAACTTAACCTACCAATCTTGGAATAATATCAATTTCAAACTGGCAGAGGGCTAAGAGTGCAAAAGTCATCAGAAACATCTACTGCAAACTCTACATATGACCACCAATATTTTAACAAATCATCATCAACTTCTGGATCTTCATTTTTATGCTTTGATGAAATATAAACAAAAACAAACAAAAAACTGAGTCACAGACAAAAAGTGATACCTTCAGTTAAAGATGAAATACATTAACCTTAAAATGCACCGAGAAATAAGGCAGAGACACAGAGCACTGTCTAACGAGCCACAGGAACACTTGTTTAAGATGCACAGAAACTTATATTTATTCAAGATTTAGTCAAGTTAGGAATTTAAACCTTGAACTGCATGAGAGCCTTCAGCACTGTCCGAGAACACTGCAGCAGTGTGGAGCCATGGTGTCCATGGCAGGCAGCTGTATTTTAACACTCCCTCTTAAGAGATACAATCCCATAGCTCACAACAAGCAAGGATGAAGGCACTGAACTTCCTGGGCTCCAGATCACTCACAGGCCCAGGAAAGTGCCAACATGATGGACGCTCCAGGGACATAAGCAGTTACAAATGCAGAACAAAACACCACAACCTGACAGATAAAAGCTATTCTTTATCCAAAAGGAACTGTCCACTAAGAAACTGCTACATTTTTAACATTTCTGATCTGAACTGGACAGCTCAGTGGAGCACTTGGATCCATTTCTCACATCAAGTTCTGTTCCCTGCAGTCTTAGCAAACTTCTTTCCCCAGGCATTGCTACCCTGTAGGCCTCATTCCCTTGAGCCCCAGGGGCTGATCCATGCTGTGCTGAGGCTCAAGAGTCCTGAACTCCTTACTGGCTCCCCAGGGGCTACCCTACCAGCAAGGAATCTGCCCCAGCTGATCCACAACAAATCCTGCCATCCCACACTTTCCATCCTTACCACAGGCTCACAGTAAGTCAAGGACCATGTACTAATGCAGGTGATTTCCTGGCTGTAGGAATGACTGAAGATTCAGTGTAATCCAAAGCCCAAGCGCTCCCTGCAACTGCCCCCAAGTTTGCATTTGGAGTATTTTAGAGCAGCAGAATGGACATGTGCAAATACTTGCATGGGTGAACTTAAATTATCATGCTCATTTGAATGCACTGGTCCACTGCATTCAAGAATCCAACTTCTAATACCAGAAGAAAAACAACTCTGTTTACACTGAGCATAGCCAATTACTCCACGTTCATTTTGGGGACCGGGAGACCCTGGTTTGGTCCTTGCTGTATGCAGTTAGAATGGAGCTTATCACTGTTTGCACAGACCTCATCCAAGTTTTACAGTAACACTGAATTTTCTTTCAAGCAGGAAGCCTTTTTTTTTTTTTTACGAAAAAAGTCGAGTTTTACCTTTTTGTGTCCTTTTCTCTGAAGAAGCTTGTGATGCCATGTAAATAGCTGCAGCTGCTACAGAGATAGGGCTTCTTCCAGGAACCAAATCTAATTCCACAGCTTTACGGGCAATATGTGTTGCTGCCATTTGTACTTGTTTGGGAAGACCCAGATTAGAACAGAATCGTGACATGAAGTCTCCAGTTGTAATCAAATCCACACTGGTTTCCAAAGCTTTCAAAATAAGTTTAAAACACCGGCCTATTTCCTTCTTTGAAATCCTGGACACCGCACATATTTCTGAAGAAAGAGTATAAATTAAATTTTAGGCTTCACAGCATTTGCTCCCCCAAAATAATCAAATGATTCTCAATATATTAAGACCCACGAAGATGGCCAATGTCCTGAAGGCCACCATCACTAAATAAGCTCTGAATGTTTGTGAAACTTCAGTCAGTGCACATTTATCATAAGGAGCTAATTAATACAGCTCACTTAGTAAGGGAAATTTGGTACTCAATGCTAGAGAGCTGCATCTCTGTCAGGGAGAAGCTGCACAAATTTATTGCAACTGTTGGTTCAACTTCAGTTAAGTTCAGTTACAACAGCCCCCCATCCTCTGATCAAAGCAATGCCTTTTAAGTTTCACCAACACTCAGAATAACTTTCAAATGCTAAAACCCCATGCCCAAGAGCCTACTCCACAAATATAACAAATTCCCACAGACCCTTCTGCCCACCCCTGAAAGGAGAGCTACAGCTGAGAACAACCCATTTGACAAAGTCCAGGAATAAGAAAACCAACCTCCTACAGTGACAGTAACTAAACCTTTACTTCAAAGCAAAATTGAATCTGTATCACTGAAAACGTACCTTTAAATGTTCTTGGAACCCCCTCTTGCCTACAGGCTATGTAGAGACAAGCAGAGGCAATAGCATCATTACTTCTCCCCTTCAGGCTCTTTTGTTCATACACTTGCTTGAATAAATTATTTGTTCGATCCTTCAACGCAAGAAGACAAAATTTAATTAACTCTAGGCCATTTAATTAGCAGCAATATCAAAAATTCATGTGCTCATTATATTATGCTAACTAACTCAATGCCAGAACAATTTAAAGGAAGGGAAACATGAACTTACAACTATATTTCTAGGGAGGTTGATTCTGTCTGCCATGTTTGTAATTTCTTTAAAAGCATTCATCATCGCACGATCAGAGCTGCTCATAGTTCTGCGATTTTGGTACTTTGAATTCCCAAATTCATCAAAACTTGCTGCACCTGTGCCCTGAAAAGAAAGTTTTGTATTGTCAATAACACAAGCAACTTCCTGCTCACTTCAAGAGCAAACATCTTCCAGCTTTATACATTTTAATTCAAGGCAACAGTTCCAACAGCTGTGCAAAGAAACATCACTGAAAGTAACTCATTCAATCCAGCATTGTTCCACACAACAGGATCTACACTTTGCACCAGTCTCAAATTGTGAATTGCTTTCCAAAGACCACAGATTACATGGGGCTTTCTCTCCTCATGTAACAGTAGTTACAGAGTAAAAAAGAATAAGATAATATATAGCCAATGTGTGCATCTCAATACTCCTGGCACCAATGCTGAGGTCCAAGATGATATTCTACGCAACTCTTGTGTGTCCTTTGGGCTGCATCTGTGGCAAACAGGTAAGCCAGAAAAACAATTTATGGTCAGCTGGAGACCCGTTGTTACAATGATAACCATCAGCGTGAAGGCCTGGGCAAAGAGAACACCCAAACCAACAAACCAGTCAAACCCAACTTGATACCATGCCTGTTAGAGCTGCAAGCCTTAATCAGAAAATGGAAATATCGGTATATTTTGACTTTATGGGAAAACCACAGGCCTCTTAAAAGAAAGGCTTGAGGCCTTCGGAGAATTAAGAGCCTCAAAGCCAACCCGGCAACTCCAAAGCAAGCTTCCAAGGTATACTTTTGTTTGTACCTTACAGCTGATAATGCAGATTACATACTTCTATTAAATATGCAAATTTGCCCAACCAAGAGGGTCTAAAATGTTTAAGGTTTTCAATTTTCCAGCAGTCCAAAACAACTCTTTACCAAATAATGCCATGTCAGATTAGCGATAGCTGATGACAACGACACATCTTGTAAGTTCAGAACAGCAATGTCTGTAATTTACATTGTCTACATATATGTTTCCTGTCACTGTATGCAGGGGCCCCCCAGCTCTTTCAAGTGGAAAACACTTCTTCACAATTCTATCATGTGTAGAAATCTGGATTTCCTGAATCTGCAACATTTATTCCTTGCTGCTACCTTCAATTTACCTGGGCAGGGGCATCCAACTTTCACTGCTGACAGATTTGGTTATTTAAACAAGCCACTGCAGTCATTTTGCCAAAACCACTAAACATAAAGCAGGTCTTGATCTGTGACTGACTGACAACCTGGCTAAGCACTTGCATACAGAGTTCTCAAACTGAATATTCAGCAATGTCTTGAGATGTCCAGGCTGTACAAAGTGGGGTAAGGACAGAGTGAAGAAAAGAAAAAGGAGATGCCAGGGCATGTTCTATCCTCTGAGCTGCCCAGTTTCTTCTTTCCTGACCCATGTTCTTGGGAACTGCCCTTCTATTTTAACACAGGCTCTAACACTATCATCTCTCTGAGGTGCACTTCTGCATTTAATACAGCTTCTCTGCCTGACAGTAATAGCACTCGCTCTTGACCATTCACTTACACTGTTCCCCTTCCCATGCCCAATGCCTCAATGACATCCCATTTCCAGCAGCCCCAGTGGATCCCTCCCTGCTGAGACACCATCTGTGGTGCTCACACACCTTGCTTCACTGTGGCAACCGAGGACTTCGGCACAGAACCCTCCCTCACAAGTCTCCCTAGTTCCTTCAACAGGTCTCTACAACAGATTCCAGAACTATTCCTGTTTTTTTCCTACTACTTCAAACATCCTTTCATACAATATAAGCACCCAGAAATGATCCTGGCACCAACACAGCAGAGGTCTGCTCCAAAGACAATCCTACTTCCTTGGCTGGATGAACACCTCCAACTATTCAAAGGTTCCCAGTATGACAAAAAGGTAAAAAAAGAGCAAGAATAAAGCACAACAAACTTCAGGCCACAAAGAGCAATACTAGGCCTTCCATACAAAAATAATGCCAGAACTTCCCTTGGCCCAAAGTATACAGAAGTCTAAGGTCAAAAGGCTCCTTGCTGGCCATCACTCACATCCCTGTTCCCTGGAGTGAGTTACATTTGTGTTTATCATGGCCTCCTAGACCAGTGCTATGCTCAAATGCTTCCAGGAACTGCATGAGCTCAAATTCTTGTAGATTCCAGAAGAGTGAGCACAAACAACGGCAAGTCCCCAGTCCTTGTCTAGTCAGGCTTCATGTCAGAGACTACTACCAGGAAATAACTGCTCTGTCCTGGAGCCAGCAAGTATTCCCCTCCACCACAGGATTTTCTCTGGTCCACTGGGTTAAGGAGAACCAAAAAATGAAAAAAAACCAAAACCCACATCTATTAGTTGCTGTAGAGTGAAACTAGACAAGGATTTTACTGTGCTGATAAGAGCACTCTTCAAGAGTCATGACCAATATACAACTCACAACTATAAAAGGGGTGGAAAACACTTCCACCTCAATTACTTACACAAACTACAGAAATTCTCCCTGCATTTGTTATTTAAATGCACCATCTACTTTCCTTCTGGAGCTTTCAACCAAGGGACAATGCTTTGTTGATTTCAGCCCTTGACAACCATGGCAGGAGTCCCTTTCCCTTCATGGAAAAAAAACCAGAAGCCACACAGTTTCAACGAAAATTAAATTGACTTTACAAATTGTGGATCAGTCTGATGGATCCTTTCTTCTTTCTGAATCAGCCCCTCATATCTTCTCACTGCTTATCAATGTAGCACTTCCAGATTCAGGCCATGCAGTTTGACAGCAGCCAGCTTCCTGATCAAAGGATAGGAATTCTATGCCAAGAGAGTGCATTAAATCTTTGTTCAACCAATCTAAATTCTCTTGGAGTTGCAGTTACTACAGAAAGGAATCAATTAACTACCAAAGGTGACAAAAGACGTTTTCCACAAGATAGGAAACAGAACTTACAGTTTTCTTTTAGATTCATAGAAAAGAGTTCCCTATATCAAAGCAAAACTAGAAGCTGCTTGTTCAGTTATGTTTTTTTTAAATTTTATGTTAGAACTTTAGAACTAACTGTAACATTCTGGCAATGAAGTCACAATTAATGTGAGACTTCACCATGCCTCCAATTGATCTGCACTGTAATCAGATCAACTGCAGCACACAGTATCTAATTTCAGAATTACAGCTCTGTGCCAGTATCCTGAAGACCTGCCTGTGGAATTCAAACCACTTCCACCACAGCCAGCTATGTTATTCACCCTGCTCTTCACAGGCAAATTAATCTTTGTTCCAATGCAGGCTGCTGCTGGCTCAGACAGATGGGTTCCTTGAGCATTAAAACCAATTAGGAATTAATCCCTTTACACGAGCAGAGCAGCCTCTGCTGCTATCACATACAGACCACATACCCCCCGCAGGAAGGGGCTCCAGAGCAGCACCTCCTACCTTCCCAAAGGAAAGAGGGACAAACCACTCTGTGGAGCAGAACTGACCCTGTTCCTCTACTGTTACAAGGCAATACTGTTGTAACTGGCTCAGACTCCACTTCCACCTACATTCCCAGGAGTTGACAACAGATCTCTAACATGATGTGCCATGAGAATTATCAATGTCCTCCTCTTTCAGATTTCCCACAATATGGGTTGTGTTTTAGGGTTTTTTCTGGTGGGGGTCTTTTTGGGAGGGTGGAGCAGGTCAGCTGTAAAGATTTTATTATCAGCACTCCAACCTCAAGTAGAAAGAAATAGCCCTGGTCCTGTCCCATATGAAAGGCTAAAGCTATCTCTGGCACACAAATACAGGGTCCGCTCCAGGACATTCTAAGAACAGTTGGTAACTGGGAAAATAATAACCTTACCTTGC
This sequence comes from Struthidea cinerea, assembly GCA_013397865.1. Classification (NCBI taxonomy): domain Eukaryota; kingdom Metazoa; phylum Chordata; class Aves; order Passeriformes; family Corcoracidae; genus Struthidea; species Struthidea cinerea. Next base: position 558,341 of record VZTI01003800.1, on the reverse strand, counting down.
TTCATTCTCAGAAATTCACAACGGTTGTTCTGTACCCTGTCAGATACTACCTATCCTTACATGCCTACACCAATTTCACCCTTGTTCAACCACTGTGCATATCTAGGTCAATCCACATCCCAGCCTACTGCCAGCAGGGACTTCAGATGACTGCTTGAGAAATGTACTACTTCCTTGAGTTAGTTATTTTTGTTGCAAAATTCATGCCCTTTCTGCACTGACAGGAGATTTCTTCAGCATCTTCTGATAAAAGCCATTCTCTTCCTTCCAAATGACTAAAAAAAAAAAAGGAGCCCCTGATACAGAGTTCACATCAATGACCTGAGATCCCAGAGCCCCTGCTCACCAGCAAGACAAACACAGGAACTCTTGTACAGAAAACATCCTGGTTTGTCAAAGGGACTCTCAACTTCCCACAGAAAATAATGCACCTCTTCTGCAATTCCTCCCTGTGCACATAAAGTATCCACAGTTGGACTGACTGCCCCCTCTACATTCCCCATATCTACAATCCGCAGTTCCAGTACTCTTTACTCAGTTCTCCTCGGTTAAATCACGCCACACTAACACACCTGCATCTTGTCTTCATGGACTGGCACTCTTTGCTACAGCAAGTTTGGCCATGCCTATTCTGGGATGTTCTGGTTCACAGCAAAACTGTTTCATTAGTTGAATGTCCATCTCCAAAAATTTTTAGTTTTCATGAGCAAACTTTTCATAGAAGTTTCTTTGTGTCTTTAATTCTCTCACTAAGGCTGCCATCCCTCTTTATTCTAAATTAGAATCTGAAACTCCAAAGGGAAGAGGGTTAACAGCATAAGTCACTGATCACCTGGACACAAAATCTGTCTTTAGCTGAAATATCTTTTGTCTTTTCCAACATGCAGGTTCTAAAGGTGCTCAGGTCATTCTACTGACTGAATCAAACTGAGCTCCCAGAAACAAACCTTGTAATTACACAGCCCCAAAGTGAGAACAATGTGAACCTGAAATAAACAGTCCATTTCTCCATCTGTCTATAAAGGTATAGATCTTTATCACAGTTGACCAAATCAGCAACAGAAGTCCAAGCCCTCTGAACTGCAATCTTTCTGATCCTATGCAGGTGGCATTAAAATACCAGTGACTTCTACAGCACTGCTTCACAGAGCCACTTAGCAATGCCAATGTTTTTAATGAAGCAGTGCAGAAATTTGTTTGCCTGAATGGACTCCAAAAGCGACCTAAAAATCCTAAAATGTGATAGGCAGCAATGCTTGGAGTTACCGAAACACAACCATCTACTTGGACAAGTCCTCAAAGAGAAGGTTTCTTTTTCACTAATGGTGAAACATTAGCTGCCCACCAGTATTCTAGGAAGAAGTAGTCTACTTCTTCACTTTGAAGAATTCTTGGATGAAAAGTATGTTGCACACTTCCCTACACATAGCCATACATACTTAGGCACTTCATCCTAGCAACATCACTGGGACAAAAACTTCTGAGAAATCCTGGTGTGCATGTAACACACAAAGCAGCAAAACGTTTCTAACAGTTATTTATCAACAACTGCACCACTTTTCATGAAACATTCATGAAATCCACAAAAATTAATTTGGATATTGCAGTAAAAAATGAAGCAGAAAGTACAACAACTAAAACTTACCTGGGTCACTACTTCATTAAAGGGAAGGCATTTGTGTGACTAGTCTTGCTTGCTCTCATGGGAAACAGCAAGATATGATTGCACCATGAAATTTCAACCCAAATACAGATTGAGTATTTTTCTCTGGCGCACTCACACCATGAAAGAATTCTACATTTAGTGCTTTAACATTAGTTGGAAGAACATGTACAACATGAGATCTCCACGTCTCCAATATGAATCTGATACAGGTTTTACTACCAAAAAAAAATGGCAGCACTAGCTATTGAGATCCCAAAATTAAGTATGTTATTTCAGAATCATCTCAAATACACTTGCTAAGTCAAAGTATACTTCTTTAAAAATTGCAACATCAGCTTTCCTATTTATTGCAATATATCAAAGGGTAGCAAGTAACCGCACAGTACTGCAATTTTTTTTTTTTTTTCTTTGCAAAGGTTAGCCCTTTCCTTCTACCCACAGGAAAGGGCCACTGTTGAAATATGCAAGTTCAGTTCAGGCAAAATCTCTTCATAAATACATATGCTGAATAGTTTCTCTACGGACATACAATCTGGTACTTGGCATAAAAACACTCAAAACTAAGTAAAATTTAGTATTTCCAGTGTTACCTTGCCAATCATTGTACTCAAGTCACCATCACTGAGCAAAGGATTCTGAGTATCCCCAACTCGAGATGGGTCTTTGGTTGCTTTGTCATTGCTGAATGTTCTCCACTCCGACCCCACATCTATGACCCGGTCACCTGAGAACACAGAAAGCAACACAGAGTCTGCATTAACAAAGCGCTTTAAAATAACTGCGTGAAACATGAAGTCAGACATCTGAGCTCTGCATTGTAAGAAGGCAGTCTGCTGGCATTCCCAAACATAACAGTAACTGGCAGGACAATGAACCAGAACGTTCAGGATCTACAAGTTAAAGTAGTGGAAAAAAAATGCAACTAGAGCTGCACCAAAGACATAAATAACTAAAGAAACGCATCCAGAACACAGGAACTGTAATCTTTATGGATTACAGTTATCCATAAAGAGTATCACGGTATTTCCAATACACAAAAGGAATCAAAACCTCGATTTCAAGCTGGAGTCAGGACTGCCTATGGATTATTCTCAACAAGTCAGTTGTAACTTAACAAGTTCTGTCACATTTGCCATGTGTTCACAGTGCACATGTGAATTATCTATCATGCACAATCCCATTAAGCTAGAGTAAATTACTTCTGTTGCATCATTTCCAGGACCTTTGTACTCTCATTTTTTTACCTTCTAACCCACCTTCTAACCACCATTTTGCAGTTCAATTTTTGTTCTTGAAGGCAGTTCTGACCCTGCCCAATTCCAAGATGCTTGACAGTATCAAGATGAAATATATATACTCAACTACTTCTTCTTAAACACAACCAACCCTGTTATACCTGGAAGAGTTTCAGTACAGATTCAGAATAAACAGGAAAAGCACCACATTCTTTGAATGTAACAACTTTCCTTGCTGTCCTCTGTTAATTTCACATTCACCTAAACCTTTCCTACAGCAACTTATCAGTTTGAGAAATAATTCTCACCAACATTCTGATGCAGACAAAAGCCCTACAGTAAACACAACAATAGAAATTCAGGCCGGCAAAAAAAGAAACACAGAAGAAAACATATAAACCCCAGCCCCAAACCCACTGCTGGCAGCACAGTTCATTGTATATTCACAGACCTCATAAAAGCTGTATCTCAAAGGTGTTGCCTCCAGAGCAATACTACAGAATTTTTAAGAATACAGGTACAGAAGAACACAAAAAGAACACTTTTCTTAGTGTTCTGCAGTAAAGCAGAATACAGCTCTGTGTAGGATGTCAGAAGAAACTTCAGAATAATTGGCACCCTTCTTTGCTAAACCTAGGGAAAAATTCACCACGTTTATCAGTGTTTAAGTGTGTTGTGAAAGAAATGTCTGAAAAAAAAAATTGCACTGACTGCATAATTTCCAGTATGGAAGTTTTAGAATGAAAGCACAGAGGCTGATTTAACCTGGTGAAAACAAACAGATAGAAAAAAGCACTCTGCAAACAATGGTAATACAAGATCCAAAGCTGGAGAAAATGCAGAAGCTGTGGACAGAGTGGTGCAACCGCTGAATTACCTGAGGGATAAAAGGGGAATCTATTCTGACAGAATAACTCAATTTTTAACATAAAAGTATGCAAGGAGAATGCTTGAAATTGAAAGCTGTGAATGAACAAAAAGAAATTGCTACAACAAAAACCAATAACTTTAGGTTAAAGGTATTCTCATCAGTATCTGTCAGACATGCTCATAGCTATGGCTCCACCTTTTTTTACTGGTCTAATAAAAGCCACAAGGGACAAGAAAAAAAACAACTATGAAAAGCTACACGGTTAAGGACAGAATGGATCTGTGCCGCCTTTTACTCTTTCTGCTATAAAGGTCAACCCCCACACCCTTGGCAAGCTTAAATTTGCAGACAGTGTGCTCCTCTGGCTCCTGGACTCTCTGTAAATATTTGATTCAGTAATGCTCCTTCTATGGCCTAGCAGTAACTTTACTTTTAGACAAACCCCCAATACTGTTTACAGCATCTAAAAAAAGCAAAATGTACTTAAAATTCTGGCATGGTATAAATAGAACACTGAGTACAGAGCAGTGATGTAATATTTTTCCACACAAGTAGGAATGACCTAAATGACTCACTCAGGGATCTGCCTCTTGTGAGTTATGAACCATTCCTGCTCTAACAAAAAAGTTCTATATCACTGCCTGCTTTGGCAAACACATTACAAACAGAAGATTGAGACTACTATTTCAGAGTAAGAAAAGATTAAGTAGAACAAATCACTGAATATAAAGCATTTGCGTAATTAAGACGCAGTATGCAAATATCTTCACTTTGCCAAGAAATATGCTACTGCAGAAAATAAGTTTTTCTGTATACTGTCAGTGTCATTGAAAATATACAGAGGTCCTAGGCAGCACATTCCATCTTTCAAAAGGCTTTTATAAAAGTGTGACACAAGCTAGAAGTATTAATGAAAATGGAACAAATAAGCCCAAAGGTTTCCATAGATGGAAAATATATTCAGCTACAAGCATGATTGGTTGCATTATCCTGTTCAACAAGAAACAAAAATAAAACACAAAATGTGGCATTTACTATCTTTAATTCATCAACCACTTTGGAATTGCGGTATTAGTACAGATGCAATTAAGCCCCACCCTAAGTGGTCAAAGCAAAAAACTTTAAAACACTAAACTTAGTCTTACAAAAAGCAGTGTAAGAAAGTCTTGAAAATTGGTCCTGAGTTAAGATTTCAAGTTCTAAACTGAATTTGCTAGGTCATACACTACTGACTGGCTTTCCTAAACAAGCTGGAATATGGGTCCAATAGTCAAACATGAGAGTATAAAAGCTCCCAGTAAGTACACTATAAAGTTGCCTCTCCTTTCTCACATTACTGTATTGTTTTTGGGCAACTCTATAAAACTGCAAATAAGGATGGGAGTGGCCATGTACTCCCTTCACTACTTCCTTTTGATGCAGTCCTTTTGAACAAAACAGCTTTACTAGATACAGTCACATTAGACACTCCTTTATTTAATTTTCCTTAAACAGATGAGTTCATCTTCTCAGCTTCCTCCTCTAAGTACATACAAAAACAACAGTTTACAGGACCAAATACTTGTGAAATGCATCTCCAGGCTGATATGCTAAAGCATCTTTCTGAACAGATGAATTTTTCTCCACTGTTCCATTTCTTTTCATAAACTACTCTTCCAGTATTCAGTTTCTCTTTAAAACACAGTCTAACAGACTAACACACAGGCTCCAGTGCAAGCATGGACTGCCAACTTCCCTGACTCAGGTTACCCATCATCTGAAAAGCTCATTTAGTAAAATGCAGAAGTGCTACTCAGAACGGAAAACCTCAGGCCAAGGTTACTTTTCTTCACAACTGAAAAATGCAAAGAGCATGTGCTACAGAAATGCAAAAGCAAACTCAGGTCAGACTCAAAAATAAAAATAGAATTTTGAGTGGTTTTCAAAAATTAGCTTAAAATATCTATACATCAAAATTTATGTAGGTTTACTCTTTGCCTAAAAATGAAGTGATTTCTCAGAGGAAAATATTTTCAATCAACAAGTCCTGAATTTTCAGTTACATATTTACAGAGAAATCATACCAGCTATTTTAACATTGCACTTCACTTGCAGTAACTCATAAAACATATGTATTTTCTTCTCCTTCTGCATTTTGCATTATCTGTTCTAAGAAGACAATATAGCTTAAAATTCAAGATGTCTAACCAAAACAAGAAATATGATGACATTCATGAGCATATCCGGTCTTGAAACAGTTCTGAGAAGGTATATTCGTAAGTTCTTTTCAGAGGAGCTCTAACGTTAGCTGTACATTGCATTAAGTTCTGTGTATTATTCACTAGTATTTTAATTTTAACATAAATACAGTATTAAAAGTTTATTTGCACTCTGAAGTCCCAAAATACCTATTGTTAGAAGAGAATGCGTCATTCTTGCAGTTAGTTAAGGAATCTGCTGCCATCTAGTGAGCACATATATCATACTTCTAAAAGCATTTTACAATGCCAAATTTAAATATATATATATATGTATGTATATAAGGATTACCCTAAGTTTCAGTCAGCTCCTTATTAAGCAGAGTAAGCAGGTGTTGCAACAAACTACAGTGAAAAAACTAAAGGAGCAGACTACAAGGTGGGGACAGTTCACAGACATGAAACTGCACAGAGCCAGGCTGAACAGTCTGAGGGTAAGTTTCAGCTCTCAGCCTCTCCTAACTCCTAAATCACTTTTGCAACCTTCTGCTGGACTTGCTCCAGCAAGTCTCTCTCTTCCTGGTACAGACAAGCCCAGAGTTAGACACAGTACTCCAGATATTGACTCCACATTCTATTTATTAGCTTACAGTCTGCCCCATACAGTAGCACTCAACCTTTTTTCCTACTTTGTAGCTTTAGAACTTCTATTAAGGACCAGATGTATAAAATGTTACCAAAAAATAAACTAAAAATGGGGAGGGGAAAAAAAACGAACACACAATTTTACAGTCCCAGCTTCTTCTACAAAATTTCCCGCCTTTTACAAGAAGTATTCTTTGTAAAAGTTATCTTGTTTTCAATGAATTGTCAACGCCACAAATGCATCATCACAACCAGCAACACCAGTCCACTCACAACACAATTAAAATAACTAAAGCAGGCTTTCAGATGCTAAGCAAAACACAAACAAGAAAGCCACAGATTATTTTAAGTAGTTGCCAGACATCAACAGCATCACACCAGTACCAAAAGGCAACTATGGATTGAAACAGACAGTACAGAACCGCAGGCAAATGACTGCTACAAGAACAAAGGCTCAGCAGCTCCTGCGTATCAAAATGATGACAAATCTAAAAGGACTTACAGGCTTCCTAAGCCATCAGCTTGCATAATAATTTTGGAGGAAGCAAATGAGAGTAGAAATGTTAAATGATCAGGTGGACAAGTCTGGTCAGCTGAAGTCACACCTCTCCAGGATTTGAGGCCTTTCAAAGATTAACAGCTCAAGCACTTGTGAAGGATGCTCCAAACTACAGAATCTCAATTTAAAATGTTGCGCCTGATCTACCCTACATCACAAAATTAGAGACTCTTTTTCCATCAGAGGAGTTCAGATTGTTTCTAGCCCTTATTTGCTTAAATCACTTCGTCAGCCAGGTAAGGAAGCAAGTAAAGAACCATTCCCTAAATAGGATGATTCAAAATGTTACTGTTAGTCTAGTAGAAAAACCTAGTACTTCACCTAATGGAACTGTTAGTGGCTCTCAAACACCTCTGGTCACCAGCCAAGAACCCACCAACTAGAAAGCCTCCTCCACCCTCCAGGAAATTTCCTGCTAAGAGCAGTGCTTATTTACAAAGCCTGACAAAGGATGCTAGCTTTTAACATCTAAACTCTGCTTCGACTCTTACAAGCATTACTGCTGAACACCTAGAAGTATCACCCTTGCCTTTAAAGCTGAAAAGGGTTAGAATTAAAAGAGACTATTTGAAATGCTGGCTGAGAAAAGCAAGTAGGTTATTTTCTTCATATTATAAATTGCCTGTATAAAGTATCCATGAATGCTCATGCAAGAGCCAACTATTCAGAATGTCTTTAAGCATCAGTATCCTTTATAATTAGCTTTCCCCTGAATGCAAAGAGTTTTTTTGCAAGGACCAACTTAGTAGTTTGGACACCAAGCATGTAAAAGCTGCTAATACACATTCGTATCTAAAGACTTTTGCCTACTTTTTTAAGAAATACTTTGAATTAAGAATTCATATTGTAGTTTTAAAGATTGACAATACTTGCAGAAAGGAGTAAACCTGAACATAACCCCAAGTACTAGAAGATTTTTCCCTATGGATGTAACTGCCCTCTACTGGATACAAGTCAGAAGTACTTAAGCACCTTCCCCACTTACAGGATACTACAAACAGCTGAAAAAAATGGTTCTTTGGTTTTCAGAAAAAACAAGCAGCTATACAGAAGCAAACAATCTTAACCCTAATGACAGACACCCTGTGTAATGAACTGGCCAGGGAGGCAACTGTGAAACCCATTCCTACTTGTTTGTTGAGAAAAAAATAACTGCAGTATAGTCAAATCTTACCTATTCTTCATGGACCACACTTGAACTTACACTGTACCATTTCAATCTCAAACTTCTCAGAAGTATCAGCCAAACAAGTACATACACAGAATTTTGCAACAGCCTTACTGCTGACCACAGGCTATTGAATATTTTTCCCTAAAATTCTTCAACTGAACTCTCAGGTATACACAGAACATGGCATAAATATCTGAATATTGGTCATAATCTGATTCAAAGCTTTAACAAGTTGATACGTGTCCAAGGATCCTCATCAGCTGGAGACAGACTTCTGCTTTTTTTATCAAAGGCTGCCCAAAACAAGATCCATACGAGAGCACTGTTCCTCTCTCAGCCACATCCGTCTACCGAAGCAGACAGTGCTAACCAGTTAATCACTTACTACACACTGAAAATAAACTCCTTGCTGCTTAACTCCTGCACACTAAGACAACATTTAATGAAGCTATATAGAAGTTTCAAGTATGTCTTAGAAAGGTATTCCTGAGATATTCCTAATACCTGAGATACTACACAGCAGTACATGCCACTGGACTGGTTCTTATCCTCCTCTGAGGTTCACGTCACCACCTTGCTAAAACCAAAAAATTCAGTTCTTTGTCTTCCACTTTTCACTCTGCTTTCTTCAGCCCCTTCTGGCACATCAGCTGACTCCCAGCCTTTTTTACTGCCTATAAGGGAGTAAGCAAAATATTCACCTGTCAAGAAAGAGGATTTACTAGCCTTCTGTTCTTGAAGAACATGCTGTTCCCCCCACCAAGTCTGTCTGGAGAATGAGATATGGTGAACATTTTAAGTTAACACAGTACTAAGTACTTCTCCAAGCCCTAAGAACTCTGTCCATGAACTCCCCCATCAGCCCATGAACCCTTACTGTAGCACACAGCTTAGAATGAATGGAGAAAAGTAGGGATAATAAAACACAATTCTTGTGACAGCAAATAAACCTGGACAGAGTTGTAAAGTCTCAAATGCATGTCAATCCAGGCTAATATCAAAATTCCACAGATAATTGTAATTTAGTTCTCCAAGTACCTTTCATGCAAAAAGCAATTAGCAGAAGGAAAAGTTAACAAGTTGGAAATAATTACCATGAAAAGACAGAACACAAACTAATCCACAAAAGGTAATACTGAAAAGGCAGATGAGAGTTTTTACTAGACTGAAGCAATATTTTGAAACAATAATACACTCAACACCAGCCTCAGTCATACTGATATTACAAGACTTAATTATTATAATACTGCGCACCAAAACACCAGTTTATTCAGAACATGAGGAAAATACTGTGCAAAAAACCCCAGCATACTAGATTTAACTTAAATTTCAATCTTACTGAGACTACGAATAAAACCTACAAGTAGAAAACAACTCTGATTTTAAATCTTTCTCAAAAAAACCCTTTAAAAAGTAGTACTTGCAACATACAGCTCTGCCTAAAATATGGAATTCACTTGATAAAGAGATCAGCTCCTCCTTCTCCTAGCCTCCTGTTCCCTCAAAATTTTCTATTGTTTTACCCTTTCAACTGCAGACCTGATAAATGCAAGATCATTTATTATAATAGTAATACTGATTTAATAATCTCCTTTTACCTGAAAATTGATTACAAACTTGAAAACTATCTATGCACCAGCTATTTTATCCTACAACACACCTCTACAGATAATAAACTTACACTTTTTCCATAAATATGCAACTTCAGTACTTTATCATAGCAAGCAAGCAAAACATCAAATGCAAATACACTTAGTTAAGTCAAAGACTATTAACTCTGTCTACAGCTAAACTGGCACACACACACCAAAAAAAAAAAAAAAGAACAGTGAAGTCACACCAGCATGTACTTTACAGCAGTAAAGCAAGAGCACAAATTCAGCATTTACCACTCTGTCCCACATACACCAGCAGTGCTCTGCAGACACTAAAATCATAATAATTTCAAATAAACCTGTAGCACTTCTTTGGCCACACAGTAGATTGATTTTTGGGTGGGGGGTTAACTGTTCTAAATGATCCCCTTCATTGAAAAATATCTCAATAACTTTTAGTCCACCCCAAAATGTATTTTTAGTGGGCTCTGCCCACGTGTGATCATGATGCATGCAAGCCTTGAAACAAAACTTTTCTAGGTAAAAACAGGAAATGAAATCATTACTCTCCTAAGGGGAACATGTATCATGGAATCTGCAACAAATACGGAAAAGCATTTGGAACACGTCAAAACTAAATTTTGTCTTCACTCCTTTAAAACATCCCTACTTCATAAGCATCTCCAGAAAACAGGCATCAAGAATTGGATCTGGTTTACACCTCCTCTAAATTTCTTATCAGACCAGGTGAGAAAATATTGAGTGCTCACAGTTCTCTTTGGTCATGTGCTCTTCAATTATTTATCTTCGTCCTATTTAACTGGTTTTCCAAATTACCTGCTGGATACCCCAGCTAAGGAACTGGACACATACAGGTAAGCTAAATAGCTAAAGGAATGCAACACAGAATGAGAACAATTAGCACAATGCTGTTAAAGCCTTTTGGTGACAAATCCACAGAAATGCTAACTTAAGAAACATTTTTTATTCTACCAGTAATGTTGGCTGTAAACTGCACTAAGACAATTACAAACACATTAAGAACTCAATTCAGCAACAATTTCTATTAATATTCTAATGATCCTGCCCATTGAAAATGCTAACAATTTGAACTAAAGATATCACCAATGCTATTAATTCAGAAAAGCCAGAGGATAAACTCTTCAGGCAAGAGTACCTTGTGACTAGGTAACAGAAGGTACATGAAGTGAGACTTCTGACAAATCCCAAGTTCCTAAAAATTACATTTATGAAGAAAAAGCTTTTCCTCTTCTCCTAGTACCAGAACTACCTTAAAAGTTACGAACTGATCAAAATGGGCTTTTCTAAACTTTTGCTCAACTTCTATGGCAACCCTGCAAAGAGCTGAACATGAACCAAACAATTTTTAAGCTGTAACTTAGACATTTCCTATCATATTTCAGTAGGAAACACTGCTGTGGATATTTGAATTTTTAACCAGCAAGTTTATTCTGATTCATTGACTGTATCAGAATTTATGCAATTTAAACCAGCCCTTCTTTTAACAAAGTAGTTATAACCCTTCCTTCAGGTTTTAAATGGTTTCATAATTTTAAAGGAAACTGGTACTCTAAACACTTACTTTAACAAGTTATGTAGAAGTTCGCTTTTGCATAAGAAGACATTATTTTAGTTGCTTGGCTAAATTAGTACTACCTTTGCCACAAATTCCTTAACTTTCAGCTTTTTATGAAAAATTTTAAATTCAGCAAGGCAAAACAAAACCACCACAGTCTAGGAGAGAGGGATATAAACAATTTGAAATATTTAGCACCACTGGATGAATCACCCAAACATGCACCCTCAAGGAGGGTTTTTTTTCTGTAATGGCATGCCTAATAAAAAACTAACAGAAATCAATGAAGTTTAAAGAATTATCATAATACAAGCATGGAAAGTTTCCCATTATAAAAGGAATAAACACAATAAGGTGCACATAAGATGCTCATCCTAGAAAAGATACATAAAAATGTATATGCAGCAGGTTCTATGACAACTTCCTCTCTTATTCAAACAAAAGACAATGCCTGAAAGGCCTTTCATTTTAAATATTCCATTACACTTAGAAATACAGTTTAGTCTGTGGAACTGCTGCTACACAAACCATGTAAAAAAGCTCCACAGAATTCCAGTGGGAAAACTTCAGATTGTCTTAAAAGCCTTGGGAGAAGTAATTCACAAACACAGGTGCTGGCAACCATATAAACATAAATCCTTCAGGGCAGAAGATAACCTCTAGCTAATGGGAAACGGAGGTTGGTTGGGGTTTGGTTTTGTGTTGTGATTTCTTTTTCTTGTAAGCAAGTTATTTCACTGAGCATTTTTATAACATTTCTTATACTTTCCTAAATGAAAGAAGAGTCATGATTAAAGAGAGAATACTGGACAGCACAATACTCTAATTCATATTACAGCATATTTTAAATTTTCAGTCTTTAAAAAGAGTTTGATTCTTTTCATAGTGCAAGAAGTTACCAGAAAACAGGCTATTCAAAACAGTAAGCTTTTAGCCAACAGACAG
>VZTI01003800.1:502398-545856 GCA_013397865.1 Struthidea cinerea | reverse complement strand
CCACAAAAAACCCCTAAGCCCCCCCCCCCTCACCAAAAACCTCACAAAACCAAACAAACACCCCACCAAATCTACCACCCACACTTGGGCATCAAGGGAGAGCAAACCTACACACAACATTTGGGTTAGACGGCAATTTATAAAAATATGAATAACTACTTACCTACTACTAGCCCACACTCAGAACAAATCATATCACCAGCTCTGTAATCCTCCACTAAAATGGAATCTGGATGATTTGGGCAAGTCACCCTTGGAAGTACATCCAAACTAAGAAACAAATGAGAAGTATAAATCATTATTAAATAAGCAGACTGCATATCAAAAGCAAAAGAGTTCCTTGCAGATAAGAACGCTTTAATAATACAGCATTTAATCACTTATAGAATATTAACCTGATTACCTGAGCTGCATTTTTTATTTAAATGCTGTAACACTACATTTGACAATCAATACTTCAGATCACCTTAAATTCCAATTTTATTGTAATGTATCCTACACCAAAACCACTTCAACTCAAAATATCAAAAATCTATGTAACAGACTTGATTAAATGTAGCATAACTCACAAACTACTGCTAAATGAAGTCTCCCAAGAAGTTAGTGGTGATTTCTTCATTCCAAATGAGCATTTTCACTCCTTCTGATCAGAACAGTATTGTTTACCAAGTCCTTAACTCAGGAAGTAGTGCACATACAACATGTATGTTTAGAAAATTGCCAGTTCAAACACTGGTTTATTTTCAAGTATTCGAAGAATAAATCCCATTTTTAATTAAGCAATTCATTAATTGTGAGATCTTAACAAAAAAATAATCAGCTCATGAGGCAATTACATGAAAACAAGTTCTGTTAACAGGGATCTGTCTCTTTCACACCCACGGGTCTTCAAGAATTACAACCTCCCATAAAGCATTAGCATTATTTACTACAACAACTTTTAGTTACTGACCAAAGTTACAAAAAATTGTTTCTAACCAAATGTTTTAAAAGTAAATACCTCATACTAGCATAACTCTACTAAAACCAGTTATTTCAGAAATGGACTAATATGTGTTTACAATTGGGATCCGCATATTCCACAAAGCCATTTTGCTCAAGCTAAAAAGTACAGAGTACAGAAGTTGATCACAAAAAAATTTATCACAACTTCTCACTAACCTCCATCTGATTAAACCAAAAAACAACTTATAATCCTTTCAACTGCAAAAAAAATTCCAAGTAAAATTATTCTGAGTTCCCCCATTTTCCACTATTATTTTTGCTGTTATTTCAACCTAATCTATACATTCTATCTTAATTTTAATTTTTGAGATATTTCTGATGAGTCTAAAATACAAACAACCCAAACATTTTAATCCACTGTTCACAAAAAATATCTACAACTTGAAACCAAAACTGAAAATCAACATTACTATTCATATTAAAACCTCCGGAAAGCACATGTCAACACGAGATCTTCAGATGTAAATTATATTCAAAATACTACATTAAAGGTCTTTAAACTACTTTCCTCCTCTCTACTCCCAGCCAGTAGTTTCATATGACAACACTGTTGACAAAGCATTCACAATCATCAATTATATCAATATCAATTTAGCATTACACAAATGGCTAGTGACATACTAAGCAAAAGAAAAAAAAAAATCCAGACATCTCAAAGAATACCAATGGTGTTTTGTTTCAGACTTCATCTTCAAAAAACATTGCAAAAATTTGTCTTCCCATCCCAATTTTAACTCGGTTTATCTAGACATATATACTGTACTCCTTGCAACGGGTTCAATTTACTAAGCCACCTACACCGAAGGAAAACGCACGGCACGTGTGTAAAGGCCCATCTCAGCAAATAACTCCCGAGTTGCAGCAAGACTACTAGGAAGCACTTCCTATATCCTAGGACAGGTTTAGCAGGAGTTAAGAGTCACTCCAGTCGACTTCGCGGGCCTTTCTTTATTCCTGACTGGAAAGAAAAACTCGATGCGTCTCCAGGAGAAAAGAATTCAGAGTCCGAAACCCGTCTGGTCACAGACTGGTGCCGGTACGGATTTAGGGTGGGAGACTAAAAGCAGTTTCCAAGGCCCGATAAGGTGGAGCCAGGCTAGGGAGCTGCACCTCGGCTCGAGGCGGTGCTGAGCGGGAGGGACCCGGGGGGCCGCGCCAGGCGGTGCCCGCCCGAGGGACACGGTGGGCCGAGCTCGGTACCGCCGCGGGCCCTCAGGGCACGGCACGGCGCGGCCAGGCCGGAGCCGCGCTCGGGGAAAGAACCGGGCCGGATCACCGCTCGCACCGAGCTGTCGCTAACGAGGAGCCCCGCACTCAGGTCATAAATCTCTCAAAAAACCTCGGCGTCCCCTCGGAGCGCTGCCCAGCAATAGCAGCACGAAGACGCAAAGACGGCGAGCTCGGCCCCTTAGAGGCCGCTCAGCCGGGGACCGCCCGGCCCAGCCCAAACAGGCGCGGGCTCCCCGAAGTCGGGCCTCCCGCCGCCCCAGGAGCGGCCTCGACAGACCGGACACCAGAGAGGGGCCGGTGCGCCGGGCACCGCGAGAGCCGCGCTAAACCGGCGGCAGCGGGGCCGGGAAACGGCACCGATGGCCGCCGATCCGTCCCCGAGCGGCAGTGGGGGCGACGCGGCCATTTTCTGCCTGTGCCGCGGACGGGAGCAATGTCGGAGCCGCTCCCGCTCCTCCCTTGGTCCCCCGCGCCCGGGCCACCCCCGTACCGGCTGGTAGACGCCATCTCGGCGATGCTGTAGCAGTACCGGAGACGGCGGGGCAGAGCGGCCCCTCTTATTAAATGCCGAGAGAGGCGGGCGGGGCCGCCGAGCGCTCCTACGGGTGCCGCGAAGGGGCGGGAGCACGGGCGGGGCCGTCCCTCGCTGGTGCCGGGGGGGCGCACGGCGGTGTTGTGTAGCCGCGGGCCCGAGCCGGGCCCCTGCAGCGGCGGGCAGCGCCAGCGGGGAGCAGGCCCGCCGGCTGCGGGACGTGGGCTGGAATCCTCCTGTCGGCCCAGGCAGCAGCCCAGGCACCCCCTGCACAAAGCCCACCGTGCCGTCCCTGGGGCGTGACTCCGGTTCAGCTGCTCTTGTGCACACTCCAGCAGTTCAGTGAATTCCCACAGAAAACAAGTGTAAGCAAAACTGCCCCAAGTTTGCACAGACGTATATGGGGTACCACATGTCCTTGGCTCTGAAACTAAGCAGAGACCAATTCCGCGAACGGGGAAGGAAAAAAAAAGTTTAGTTCCTCGTTCCTGCCATGGCCTGCTACAGCTGTTGCGGTTTGGCACTGGGCGGACGGAATGAGGAGAAAAACGTGGCGCTTCTCTGGGCGGGACCCGCCGGTGTCGGGCCGGCCGTGACTCAGGGAAGCCCGCGGCAAACGGGCCCTGCCCAAACGCTCGGGCTGACTCAAGCAGACACCTGCATGGTGTGATCAGCTCCCTTTTCTGTCTCTCCCACTCGCATCCACCTTAGCAGCAAACATCGGGCCAACCAGGAGGAGAAACCACAAAAACTGTTGCAAGACCAAAGCCCTACAGCACTGCACTCGAGTCCCGGCTTTCACTCCACAAGAGGTAATCCGCGTGCTAAATTAGTCTGTATAATGAACAGCAACAACAGGTTTTCGTGCCCAAGCTATAAAACAGTGGGGGGAGGGGGGAAGTATTCCTTTAGTATGAGCCTACCCTTGCTGAAAGAGAAGGGACAGGAGTGATTTTGGAAAGTGCCATTATTTCAATACTTCAAAGTGATCAGTATTGAAGTCTCTCAACAGTTATAAATTTTCTATCTATTTATTAATCAGATACACAGGACTTTTCACACCAGTTAAGCCCATGTCTCCACTATATAAAAAGAATATTTTTCAATTTACTAGCTCAAAGGAAGAAATTCCCTGTGGTTGAAAAGTTCTCTAATACTTGCTAATATTGAGTCAAATTAATTATCACACAATCTCCAAACACTTCTTTACTAACTGAAGTGCTGTGTGCTGGTTGAAAATGGGCTAGTTTAAACTTGACAACAAATTTCTTAGGAAAAAAAAATATAAACCTTTTGGAATATAAGAAAGCTGAACTATTAGAAAATAGAGATGCTGAGATACAAATTTAAAACTTTTTTCCACTTCCAATGATTTTTTTCAGTAAACCCAAAAGATGAAAAAGTAATGAAAAATCACTGTAACTGGCAGTGTGAATACAGTACGTGATACTAAGTTTCTCCATAACCTCTGAAATAGGTATGGGGCAGTGACTGCAACAGATGTGCCCCATGACCACAATGAGTCCCTTCAAGCTTTCCAGGTTTGTCTTGGTTTCTCCTATAGTCTGTTCTACAAACAACACGTTCTGCTGGCAATCACTGTCAACCCTCCTAACCCTATTCTCATTAAGTTAGAATTGAAAGAATTTAATTTTCACCACAGAAGGACAGTTATTTTCAGAAATGTTGCAAAAATACAATAGATGATATATCATGACTTTTTCTTCCTTGTCTGCAGCAATTTTTCAAGCACTTTTTCCACAAGCAGCAGACAAAAAGTGGTTGATGTGGCAGATGGAAGTATCACTATTAACAGTCTCTGTCAACAACAGATCATTTTAATACTACACGAAGTTTACCTTGCTGTCCCCAGCTGTTCTTTCCCATCACTGTAGTTACAACAATAATCCTGTTTTAAAATTTGCTTAATTGGTAATTCTGGAGTTTCTTAAAATTTCACACCAAGTATCTCATGCTGCTTACTGTCAGTAATAAAAGTGTGTAATTAAATTGCAATTCTTACATTGCTAACACTACCAGCAGCATTTCAACAGCAATGCAATGGGATATTGAGATGCCTTTGCAAATACAATGAATAGTACATTAATGAAAACAAATCACTGGTTCTTACTTGTATGTCTAAAGGATCTTTGTAATGGTTTGTTGATTTATCATGCAGTTCAATAATCTGTTGCAATCTCTTAGTTCCTGCAACAGCACAGCTCCCCAGTGCAATTTGCAACACAATTTAAACTCCTTGTAAAACAGACTGTAGATTTCACAGAAATTTAGTGTCTAAAAAAATAATTTATCCTGGAATTTAATGTAGGAATTTCCAAATTAAATTAATGCTGAAATTTCAGCTAAGTCATTTTAATTGCTGAATTGATTCTTCTACACAAAGACTACACACCACTTTAAAAATACAGCCAACCATCTTCTGATGAGATTTGGGGAATGGCAGTGCAAGACAGCTACAAAGACTATGCAAGTCCCAGCTACCGGACTCCCACAAGCCCAGACCCTAGAAGTATTAATGCAAAAAACTAGCAGCTCTTCTCCCAGTCCAGTTTTTAGGTCCTGGCCATGGTCACAGTCTAATGGAATTCAGTTAAGAGCCCAGCTATGCAATCACAGAATGAGTAAAACATTGGCAAAACAAGTTACTGAATTTGTTCAGGCTTTGCACCCTAAGAGATGTGTTGTTGTTTAAGCCCAGCTGGCAACTGAGCACCCCCCAGCTACTCACTCACCCACCACCCCCAACTGGTGGAATGGGGAGAAGAATCAAAAGTAAAACCTGTAGGTTGAGATAAAAACATTTTAATAATTGAAACAAAGTAAAAATGAGTAACAGTAGTAAATAATATAATGATAACAAGAAAGATTAAAAAAAGGAAAACAAGTGATGCACAACACAGTTGCTTACCACCCACTGACTGATGCCAGACACCATCCCTGAACCCTAATCTGCTCCCCTTTACTGCTAACTCCCCAGCTGATATACTGGGCCTGTCATTCAATGGTGTGAATACCCCTTTGCCTGGTTTGGGTCACTTGTCCCAGCTATGCTCCCGCACAGCTTTTTTTTCATTTTTTGCACCTCCTCATTGGCAGAGCAGGAGACACAAAAAAACTCCTTGATTTATGATAAATGCAACTTAGCAACAACCAAAACATCAGTGTGTTATCAACATTATTCCCACACTGAATCCAAAACACAGCACTGTAGCAGGTACTGAGAAGAAAATTAACTCTATCCCCTCTGAAACCAGGACAGCCTGTGAGAAGAACATAGAAAGATCATGGAGGACAAAGCATACAGCCTTAAAAAGTCGCCTACCTGGACTGCTTCTGCTAGTGAGAAACCCATCTACAGATTAAAAGATTGCAGAAAGAAGTGAAAAAGGAGGCAGCTAGAAAGGAATTCTCCATATTGCCTTCTTCTGAAAGAATTCCTTTATCTACTGTGCTTGAATCAAGCTAGTTGAGCTCCATAGAACAGAATTAGGCTGACCTCCATGGCCCCTCTAGATCTAAAGAGTTTGAAGTAAGTTTGGTGTGAAATTGCCAATGCTGTAACATGGAAAGAAAAAGAATGATGCAATTAATTATGTCACTGTACATCTGATTGTAAAGGAGCCTCTAAAGCAAAGTCTTCTATATTTTGCTTTGTAGATTCATCCATGTAATAAATACACAGGTAGACATAAGTAAATAGAATTCCTATTCGAGATGCCACTTTTATAATTTTATTGAAGACTGAATACTTTTGGAACACCACACATGACTATTGTGGAAAATAAAATAGTAATTATGTAACTTAGCACTTTTCACTTTATTTAAACTGATGCAATTTCTGCAGAGTAGGTAGGCAGGTATGTAGAAAGTCACTGCAATTATCTAATATGAGCCATGTCTTAATCTTCCTCTACTGTAGGTTATTTGGTTTCACAAAGTACAATGTTTGTAAGTCTCTCTCTAGTTCCCATACTATCTCATACCAAAAACACCTCCCCTTTTTTACTTGTAAGTTTTAAAATACCTATATCATTTATTTTACACAGAGTCCTATAAATCTTTTCTTTCAGTAAAAGAAATGAATCCCATTGGGGTTTCTTTAAGAGAAAAGCAAATTATTTCTAAAAGACTGAAAATAACCTCTGAGTTGCATTACACCTATTTCGGTAAATCATTGTTTTAACTCCTCAGCAGGTGGCAGCAAAAAGTTATTTACAATGTCATATTAATTCTGTACTGTATTAAGTAATTTGTTCTTAAACTTCCAATTAAATATCCCTACTATTAGATAGTTACACCATATGGAAGAGTTAATAAGAAAAATCAGTCTGTCTGTTTATTCCAGTTCTTCAGGATCACTTCAGCTGCATCTAGTGTGCTGTCCTTCTGCAAAACAAGGAACAACACTATTACTGCAAGTATGGATTTCTTGAAAAGAATTAGTCATTATTGTATCATCTCAAATCAGTATTTGGTTGTTCCAGTTGCATCCTGGAAATATCGTTAGCCAGTTTTTCATTGACAGTTACTAAGTACAAATCTGGACTACACAAAGAATTCAACGCTGATTTCTTGAAAATATTTATTAGATACATTTCAAAGATGTCATCTCAGCATTCATACTATCCCATTTAATGAAAGCAATACTTATATAAATTCATGGCATTAACACAGTGATGTCATTTGGCAGCTCTGGTTTGGAGACATGCTAGCACACTTTCCTAATCCCTGTGAGTACAGTCGGGATTTTTTAATCTCCGCGCAACCATGTTATGCTGTGAACTACTTAAACATAACCCCTCCAAACTGTGTAGCTTGCCTCCAGCCTGGTGAGTCATACAGGTAGCCTAACCTGAAATAATTAGTGCTGTTTATCAGCCACCTGTACAACCAATAAGTTTCATCCCAGTTGTTACTGGCTCCGTTTATATCATAGACTTTACACCTCATCAAAAGAAGTAAGTAACAAAAGGAGAAACTCCCCTTCATTACCGGTTCAGGCTAAGGCTCTCATCTTTACACAGAACAGTTCAGGGTTTGCACATGTTCCATTATGCTGACTCTGTTGCAGAACAGTGGGGAAACATCTTAGAGCTTTGGGCTTATCAAAGTTTATGTACCTGTCCCCAAAGTCTTTCGGTCTTTTCAAGAACAGACTTAACAGCGGGAAGAATATGTGCAAAGAAGGTGCTCACAAAATGGCAAAAATCAGCCAATTCACAAAAAAACATGTTTTCTTTTGTAATTTGGAGCTCATGTGAAACTCTGTATTTTCAGGCAAGCGAGCTAAATTTGAAGGTGACCACTGTTTTTGCTGTTGGACACTGAGTGGGCATGGGGCACACACTCTGCTATACAGTTATTCTCTGCTCTGGATTATAGATATCACAGTAATTGATAGCTTACCTGTCTCAATAATTTTCACTGTCACCACTGATCAAGAATGTTTTTAAAAATCAATACAGTAAGCTAAAAAAGGGCTACCCATTCAGTTGTTCTCTGCAGTTGCCCTTCTCAGCCATGCCACCCACACTGATGGTGTAAAGTCCCTCAGCAAAAAGACAATTGAAGACACTTTGTGCTGAATTTTACACCAAGCTAACTTTCTGTTCCTAAAAGCATTCAAAACAAGAGATCCCAGGAAAAATGTAACAGTCTCTTGCAGATTTCTGTAATTCATTGATTTTCAGGACGCAAGGTTACCTTAATGAAGCAAAAACGTATATATTTTTCAAACTGTTTCTTTGTCTCAGGACCACAGAATGCTGAAAGAGGAATTGCTGATAGCTTCTGAAACATAAAACAGAAATAGCATTTGCTTATTTAAATGTGTATAAAGAATCTGGTTTAAGCATGATGATTTTACTATTCTATTTCTAGAACTCTCCCTCCCAACACATGAGGGAAAGACAAGGTTCAGTTTTGTATGCACTAGCTAGGCCTTACTAAATTCAAATTACTTTTCTTAGGCAAAATATTACAGAGGTACTTTTGTACAACTAACACTTACACGTGCTGAAAGAAAAGTGCTGGGATGTAGCACAAACCTACAGCGTACATTTTCAACATATTTAGCAATATTTTAGTCACACCATTATCAGCAACACCAAATAATATTTTGAATGGAACATCTCTACGACATTATTTAATAACTACAGTTTCACTTCTCTTGCTTTCAATAGAAAAGCATTCCTAAAACTACAGTATGACTAAGATGTCTTACCTTAGATGTTATCATCCATTTGACAAATTTGTAATCATAAGGAAGTTTCTCATCTACATCAGAGAGATCCACATCTAAATTTAAAACAAGTATGTTGTAAGATTTCCTAGACTCCAATGGGAAGGCATTAACAGCATTTTACTACAGTTAATACTTAAGAATGAAGATACATGTTTTTATTTTAATACATAATTTTTAAATTATACTATAAGAGGTAAAACAGGCCAACAGATCAAACCTTTCCATTCTGATCTGAGCACTTGCTTTCCATCCAAAGCAAATTCAGATATGCAGCATGGAAGAAAGCCATGCAATACTCCAAGAAGTCCTGAAGTCTGGGCTATTGGGGGATCAGGGCTATGGAGGGTACTGAAGAGTGCATTTATTGCATGGACAGCAATACTCCCTGAAAATGCAATTTCTCATCTGTGAAACCAGGGTACCTAAAACTTTCTGACACTTTCTGATCAAACTGCAAGATCCTGCTGTGTTTAAACATTTGTCTGAATGACAAGTGCCATGTAGACCAGTTAGTGAAAAAGTGTGGAACTAAAAAAACCTTAACCTGTGGGAATTCTTCCTCTGAAGGTACCATCATCTGAATTTTCAAAAGGTTTGTAAATTGTGGTAGCATTTTACAGTGTTTAGAGATCAGAATGCTTCAAAAAGCCTTTAGGGTGTGACTTCAGATTAAGAAAAACAAGCAAACAAACAAAAAAATACCAGAAAGTGGAAAATACAAATGGTATTATCCAGGTGATTGGCTCTCAAACATTTTGAAAATAGAAATGTTTATCTACCTCCTTTATCCTCTCTAAAAACTTGTCAAAGCTTTGCGAGACATGGACAAGAAGTTAGGATCACAAATGCTTTACTGAAGCTCATAAAATCCACCTTACCAGCTAAGGTGAAACTGAAAATTTCAATCCCAGTTAGTACTCCTGACAATATTATCCACACATGAAATGAGAATATAGTTTAAAATGAAAGCTGCACTTTCAGATAAATCAAATTTACTTTCCACGCGCTCTTTAATAAATTTTATACTGACTTAATGTAGAAACATCAACAATCATAAAGTATCCTCCATCTGGAATGACAGGCTTTAGTCCAGCCTCTTTCAGTAGCTGAGCCATCCGATCACGCTTGCTTTCCAGCTCTCGGGACAGGGAGTAAAAATAGCAGTCTGGGTCATCCATGCGCTTATAGTCTATCCAAAATGCTTGTGCCAAAGCCTCCTGGAAACATAAGGTCCAAAGTACTCGTGAACACTCAGTAAACTCACAGACACTCACACACTTCCTACTGAAATCACGTGGATTTTTGTTCTGGCCCTTATCACGCAAATCAGCACACAAATTACACAAGCTACATCTGTAATCTGTTTGTTACTCTGTGCTGTGGCAATACCCAAAACACCCAATCTTTTGCTAGGCACTAATCATATACAGAAGTCAGAGTCCTTGACAAAAGGGTTTACAATCTGAAGTTCAATTTAAATTTTTGATAATAATGTACCATAGAATACTACACACTAGTAGACAGAACTTTCATTTGTATTTGCTAGGAAACCATTAAGATTGTCATGTTTTATGCAAGAAGTAGTTTGTAGGTGAAAGATGAAAGAATCTGCAAGACTGTTGGGTTTTTTTTAAATGTCTAGTGAGCTGATCAAATTTGTTTCCTCTTCTTATACCCCAGAATATGTATTTTGACAACTAAAAATTCACTGTTGTGATTATTGTTTTATTACAGTGAGGTCAACAGCTTTCTCACACCAGAAAACAACCTCCTCTGCCCCATCTGTACCTACCTGTAATGGAGTTGGGCAAGTATATAGTGTATTTTGGTGAACAACTTGCAAATGCTTAATCAGGTGCTCAGGACCAATGGACCAACCAAGCTAAGGGAAGAAAGCGTGCACATATTACACTTATGGCAGTGGTATTACTAAAACTTAAAAAATCATTAAAAATTAGCCAATGTCTCAAGTTTTTCTATTTTAAGAATTTGTTTTGATAAATACTGTTAAAAAGAGCTGGTTTACACAAAGTTTGGTATATGATACCTTTAAAAAATTGTGGATTTGAGACAACAGTTATAGTTTCCTTTATCCCTATCTGTGATAGGATACTGAGCAAACTTTTAACTCTTCATATAACAAGGGTTAGAAATCAAACTGAGCATTTATTAGGAATGTTATTTCTAATTGGTTTAGAACCTTTCCATCTCTTAAGCTCCTGTGTCAAAGCTAGTTTGAACATGAAACAAAAGCTCACTACTGAATCATATATGCTGTGGTTCAGTTTGAACACAAGTGATGAAGAAGAATTTAGTTGTCAAATAGTTAAAATTTTTTTTGTTTACTTTCTGATACATATTTAAAAGTCAAGATGGGAAAACTGGGAACTCAAACTATCATAATATCCAGGTTTTCTCCAAGAATCTTTACTGATTTTGAACAAATCGTACTGTGGTGGTTTTTTTAGTAATTTATGCTTGCAAGAGTTTATCAATTAAGAGACAAGAAGATAATTAAGACATGGGTGTTAAAGATAGGTAATTGTTCCAACTGAATGGTATTGTCACATTTTGGAGACATGGAGATTTGCCAGAAGCTTTCAGAACTCAGGTCATAAAAACAGAGGCATTTTTAGAGTAATAAATGCATTCTGTTATTTATGTAACTTAACTCATTTATATTGATTCTCCTTACCTTCCATCCAGTTACACTGTATGTTTTCCCAGCACTTCCTATGGTTACTGTTCTTTCCCACATACCTGGCAACATAGCTGTACATAAAATAAAATTAATTTGGTACAGGTGCACTCATATATTCCATGCAGTTTGAAGAACTACACTGCCCCTAGCTCAGAGCTGTATGTTCACTGCAGCATCTTAAGCAAACAACAAGAATATTCTAAAATTATAGCAATTGTAACAAATGAGAAAGGATATATGGGCCAGTGCTTTTTTAGCATGAAAAGAAGGTACGGATTAATGAAAGGAGAAAGAAGAGACAGGAAATAAGAGGTACAGTTTGAAAACTACATGTTAGTTATCCTCAGCAAAAGTGCATAGTTATCCATAAGAAAGATACGACCTAAGGAGTGACTACCCATTCACCTCAGGAGAGCTTATTTCTGATGCCTGATAATAGCACTATACACAGCATTAACTCAGGCACTGCAACCCACTTTTCTAGAATTGTCCAATTCAGCGTCACTGGCTGTCTCAGACATCAGAAAAAGAAAATAATTACTAAGACTTCTAACCCAGAACCAAACAACAGAACATCAGAAAACTAGCAGAGCAAGTAAATAAATTATGCTGTATTGTACAGTTTGAACTGGCTTGAGACTTACTGACAATAGCAGTTAGCTAAAATGTCTGCAAGGATTAAGGGACCCACAGAGGCCTGTCTCTGTCTCTGCAGTTGTGTCTGACAGAAGACCAAAATCCTTTGTTTCCTTTCCAAGGAGATGACAGAGCAAAGGTCTCTTCCTGTAGTTTGCAAATATTTGTCTGTATACAGCTTCTGCAAAGCTCTACCTCGACTCTAACTTAATTAATTTCAAGGGAAACTGATAAATCAAGACACACATAAGTCTGTGACACAAAGTTAGACAAGGTTGCAACTGGAGTAGTCACCAACATCTGTCTTCACCTCATTTGTATACTAGAACCACTACCAATGAATCTGTCAGTTGCTAAATCCCCTCTCTAGCGAGACCAATGAACAAAGATTTTCCAAATTAAACCACTGAATTTCACAAGGAAGTTTTTGCAGCAGTTATCAGCATTAGACATGGTATAAGTCTTTCAGTCATTTGAAAACATGTATTGCAATTTTTTGAGCAAACTTACCAAGAAGAGAAACCAAACAGCATGAAAGAAACTGATTTTCCTATTAGCCTACCCATACTCAACTACTCTGTGACCTTGAAAAGAAAAAGGCAGTTTGAACAGATGTATCTTCTACAAAGCTAGGCCAAGAGTATAGATCACTTCTTAAAGGCACCCAAACTAGCTCTCACAGACTGCAAAAAGAATTGGCTTTCAAAGCTAATGGCCTCCAGCAAGTCTGTTTTGCCTCATAGTCACAGGAATTCAACCTTGGAGATAGAATGTGACAGCATTTCAAACAATAGCAGCAGTACAAGGGCACAGAGAAAGAAGCAGCTCCATTGCTTTTAAAAACAAAATAGAGAAGGAAATTTCTCCATGCCATATGGCAACCATCTATGACATCATATGGCACCATAACCAAATATGACTACAATTTAAAAACTAATGAAGTGCAAACTAACACATATAATAAGCCTGTTACCTGGGATGGCACTTAGCTTGTTGAGTGGCTTGTTCAGAATCCTCAGTTATGAGGTGCAATCTCTAAATCTGTCAGTGCAACCCTAATCACTATGCAGAGGAAGTCCACATTTTTACAGAAGTCAGATGATGAGAAACATGATGAAGTGTTCTACGCTACAGAAAACTGCTTCAGTGACAGCACAAAGACTGCACTAATTTTATGATCTGTGGCTATCGACTGCTGCTAAATTGTATCAAGGAACCACTATCAGATCCTGTAAATTGATGCAATATCCATTTTGTATCTCCCACAAAAAAAGTGTCGCTGCATTGGATAGAGTATGTAGAGGTTATTATGGAAACATAAGAGTTCATAAATAGTGAAATAACACACTCATTTTTTATTGTGTTATTTTTGTAGACTTAAAAATAGTAACAAATATGAGAAACTTAAGTAGAAAAAGAGCAGGTCTTGTTTCTTTCACTGAAATAATGTTATTGTTTACAGTGTTACCCTGAAAGTTCTAGAGTACTTTTAACACTAACGTTAAAGATGATATCATGGGATCTGTTAGAGAATATGTACCTAAATCTAGTTGACTAACTTCTTAGGCTTTAATTTGCTTTTTCTTTATACAGTTTTTTTACATTTTATGCTAAATTACAGAATGCCTTTTGTTCAACTGGAAATGTTCTGGTTTGAAGCATTAAGATGCTGATGACAATGGAGTTACTGCATCTTAAGAATTTGCTAGCTGTCCATAAGATGAAGTGTAACTGACTACATGTTTGGCCCTGCTGCAGTTGGAAAGGAAAAAGGATTACCTTACACCACACACAGAGATTTTGATTCTGAAGACAGCCTTGTATGAAATGCTAAGGCCACAAAACACCTGCTAAGCCCATGCAGAAATCTTTAATCTAACTGACTTCACTTTGCAACAGGGACACATGATCAGTTACTGTTAGGTAACTTTGTTAGGATGCAGTGACTCAGATTACTGCCACATTAATATACCCAAAACCTTCTCCTTTTCCCATGTCTGAAGGTATTCGAGAAGGAATCACTATCAAGGCAACCACAACAGTCACGGAATTAGGTCACCCTCAAAACAGACTCACAGCCTATGCATGGCAAATACAATCAATGTACTGCAGCTGGATGATCAGCAATTGTGCAGCCGAGTTAACAAGTATTGCAAGGTCATTTAGATATAATTTTCTTTCTATTCATAAGATTCCGTTTTTACAATAATGTAGCCCCCACCAATGGATAGTTTCTTTTATTGCCACTCTACAAACATGGAATTGAAGCATAGAAGCAAAGCATTCAACCAGTGGCAGAGCCAGGAAAAAAGGTAAGTCCTTTCATGTCTAATTTATACTTACATCTTGATTTCATTGTTTAATCTCAACTATATGCCTCTATTGCACATGACTGAAATGTGCCTTCAATACAACAGCAAGTACATCAGAACAGGCAGTTCATGCAAGATGCTACCATCAGAAACAAAACATCTGTACATATGAGAAGGAAGTTTTGGACTTTTCAAATACATCAGCAGAGCCAGCTCAAGGCCACCACACTAGAAACTTGCACAGAAATATGTAGCTGTAACATTATAGAATGGCATTCAGTAAGAAAAGGAGTTCAGTAACCTGCACCAGGTTAAATTGTTCTGAGACAGTGGGAGTGATTACACTAACTTCAGTGAAACTTGGATCAAGTAAAACAAGAGGATCGGAAACACAGCACCACTATTTGTTTTTCTGTTTTTTTCTTGCAATGGCACTTTACCCCTGTAGCAACACTGCCTGAAGATTTAACAGGCTTTCACACTGCACTTGCAGTGATTTACTTCACTGAATTCAATGGCTATTATTTAACCCTGTCTCTGCACTTCAGAGGGACGGTGTTCATGCACTACCTCCACGACCTTTATACTATTTTTTTAGTTTTTATAATTAGTGGAGCAAAAATAATTGTGTTCCTCGTTGTTCATTTCCCTCACTGATTATCTCTACAAAGCTTTGAGAAGGAAGTTCTAATTCCTGTTCCTTCTGTTAGTTCTTCAGCAAAGCACTGTCCAATACATATACAGTACCAGCAGCTATACTTGTCATGGCCAACCAAGTAACTGAATAAGGATGGCAAATTTATATGACAACTGACTTACAAGCATCACTCCCACTGGTTTCTATGGATATCTGCTGCAAAGTCACTTAAGAACTTTGGAAATTCTATTTGGAAATTATTCTTTAAAATACTTTTTAGAAAAGGGAGGGGCTCTCATCCTTAGAACCTGAACATTGAAAATTATTCAAAGCTTGAAGTTTGAGCTTCTTCCAGCAAGCATTATCCTTGGGATGCAAATTCAAAGCATCATTCCACAATCACTTCTAAGATGCCACAAAAAATCAGTACCTATTTTAATGTGTTTATTCCCTTTATACACCAGCCATTCATACACCTCATCGCTGATGCACAGGGTGTCATGTTTAATACAGAGATCAGCTATTACTTGGAGCTCTTCTCGGGTAAACACCTGGGATACAGAAAAAGTAAGGGACAATGCATTAATCACAGTATTTAAGGCATTCTTTGAAATTAAAGTGGTGTTAAAGCAGGACTCTTACCTTGCCTATAGGGTTGTGTGGGGTATTCAGAATAATTGCTTTTGTTTTGGAATTAAATTTATTTGCAAGTTCAGCAGGATCTAAGACCCAATCAGCACTAGATGCAGAGTTTCCATCATTTTTCTAAAAAAAGAAAACACAAACCCCAAAACTATAATAAATTTATACATGACTTTAATACATGTTGCAGCCTATAGAGAGCTGCTCAACTTATCACCCTTAAACACTTTCATAAACATATGTGACAACCTATCCAATTTGTCTTGCTCACCTGAGAGAAAGTAGTTCTAGAAACAGGCAGGGAGGCTAAGAGCAAGGTAAACTATTATGACAGTGGCTGTCCTCTCCTGGCCACTGACTGTCTTAAAGGCCCAGCAGGAACTGGTTTCCAGGATCTCATTGCACACATGCTGATTATTACAGTGTGTAATGCAGAAGTATTTCCAGTGTGTAATGCAGAAAGCCCAGTCACAAGGTCAGGAGAGTTTACAGCCTTGCCAGACAGTAGAGCAAGTGTGTGCTTGCTTGACTGGAAAGACTGATCACCACTGGAGATTCAAGGTCTTTTCCTCCTCCTTGAACTAATGAAAATGGCCAAAGAGTTAAAAATCTGCACTACTGAGGCTTTGGAGTTTATATACTACACAATACAAGTGTCCCTGAGGTATTATGAATGGAGAGGTTTGGGTCAGTTGGTACAGAGAACATGGAGCATGGCCACGCTACCCTTCTGACACCTGCAATGACTGGGAGAAGGCCAGACTGAAAACAAGGGTGTGAAACAGAAAATACTTGGAGGTGCCCTGTCATTCAAAACATCCCTAGGAGGTGGGCATCCAGAGGAACAGTCTCACCTACTCCCACTATAGCCCTGGAGGTTTTGTCACTCTGTGTTGTTCTGATTTCATGGTGTTCTGTGTTGGTTTAACACAGCCTGGTTTTTGGTGGGGACGGAAGAAAAGCTGCTTGAAACTTCTAGGACCAGCACAGAGCCAGTTGCTGAAGGCTGTGATGATGGGCAGGTTACTAGCCCCATTAGACAAGTTGGTAACGCCTCTGTGATGACATATTTAACAAAGGAAAAACCATGGGAAGCTCTCTTTTCTTTTCCCGAGGGGTGGTGAGGCAGCCGCTGGGACCCATCCCAGCAGGGCTGCCGGGAGCCACACGGCCGGGGCTTTCCTGAGGCCGGGACTGCGCGGCTGGGGCACTCCTGGGGCCAGGACCGCACAGCCGGCAGGGACCATGAGCCAGCAGCGAGAGACATGGTGAGCAATTCCCTGATGCGGAGCCCAGACGAGATCAACCTCTCAGCTGCAGCTTACAGACACCAACTTTCTTCCAAGTCAGAGAAAAAGGAAAAGTGAGGACGCGTGAGGAAAACCAACATGGCAGCACCATGGTCAGTGAAAAAAAAGAGAGGGAGGAGGTGCTCCAAGCGCTGGAGCTGAGATTCTCCTGCAAGGCATGGTGAGAACGATAATACAAAAAACTATTTCCCTATAATTCATGAGGTGTGGGGGGGAGTGCAGAGATCCACATGCAGCCCATGAAGAAGAGTACTCACACTGGAGTGCATGGATACTGAAAAGCTGTAATCTAGTGATGACTTTTGCTTTTAGAGATAGAGGAAGAGAGCCTTCGCTTTCAAACTAGAACAGCTCATCCTTAAAAGACTAAACCCCATGTACTAAAATGACCCACGCTGGGCAGTTGTGGGAAGACTCCTTGGCCTGTGGGAAGAATTCATGTTGCAGCAGGTTCAGGTGGGACTGCTGCTTGTGGAAGTTAAAACCCCGCTAGAAAAGTTTGCAGAGAACTATCTCCCATGGGAAGGATCCCACAGGACAGCGAAAGAAACTCTCTTCCTTAAGCATACTGAAGAAAGATTTTTAAGTAAGTGAAATACTGACCAAAACCCCATGTTTTTTTCCCTTGCATGGTCAGTGGAAAGAGGGAGGGACTGGGGAAGAAAGGTGTTCTGAAGAGTTGCTTTGGTTCTCATTACCCTTTTTACTTTTAATTCTGTTAATAATCTTCTTTATACTGTTAAAGTTTTGAACCTCTTTTGCCTTAAAGTGGTTGGTTTGTTTTTTTCAATAATCTTTATCTCAACTCATGAAAATGAAGTTTTCAATTCCCCCTCCTCTGCTCAGCTATAGAAAAAGAAAATAAGTAGATAGTTTCTTTGTGGGTGCCTGGCGCTTAGCCAGCTTCAAACCATGACATGTTCCTGCAATAGTCCTGCTCAAAGAGCCCTTCCCATGCAAGGCTGCCAGTTGCACAAGGCACAGTTTGCATCCAGAACAATCCTTGCAAGCTGTGGGCATAATGCCAGCAGTACCAAGTTCACAACTCACAGCCTTTTTAACAATAAAGGAAACAGTGATTCTTGTATGTATAGCAAATATGTCTACTGCACAATTAGTCCTTATTTAGCAAGCATATTTTGGAAAAGAAACTCTCATTGTATTCTCTCATTGTAGGAATTGCTGAAGGGATCAGAAACCAAATCTTTTAAAAACCAACTGACAGAAAAATTGAACTAATACATGATGCCCCTTCCATAATTTGCACTGAAACCTGAAGAAAGCAATTTTAATCAGCTTTCAGAATGCACAAATTAAAGCAAATAAGAAACATTGTTGCACCTTCTCCAACACTAATAAAATATTCTGGTTTGGATTATCATTGTCTCAGACTTGCACTATAGCAATCTATCTCATTTTTACGTAATTTGATATTATGAAAAACAATACAGAAAAGCATCACATAGAAGGTGTTCATCAAACTGTACTGAATATGGATGAGAAAGTTTATATAATCAGTAGTTTTTTAAAAGTTACTCACACATCTTAGTGGGATGAAAACAGGCTTTGCACCCGCCATCTTTACCATTGGCTCGTAACAGTCATAAAATGGCTCTATTATTATTACCTGAAATGACAATCATCAGTATCAGAAACAAAGAGTTCACCATGCATGATACCATCATATTTCTACATTTACCTTGGTGGTATAACTTGATAATGCTTCTGGCACTCCAGATGTAATGTTGCAACATTGCAGAATATTCCTCCTTTCAGAGTATAACACGATGCCCTCAGGCTAGGTATGATAAGCACTACGCATTTCTGACAACATACACAGGCTGTTCTTCTATAGTTACACGTTACAACTATTGAGTTACAATAATAAGACTGAGTCCTACACACAGATTTGAAGGTGCAAGGTAAAGATGCAAAGATGGGAAATAGCAATGGCAAATTACTGAACCACAGCAGAACTGCTCTAATTCTGCCCATGAAATGCCAAGATTTCCAAGTATCTAGAAATCTCAGAAGAACAGTTAAGTCCTCAAATTTCATCAGATGAAAATTGTCAGGTAAAGAAAGAGGACAAATTCAAGAAAAACTGCATAAAGGCTAGACATAGGGAAAAAAAAACAAACGAAAAACCCCACCAAAAACAAAGGCTAATAGAACTATTCCAAACAAAAGAGAAGTGACTATCAGAGCAACAGAAAAGCAAGATGAGATATAATGTACAACT
The DNA here is from genome assembly GCA_013397865.1 of Struthidea cinerea. NCBI lineage: Eukaryota > Metazoa > Chordata > Aves > Passeriformes > Corcoracidae > Struthidea > Struthidea cinerea. Next base: position 526,344 of record VZTI01003800.1, on the reverse strand, counting down.
GAAACAAACAAAACATTGAAAGCAAAAAACAAAAAAGTTTTGTCCACTATGGACAGAAATATTTCTGTAAAATGACTTTTAATATCATTGTCAGAAAGGCGGACATCAGTAATAGTGATTGGCAGAGTCATCACAGCTAGTACAGTAAACTAACAAGCTTTTCTGCTATTCTTGCTGCTACCATGCAATGGCCCAAAACAGAATCTGATACACAATGGTTACCCAAACACCAACAATTCTTTGTGCCACGCTTAGCTGTCTGTTGCAGACAACAGCCCACATTTTCTCAAATAAGAAATCAGTGTGTATTGTGTTACCTAACAGTAACAGTGATAAAGAAACTGCCACAGATACCCTACATGTGGAAAAAAAGGTATTTGTAAGTTGATGAACGATAGGAAGACATCCAAAGGATAGTCTCCTAATCACAGCTTCTGAAATCATAAATTAGATGTACAACAATAAAAAATCAAACTAATGGGGACAGAAAGAAGCCCCAACATTAACTTATATTTAAAAGTGGACAAATAAGAAAAAGAGAAAGATTCTCATGTCTGCGAGTATACGTGAATACGTCCACTAAATACTTACCTCATCTCCCTCTTCAATTAGTGCCTGTATTGTACTAAAGAGAGATCCATAAGCTCCCACAGTCACCAGGATATCTGTAAGAGGATCTATCTTTCTTCCACAAACCTGCTCATACACTTGAGACAAGGCTTTCACCAGTGATGGATGTCCCTGTTCAAAACAAAAAAAAAAAGTAACTGATTTTTTTGTCAGGTGTGTTCCTGACAATGTATAAAGCCTGTGTTTGGACTTTTTTCTACCATGTATCAAACTATTGTATTTTGAAATACAAAAATACAACAGTGTTAATGGCTGTTAACAGGTATCAGGGTTTGAACTTTTTGCACACTAGGAAAGAAGAGTGTTTTCGATTTATTTGTATCTACTAGGAAATTATTTTTCTATCTGGTGCGTTTTAATTTCTTTTGTATTATCACATCTCGGAGTAGGTCCAGGTAGCCTATAGCAGAGCGAGGACAAGAAACAGGAGGAGAGAAGGGAATACTCTGACACCAATTCACCCTCTCCTTCTTTTGAGTCTCTTTCGGCTCCTTCTGTTTCCTTCCTTATCTTTCAACTAAAAGTATTTGGTGCAAGGGAGATCTTTTTATTTTATTTATATATGGCTGATAAACAGCACTTGTGATCAAAATATTTGTTCATATAGTCACATCCCAAATCTCAGAGTACCATTCACCATTTGCGTCCCCTCCAGGGACACGGCAGTTGACATAATCTTCTCAAAATGTGCAAAGAACAAGAAAACAAACATGCAACAAAGATCGTATACAATATGGAAATAAGAAGGCAAAATTCTGTTTATTCAGGAAAACTGCAGGATTCCTACTTTAAAGATCTTTTTCTTTTGGGATACCTGGTAGAAATAGAAAACAGCTCCTTGAGAAAATGCAACTATGTAACAAAAATTCTCTCAAATATTGAACATTATATCTCGACACACAAGGCATTAAATCGTGAATCTTCTGTAAACAAAAACATTACCATAAATTAAGGTTTACAAGTCATTGCTGATTCAAATGACAGCCATTTCTTGCCATGAGCCAGTCAGCAAGACAGGAATGCTGCAGCACTCAAGCCACGTCAGGCAACTCTACGGCCCTACAGTCATTGAGAGCTCCAAGTTTAGCTGAGACAATGGCTCAATTATCAGATGGATGGGCATCATTCATTCTCATCCCTCCCACGTGTGCTACCACAAATACGAAGTACAAAGGTTGAAGATGGGAATATCAGTAAAAATTCCTCTTTAATTACTATCTGCAGTATATTATATCTGTCAACATTCATAATTACCATGGGAATTATCAAACCATTTAGATATAAAGAACAAAGTGACAGAAATAAATACTGAATAATTGCATGCATTAGGAAAATTATATTTATGCTTGGTTTGCAAATAGTTTTAGAGAATCAGTCTGTAAATATTTGTCAGAAGGTAGACTTGACCTGGTTTCAGCTGGGATAGAGTTAATGTTCTTCTCAGTAGCTGGTGAAGTCTGTTACAGTACAGCAGCCAGACAAGACTGCAGCCTATGTTATCTGTAACCTTTTCCACTGTCCCAAGGCTCCTTCAAAACCTTGTCTGCTTGGTGAGCAAAGACTTTTCAGATATCTTATTGCGGGTGATGAACATACTAATGCTTAGCCCAGAAGTTCACTTAATTCAGGATATCATTTGTGTGTATCTGACATAAAATAATTGCTTAATTCTTTCAAGTTTACATAGGGAGACTTTTTTGTTGTGTGTTTGTATATCTAGATGTATGTATCTCATACTTGTAGAGACTCTTTGTACATAGATAAAGGTCCCTGTTGATTTTGTGGCTTAACCTTAGACCTGCCGTGTCACCCTGGAGCTGCCCAGTGATGACTGGGTCATGTCTGGCTGAGGTTAGCATTGCTGGGCCTGACCTGTGGACTGACTTCCTGGCTTGATCTCAGGTGAGCTGGGCTGCCTCAGCCAGTATCTCTGGGCATGCCTTGCTCCCTGGGGCCTGGCTGCCCAGACCTCCACTCTGCTCACTGCGAGAGCTTGTCCTTTAGGGAAGTGCTGGCCACTGCTGCTCCCTGTCACTTTTAATGCCTGCAGACTCCCAGAGAACAGGCAAAAAGTTACGTTGGAATATGCAAACAGTGATGCCACAACTACCAACACAGTTTCTGGCCTACTGGTCTATACAATGCTCTTCTGCCCCTGTTGCATAACATGGTCAGCGAGAAAAATATTAGATAGAGTCCTTAGGGTTTTGTAGCAGTCCTGACATGATTCTCATTTGGGCAATACAGTTTATCACAAAACAGAAGACAGACAAACCAAACAAGGAAGTGGTCATACTAAAACAGTAATAGTCCACTGGAATACCCTGCCTTGGGCAATGATAAATGCCACATACTCACACCTGGTTCAAGACATAAACTCTACAAGCCAGCTTACAGAATGGGTAATGAATATATTCCAGGGGCAAAAACTTCCTGTTTTCATCCCTTCCTAGTTTCCACTGAAACTTACTAAGTTCTGTGGATGAATCTCTTCTTGATCCTAGAGGTGCTGTCCCAAGTGGTATCAAGTATTTCTTTCTCATTCTCCCATTGTACTGTCTGATTCATGTTTACACTGACCAAAATCAGAGGTAAATGTATAACCTACACTCTACTCTTTAAACAGTATCAACTCCTCAGAGACAGTCTATCCCAGATCTACTCTACCATTTTGCTTTTGCTGAAGGATTCTGCCTTGAAGAAGCCTACACAGAGTAATTTCAATAGTAACAGATAAGGCTACTAAGATCAACTTAATTTGGCATATAGGACTATGATCTACAGATAAAACTAATTTAAAGTCAATTTTTTCCCCTGTGGCACATTTTCCACTGAACTTGGCTCCTCGAGTTCCACAATACTTACAAAGCCTCGGGTGTATTGGTTCAGTCTGTCAACTGCTGCTACTTTTGCCAGCTCTTCTTTAACATAGCTGGGAGGGGATATATCAGGAAGGCCTTGACCAAGATTAACAATTGAGGGATCTGCTGCCACTTTTGTAAATTCAACCCTGGAGGGAAAAACATCTTAAAGTTAACATACCAGATAAAATTATCTTTTCATTCATTAGCATTAAAAGGCAAAAAAAAAGTATTTCAGTTTGCCAAATTTACAGCAGTGGGAACAGGTTTAAGTAGAGTGCTCACACAGAGAGCTGAGGGCTGAAATAATGGTAAGTGACCACAGTAGTTAGAGGGCACCCAAGAAAAGGTTCATGTTCTGCATCCACAGAATAACTCTTCTGCCAGCAGAAGCGTGCTCAGATGTGCACATGCACACACAGTTACTCTGGATATAGGCAGGAATGGAATACCAGGCACATTAAATGTCTTAAAGGTAAAATTCATCCAACTGAAGGTGTCATTTAAACTACCCAGTCACCTCGGAGCACTGTAATTTTTTTAAGTAATTTTAGGCAACAGACTGTTTCCGACTGCTTATTAACTGTTCCTAGTAGCCTGCAGGATCCTTGAACAATTTTTCCTTCCTCCCTTCATAGGTCAGCTTTACATTTTACTCTTTCCTCTTTACCAAAATGTTAACAGGATTTAAAAAACAAAACAAAACAACCCTCCCCCCATCAAAACCCTCCCCACAAAGCATCACAGTTCTGTCAAAAATGAATACAAATTGCTAAAAATTAGCTTGAGGCTGAATAATCAAAACACCTTGTGTATATGTACACACAACTAATACAACATACACATACAACTAATGTAAGCCCAAAATAATGTTTTCACCAACTAAGAAAATTCCATATTTATCAGTGATGGCAATATTGCTTTAAGACCAATACCTAGAAAAAGATGTCTTAAAAATAATGAGCTAAATTATAAAGACAAGTATAATGGCTTTAAAAAAAAGAATCTGACTTGTTTGGCAAACACAAATCATGTGTAATTGAAATACATTACTCAACAGAATTAACATTTAAATTTGAAAATCAGCTATACTACCATGCCCATGAGTTAAACTTTTCTTATGTGGTTTAACAGATGAAGAGAAGCCCAAGCTTAATATTTAAAGCTCAAAAATAACAATTAATCATACCTTTAATTGAATTTCATTTGCTGCTTCTGAACAGGTGCCAAATATATTCCAGCAGAGATAGCAACTGCCATGCATCTTATTATTGGCAATAATTATCTTCTTGAAAGAAAATACATCAGCCAAGGACATTTTTCTGAAATTTGAAGATATTTTCCTCTTACTTACCACACATTGCTATCAAGGCCTTCAATTCGTCTTGTATTTTTGTGTCTGAAGGGCATTGTCTGCAAGATCAAAATATACAGACAGAAGGGTTTTGTTAAGAAAGACAAAGTATGATATTGTTGAATTCTGCATGAAGAACCTCATTCATGCTTTCTCAAATATACCATTGCCAGCTGAATTCAGTAGTTACACAAAATTATAGACACGTTCTTTCATTAAAGCTTCCATAATAGCTTGAATTCAGACTAACAAGAAAATACACAAAAACGTCCTAAATTCTCATTCATCATTATCTAAATCCACTAAACGTTTAGCAAGGATGGAAGAGGGGCATAATTTAGCTCAATAGCTTTAAAAGATGACCTTAGAAGAAAAAAAATAGTACACACTTTCTTTTCTATGATACGCTAACAGCTTAAAGACTATGCTATTTCTAGTCCAATTCCTGCTCAATCCAGTTTGGAAAGTATGCATTTGCAATGTAATTTTATTTGCTAATTTGATGCATAAGAGGAAAATAGCACAGACATTTCCTCTTTTCATTCAGATTTCTAAAACTTTAAAGTATCTACCTTCGAGCACAGCAAAACCACATCAGAACATATTTTTGCTGTATATTCAGACCTTAAATTAAGGTATTTGAAAACTTCTGTACAATAAGTTTGTAATGACTACTCTGTATAGAGGCAGAGAAAAGCCTACTGATAGTTGTGATATTTTTAAGCTAAAATTGGAAAGGAAGTTAGGAAAAAGAAAATCAAATTTATTTCTATGTGCAAACAAAAAAGGTGCAAGTTCATATCTATCTTTGCAAACCAGCTTGATACCAGAAAAAAATTACATAGAAATTACATAGTCCCTCAGCACCCCAGACACTCCTGTTTCTTTGAGTCAAGCTACTGATTTTTAGTTACTTTAACCACTGCCAGCTGTGGTATTATCACCAGAAAGATTCAAAAAACATATTCTAGCCACCACACTCCAAGAAAATGTCTGCATTACCACTACACTCAAGTTTCAACTTTGAATCCATGGATATGACTCCTACTAGATACAGTATGCAGCAGGTCCATGTTTGCACTCAACCTGCTGACAGTTATGAAGCCATTACATACATTGTGATATGAAGAATGGGAAGCTATAAAATTATACAGATACTTCTCTGCTTCTATGTCTTCTCAACAGATCTGATTCTGACCTCATCTGTGTGACATGAACACCAGAGGAATCAAAACCAGGACACCTCTTATTTGTCCTCAGGAAGAAAACATTTAAGACAACTAGACAAGTCAAGTCAGATTTTTTAACATAGAACAAGAGGGAGTTAAGGGAAAGTCCTGACTAGGTAATCTGTATTGCATTTTTTAAAAAACACACATATTGTTTAGAAGAGTAATCCAGTTTTACAGTGGATGTTTTGGTAACTATGATTAATGTTTGGCTGTACTTTAAAAATACAAACAACACAGGTACTACTTACACTAAGATACACACACACATATCTTTTTTTACATGCTAGACTACTTCTTGTAGTGGAAGGAGTAAGACTCACCTTGAATCCTGCTAATTCACAATGAGAATTCTGTATGCTGCCACGAGTAAATTTGTTCCATGGACTACCTCTTCTTAAATTGTTTCAATTTGCTAAAAGCTAAAGGCTTATCAACTGCAGAACTTTTATAATTAACTATAATATAAATCTTAACTGCACTGAGTAGCCTTCCCTAGCTAAAAATGTATTGACAATAAAATAAGCCTTCACCTTACTGTTCTATACTATAGAAGTTTAAATATTTAACAATTCAAGTCTTTCTATTTCTTTCTTTCTTTCTTGTGCCTTGGAACTAGTTTTAAAACAGAATAGCAGGATCTGCATTAGTTTTCAGGTTTTCACAGATTCAGATTACAGTGGGGTTCAGGTCAACCTTACTACTTTGGGGAAGCCAAGTAATTAACTGAGATTTTAAAATGAAACCTTCAATGCCCTTCTTTTTCCCAGAAGGTCGTGACAAATTTTAAGAGCTTTTTTCTTTCAACCCAGTTATGTCATCACCTGATAATCTCCAAGCCATTTCTAGGTGCAGGGCTAGGATTTCCATGAGTCAAAGATGGGTGTTAAGCAGGAGAGGTAGGTCTTCATCAAGCTCTAACTGACCTCTTACTTTCCCTAACACTTTCTAACAAGGGAAGCACCTGATAGAAAACCAGGTGCTGATTGTATTTATCTTTTTGCTTAATACAGAGAAACTTGGAATGAAATTGAATGGCAATTAGTTTAATAATGTTGGAAGTAAATACTCTTACAATGGTACATAAATAAATTGTATAATTCAATGTCAAAAGCTACAACTTAAACCAACATCTTAAGAAAAATAAAAATTAAAAAAAATCAAAACACATTTGAGGACATTTAATGTGAATATCCAACTCAATTAAATAGAACAGAAATACATACAGCATATGAAAAACTGACTCAGGCAAAAGCTGACCTGCAAAGTGGCTTGCACACTAAAAGAAACTTTTCATATGGGCAAAATATGTTAGAACTGTCCAGTATAATGATTCAAACATCTGTTTTGAAGGATCTGGCATGTGCCTTAGTTGACCCAATTTGCTGACTAGATGAACTGGGAACACAGTTACATTCCAGTGTTCTGTATGGAATGCAGAGTGTCACCTCCACCTGCCTGCCATGTTTCAAAGCTGTTTTCTCTCAACAAAACTCGAAGACTTAAAATGAAGTTACACAATCTTATAAGCAGTTAAGCTGGGAAGTTGAGAAGATTCTATATAAAATTAAGTTTGAGGTACTTATAGACCCCTTGTTATTGCAGCATCAAGAAGCAACATTACTCTCATATCATTAAAGGAAAACTGAGATAAAAAGAAATAAATTGTCTTACCAAAAGCCTGTGATAAAGCTGAGATTGAACCTGTCTCCTGTATCTCAAGCTTCTCTCTAAAAGCTAGGCAATCTTTCTGTTGTGGTATGTGCTAGATGTGACTTTAAAGACTGAAAAGGATACACAAAGCAATAATCACTAAATTCTGTTACGCTAGTGTGGTTAATATTTGACTGATTCAAATATCTTATTTTGTTCTTAATAGTAAATGTTTTTATCTAAAACGAGAAATAAAACACAGCTAATGCATATATATTTGCAACACTGCAAAATTAGTGCATCTCTAAAATATTGCATGAAATGGTTTTCTCTATGAAGCTGAAGGAATACTTACTGCAGAGGCTGAATGTTTGATGGATCTGGAAAGCAAATCTGTTCTTAGCTGGCATGTTCTAATGCCACGGCAACAGAAGTTTCGTGAAGCAAGAAACATGCCTGCATAATAAATAAGTGACCTGAAAAACCTTACAGATTCTAGGAATGAGTTCCAACACATCACTAAGCAATTTTAGGATAAGATCCTCTCCTCTTCCCTCTCGTGATTTTGTTTCAATTAAGTAAGCGCTAGTAAATTATTACCTTAGCACAGCTGTAAGCATAGAGGATAAAGCTCTCGAACTGACAGGGCTGCAAGATGTTTCTGAACGTCATCTCAAAGGAAGGTTTCCTTATTTGACAACACTGATCTTCTTTTCTTTGAATAACAACTAAGACTAAATGAAATTCAAGCTTCTAAGTCTCTGTTAGAATTCTAGTGAAAATGTGTTTGTGTAATAAAAATTGCTATTAAACTTGCCAATATAGACAGAATAGAAAAAGAGGTTAATTTATAAAAAGTTACACATCTTTAAAACTGGTCTCCATTTCCAAGTGTTTCAAATCAGATATGCTGAAATCAGGATAATTAAGATCACCAGTCACACTGGAGAGGAAGGCCTATGCACATTATGTAACTACACTAAGTTTTGTCACCAGGGACTTGGCAAACATTAAATATCTCCCATGGCTGAAACAGCTAGAAAATACACTCTTTGTAGAGTAACAGACCATTCACTGACTGGAGAAAATGTGTCCTGTTAATTAATAACTATAAAAAAAGAAGTAAGAACTGGTACTTCAGGCAACTATTTCCAGAAGATATTTTAAAACATAAATATTAGATGACATTGCCACAATGACTGGAATGTGTTAGAAATATGTAACTCACAAATCTATGTCAGAAACACAGTAGCCATAGCATTATAATTATTAACTTTGTTTTCCATAGTTTACTCATTAAAGGGTATATAACTCCTGTTTCCACCGTGACTTGGCTGCCTGAGAAGGGGAAGAGAACAACAACAAAAAAATACTATTTGTATTAGAAACAAAGGAATGCCTCTGCCTCTTAAAATAATACTGTGCAAGCCTCACAAACAGAAAGAAAAAAGTTAAATTGATACCACAGTAAAATATGATGTTTTCATTAAGAATGCTTTTAGTCCAACAAGAAAGTGTCCTTTACACTTACTAACTAATAGAAAAGGCCAATCAAAGATGCCTCACTGAATAAGTTTTAAAAGTCTGCTGAGTTTGCCTTTCTCTTATTCCAGTGCTACAAACTCAGTCTCGCTTCTGAAATTAGGGTCTTTCTCACACAGTACTGAGTTGTGGCTAACTCAATTAGACCTTCAAAAACGCCCCCATAATCCCATAGCATTTAGCAATCTGCAAGTAAACAGTTGATGTTCATTTACAAGAAGAAATTCTGCTAGTCTGAGGACTAACAAAAGTAAACAGCAATTAAATCTTTGACACTAATCAGCAGATACTCTGACAGACACAGAAGAAACACATGTGTTTTAAAAATACCTGAAAATCCATTTTAAGTGACTTCTAATAATACCACTTAGCATATTCAAGGTTATCTTTGAGAATAACTATGCAAAATCAAAAAGGTTATGAAGGTCTCTATTTCTCTCCTTGTTTAAGCTTACAAAAACTACTTGCGTAACATCCTGATACTATCTTAAAACATGACCATGACAATGGTGCTATTCCCCAGGGTCAGACCAAAGCCAGCATTACTCTTGCAGCCCGATGTGAACACTTGCAGTAGTTAGTTAGCAGAGAGAGACAAACATGCATATCTTTGCCTGTTTCATTTTGTATTTAGAAATAGAAAAATTAAATAAAAAACTTGCAAGCCTTACATGCAAAACTACCTTGCAAGTTTTGTAAGAAAAATTATTGACAGTTGTAAATATTTCCAGCATTAGTGCCCTGGTGCACAGAAAAACAGAACCATTGTTCGACAGAAGGCAATCATACAAAACCGCCACACGGCATGAGCAGCAGCAGACCTGTATAACTGCGGCGTGGTCAATCTCTGCAAGCACCTAAAACACCTGAAGAAAAAATTATATCCACCTTTAACACCAGAGAAATGTAGAAACTGTGAAAACTTTATGAGGAACATAATGGAAACTAATTTGCTGAACAGCCTCTGTAAGAAAGGACACTGGCATGTAACACTTCTCCCACCGTTTCTGTCTTTGTGACGCTTTTCCAGTGAAAACTAAACAGCAATTGTTCAGACTCGAGAGACAAGACTACTGGCCATTAAATGAAAAAGCCTCCTATAAAATACTTTTATGACCTTTTTTATTTCTAAAAATGCCTCTTCCCTCATCTGTAACTGAGTGCCTCCACTTAAGCTACTCTAGGATGTACAGGGAAAGGCCTCCTTAATATAACCAGATACTCTACCACACACTGATCTCAAAAAAAAAAAAAAAAAAAAGAAGCAAGGCCTACTCTTTTTTTCCAAACACACACATTCCCACTATAATTTTATATGACATGTTAAGACATACCACAGGCTCAAGAGAATTATTTCCTGTTCCTTTTAGGATGAATGAGCTCTCAATGATTACCCCGTATGTGTCTTAGCACAACCAAGTATGTGTAAGGCACATCAGTGAGATGGTTTATAATGTCCTAAGCTTTTATCATTGGGATACAAAGTTTCTTCCAGATTAGGGAAGTTACACAATGCTGGGCTGCTACAGAAGTACTGCAAACCCCGTTTCAACTCTCTTCAAAATTTGTAAGGTCCTTCAAACACAGAAAATGCACTGATCTTTGTGGGGGAATTAAAAGGTAATATTAATTTCTTTCTTAGTGTTATTAATGTTTCTTTTTTCAATCTTGGAGCCAGACATCAGCTTTTTGGCCAAGAGTCATGTCTGCTAAACTCAGAAATTAAATTAGGCATTCTTGTCATCCCATTTAATTTTCAGTGCTCTGAAGCACTCATGTAGTCAGTCCTCCTGGAATTCAGGCTTGCATATCCATAGAGAAAACAGGAAAATTAACATGTTAGAGGAAAAGGGATAACAAATGACTACTCCTGCAGCTTTCTGTATTTTTAGGGGAGTGAGAAGCAAGCAATGCTACCAGAAAGGTCAGTGCAGTAAATGTTTTTTTAGTGGGACTGGTAGGAAGACACATTCTGCTTGCTAATGGGGTTGAAACTCAGGTTTGGTGACTTAAACTAAACTGGAAGACACAGCTGGACTTTGTCATGGGAAGTATATGAATACATACTAACAATTATTTAGTTCATGCTGTGCTTTATAACTGTTCCAGCACAGGTACAGTGTCTGAGCTGTAGGCTCTTCTGCTCCCTTCACAGCTGCCCAACCTCCTGGTCATACAGTACTCTGACCTTGGGATGCTGCTGAACCTCTGGGGCATTTTATGAAAAGTTAAAATTTTGTAATTAGTTGATTATTCTCCTTTGAAATAAAAAAGGCCAAATGCTGCTGTTCCTTCATTTTTCAGTTTCAGTTATTCCATCTCTATAAAAACCATGCCACAGGGCTTGAACGACTTTTGGTTAGACCTCTTAAGCTGCTGCGTTTTTTCAGGTAACAAATAGTCTCATTTTACGGTGGAGTCTCAGTGACAAACTTTACTGGAAACACTGAAAGCCTGTCTGCCACCACAATAATGCTATAACGTAAATATAATCCCTATTATATTTGTGTTGTGCTTAATATTTTTTGGATATGCAAACGTGGAAAATGTTACACCTTAGCTAAATGCTGGCAAGCCTTTGAAGGACTGTCTCTTACTGTCTAGGGGATGAAAGCCTTGGACAAAGAAAAGGTGCCAGCTTACCAGTAGAGGCCTCTCCAGAACTTTTTTTCCTACCATCTATAAGCAACGAATGGCTTACTGAGCCAAGAGAACTGTTGCCAAAATCACTGTACTCAGGGAAGCTGGGCAAGGGCACTGAACTGAAAACCTGCTGTATGAGAAAGATTTATCATAGTAGTCAACACTTTGTCATTTTTTCTTCCATAATCTACAAGGAATGGAGCAAACTGTGTGCGGAGAAATAAGTTTTACCATATGGATTAAGGAGAGGGATGAGGTTGTGGGGTTTTCTCATACTTTTTTTTTCCCCTCGTAGAGCAGCTCTACCATTTGGCCACTCTGTGTGGCGCCTACGCTCCCACCCTCACGTGTCTTCAACCTGCAGCACTTGCCGTGTGCAGCACAGAGCTGGGCGGCCGGAAGCTGCCGGGCACGAGCACCGCCCGCCCTCACCCACAGGCCCCTCGGTCAGCGCGCGGCTTCCTCGGGCCTGGCCCGGCCGCTCTGCGGGACAGCAAGCGCGGCCACCCCGAGCTCGGGCTGGGAGCCGCCTCCCCCGCAGGCGCTCGGCAGAGAGAGGCCCCGAGCGCAGCGCCTCCGCCCCGGCCGGCGCCGCCACACTCACCGCCCCGACACCGCCTCCGCCGCCCGCCGCGATCGCTCCCGATGGGGAGGGGCCGGGGCCGCCCGTCCCGCCGCGCTGAGGGGCGGAGAGCGCCCATCCCTCCCGTTCTTCCAGTCCCGAGGCCCGGAGAACGCCCGACCCTCCTATCCCGCTGCTCTGAGGGGCGGCGCGCGCCCATCCNAACACTTTGTCATTTTTTCTTCCATAATCTACAAGGAATGGAGCAAACTGTGTGCGGAGAAATAAGTTTTACCATATGGATTAAGGAGAGGGATGAGGTTGTGGGGTTTTCTCATACTTTTTTTTTCCCCTCGTAGAGCAGCTCTACCATTTGGCCACTCTGTGTGGCGCTTACGCTCCCACCCTCACGTGTCTTCAACCTGCAGCACTTGCCGTGTGCGGCACAGAGCTGGGGCGGCCGGAAGCTGCCGGGCACGAGCACCGCCCGCCCTCACCCACAGGCCCCTCGGTCAGCGCGCGGCTTCCTCGGGCCTGGCCCGGCCGCTCTGCGGGACAGCAAGCGCGGCCACCCCGAGCTCGGGCTGGGAGCCGCCTCCAGCCCGCTCGGCAGAGAGAGGCCCCGAGCGCAGCGCCTCCGCCCCGGCCGGCGCCGCCACACTCACCGCCCCGACACCGCCTCCGCCGCCCGCCGCGATCGCTCCCGATGGGGAGGGGCCGGGGCCGCCCGTCCCGCCGCGCTGAGGGGCGGAGAGCGCCCATCCCTCCCGTTCTTCCAGTCCCGAGGCCCGGAGAACGCCCGTCCCTCCTATCCCGCTGCTCTGAGGGGCGGAGAGCGCCCATCCCTCCTGTTCCTCCAGTCCCGAGGCCCGGAGAGCGCCCGTCCCGCCCGTCCCGCCGTGCGGGTGAGGAGCTGCTCCGGGCGAGAGGTCTGCGCGTAGCGAGGCGCAGCGACGGGGGTGAACCAAGGCTTACAAATGTCTCCCCGATACCAAGCTGTGGTGGATTTGGGGGGTTTTTTTTGGTCAGAACTTGAATTACGATTTTTTTTCTCATCTCTTCGTGCTCGACGACATCTTGGTATGGAGTTACACACAAACGTGTACGTAGCAGCTCCCAAGTATCGTAAAACTTGGCGCTCTGTTGGGGTAAACTGGGCCAACTGGTTGCCTTCTTTGGGCTTTGGTCTTTCTGGAGGGAATAAAGTGTCAAAATCGTAAACAATTATCTCATGCCTAAGTTAACCACGTATCAGGAAAAGAGTGAGATTTTCCAGATTTCTTGAAGTATTCCATAAACTCACAGAATCTGCCTTTTAAAGGTTCCCCTTAACAATCAGGACAGAAACTTACTCCATTTATAAATGAAAAAGTTCCCTTTAATCGACTCCTCATCATCACTAAATTTGATTATTCAGTTAGAAATATGTATATATATTTGAAATGTCTTTGCAGCCTACTTTTCCTGCTCTTATAAATCTTCACTAAACTGGTTTGCCTTAATATCAACACCATTTTACAGATTGTTTACATCAATGTACATCATTGTTTAAGAGAAAGACTGTACAATTAATTTTGTATGCTAAGTCCCATTGTGATTCTGCAGAGCTGAAAGAACCTGCAAATCAGATGTTATAAGGGCCTGGCATGACATTGTGTCAAATGCATTTCTTGTTCAAAAATGTTCAATAACACAGATAAATATTTTTTAAACAACTGTACAAGCCAATGAGAAAACACTTTCTATAGCAAGTCTTCATTGTTTCCTTTTAATGTGGATACTAAAAGGATCTCTGATGTGTCAGTAAGAATCACCACAAAGACAAGGATTATAGGCAGAATGCAGATATGAAATGGTATACACTATTTGCATATTATTACCATATGTATTGTGCTATATATATAATCATTGTGTATAGTCATAGAAAATGAAAGAGTAAGAGCTGATTGAAGAGAACCAATTCCATAGAACAAACTAGAACACTCTGCTTGGATGTAAAAATACTCTGACAAAGCCAGAACAAACCAGCAAAATTAAGAAACAAGTCCCAGCAGTTATTTTAGATCCTAAATAAGACACACAAAGAATTTCACACTTTATTCCTTTTTTCTGTAATGCTTTCTGAGAATTCTCGTCTCAAAATGCAGTCCTCTGGCAGAGAGGACCTCTGCAAGCACGCACTGGAGGGCAGCATATCCCAACCTCTGCTGTGTCATGATGAGCTTCAAAAAGGGGAAAAAAGAAATTTTAGCCTACTACTGGCCTTTTGTTTCATTGATGCACGTCTTTTTCACAGACTTGTGTACAAAGCAGATGTCATGGGGTAATCCATGCACTGTGATATTTCCCAGGCTTTTGCACCACCCACCTACTCTAGGCCCATGATACAAGTAGCTGAAGGGATGTTGTAAGGTACTCCTGATTCATCCTCAGATGATGAAACAAGCCCTGTTTGAGTTCTTACTCTAAGTGATGCTCAGTGTTTACCAGATCAGCAGAGACAGTCAAAAATACAGGAGGTTTTGAATCTTGTCTGCTCCAGCTAGCACTGACATCTCCTCTCTTGCAAGACTGTGACTCTTGGTGAAACAGAATCTTTTGAGCATGTGAGTTAATAGGATCCACTGCAGCTTGACTAATGTGGCAAAGACAGTAGTGTCTGTTCTTTTAGTTACAATTCTGTAGCATCTGGTGCAACAGTTTTGGTCTAAATTTCAACTGAAGCAATATGAAAAACATCTAAGAGATCCAACTTTTGCAACAATCAAAGTCTGCTGTAGTAATGAACGACTATGAAAATTGTAGTTGCTACCTATGCCCAGTAGCAATTTTTCAAATTCTTCCCCCCAAAATGACATTTTTTTTTTAAATGTAATGGTATTTTGTGCTTTAAGCAGGAAATCCTCACTTTGCATATCAGTCAGATGGTCTTGAAGGAGGCCTGTCTCATCAGTGTTAGAAAAACTGAGTAAGCAGTCCAGCCTTCCTACACTTTGAGCACTGTGAAGGTCCAAAACTTCCATTTCAAAGATCAGTAACTTAAAAGAATTTTACAAGTTCTGGCACAGCAGGGAAAACAGGAACACTGAGCCTAATGATTAAATACTTTATCTTATGAATGTAGCATTCGACAGTTTTCATAAAAATGAATCGGTCCTGAAACCTATGGCTCAGCTAAAGTAATAAATTTAGGTGTGGTGAGGTATTTGCTTTTTTAGATTTATCTTTCATACATAAAAATAATATCTATTTCTATATTTTAAAAGTAACTTTGCCATCACCCACATTGAACTTTTCTGACCTTTTTTAAGCACCCCAAGTATCTCATACTGAGGTTCAGTTTAGAAGCATCTTGCTCCTTTTGTAACTGCTTAATAATGCCTCCTCAGTTTTTGATAAAAGTCTACCTTGGCAGCTTAACACATTCTCATTCATTAGAAGTAAGAATTAGTGCGTTTTTAGTCTAATTTCTTTTCATAGAATCCAGCTCCAGTTTTTGTTTTGTTTTTTTTTTTTAATAGGAAAGGAGGTCAGGAGTTCCTACACTTCAAAACTGATTAGTGAGACAGTTCAATTGAAGAGGAGAAAATTACTTGGCAGAATTTGGGTGCCCAAGCACACTATTAACGGTCCATAAAAAATCAGCTGACTTCAGCTGTGTTTTGTCCATCAGAATTTTCTACCCTAGCTGCAGTAGATAAGACTCTAATAAACCTGTATCCTGGTCAAATCAAAGTAGAGATGAAAAACATAAAATTTAAATCAGCTTTTCCTTGACATATAGCCAATACTTTGCAAAGTGGTATGATACAAGTCATAAAAATAAAACCTTATAAGTGACAGTTCCAAAAGGCAAGTATGTCTTGTAATTTCCTTTTTATATGAATTTAAGGCCCTAAATTTTTTTTTTTTGTCAACAAGAAAAGACATTAAATTACTGATGGGACATACAAGTCTTTGTCACAGACTTGTTTACTAACAAGAAATGGACAAAAGCCTATTCTTCTCACCACAAAATCTACTGGACAGCAGATGAGAGAATCTCTTTGCTCACAATTCCTGTTCCTAGTATCTTCCTCTATTCCTTTCTCTCTCAGAACTGCACTGCTTTTCAAGCTCTGCTTTTCAAGTCCTGCTTTTCAAATGAAAGCATAGAAGACATGCTAGTGTCTGCAGCAGTTCAGTGTCCTGTACTCATGCCTATGCAGTAGGTTAGGCAGGACACCCACACACCTCTCAGCTATAGATAATTCGGTGTCTTTTGGGCGGGAGGGATCATCCTTACCCCCAGCCCATGGCCATGCTGCCACTTCACAGTCTGCCATGTTGTGGCTGTAAGCCCTGCTCAAGAAAGAGTCTGAATCTTGTCTTTTGCAAATCTTTATTGGAGAAGTGTTCTGAGGAATTAGTGTGCCATCTTAAAAAGAATGCATGATAGTACACATGAAGAAGTACAGCCCAAATATCTCACAAGCCCAGCTTTATTCCTAAAGGCTGAGTCCTGCCAGCATCTGGATCGGGGAAGGGGATGTGACTCTCTGCTCCCACACTGTGTGACTAACACTGGATTGCATAAGGGAAGTCTAGGAAGCTGGAAATACTTCGGTGAGAATTTCCTATATTACTCAGAGCATGGAGTATTAAGCAAATGCATAGGACTTTTCAGTCATTTGAGGTGAGCTGTATGACTCATGTCTGACTACATTGCTTTGCGATTAAACATTCCAAATATGTGCCAAGGAACTCTCCATAACAGGCTATGCTGTAAGCATTTATTTTGATTCTCATTCAAAAATAATGAGTTTTTCTTTTCTTTCCTGGTAGGCTGCACTGCTACAATTTGCTTATCAGATAGTAGTTACTGTATAAGCTTGGCACTGTTTTAAAAAAGGCATCATGGCCAATTAATGTGATCCTGGAATTCAGATTATACTTGCTTTATTGCCTCTAAAGATCTAATCTTAGAAGGTGTTGAGAGGACTCCAATTTTAAATGACCTCATACATTTTTAATGAAAGTATGAAAAAGAAAACTGAATGTAACAGCAGAGTGAAGCAGGTGTTGGAAAGCTCCAGCATTTCTTAGCAGTATCCATAAACAAATTAATGTTAATTTATTTGCATATTTTTTGTACCACCAATGCTGATCTTAAATTGTGTCTATGTATCTTTGGCTTCTTTATAAAATTAAATATTTTTTTGTTGTGAGGGTTTGTGGAAAAAATTAGCTTTTTTCCCCTTGTAGAATCATGGTATTAGTAACAATGAAAGAGGGTATGACAATGGAAGTCTTTTCTGACAGATTCCAGAGGTACTTTCTTTGTATTTGAATTGAGGTAAAGATACTTCGGTATAACAGACCTTCTTGTCTTATTTTTCCCATGTTCTTTAGAAAAAAGAAAGCAAGTTTCTGTTAAGATGTAGCAGAGACATTTTTTTTCTTATGGATTCCTCAAGTTACCAGAAAGTGATTCTGTGAAATTTTTTCTGGTAGGGGCTACAAATAGTAAAGAACTGATGTGTACACTTCTGGAGGGATATTGGGAATAATTTGTTCCGATAAATCACTGACCAACCTTAAAATACACATTCAGAAAGAAGACTGGAGGGAATGAGGAAAAGATCCAGACTGAATGTGTGCTGAAAGACAAATAATTTGCCTTTGGTCTTTCGATCTAACAGTTTCCCTCAGGATCCAAGTCTGCAAGGTGCAGAGCAGGTGTTTTTTTGTAAGAGCAAGTTAAATGGGAAAGAGCTTATACTGGTTGATCCCAAAGTGGGTGTTTCAAAATGATGCAGACATAAACCCTGTAACCAAAAGTGTTTAACTGACTCAGTTAGTTTGGGTAGCCCCAAAGTGGGGAGCAACATCACACATAAACCAGGCTGCAGTTCTGAGGGAGCAGCAACTTCTGGTGAAAAATTAGCTGGGGACTATAATCAGCAACAGGAGAAAATTTGAAGGGAGTAACCCTCTTGGGCTGTCCCAGTTGAAATCATGACTGCATGTCTGAGGCCTAACAAGTAAAGGAACAGTGGTGACATAAAACAACACAGTAAGGAATTCCTTACTGGAGGACTTCTGATTTCTAGCAAGCATAAAGTTGTCCCCAGACAAATGCTGAATTCAAGAAAATCAAGACTTTGCAAGAGTGCTGAGCAAACAGAAGCTGGCATTAATGAAATATTTACTAGGTGTATAATGCTGTCACCCCTGTGCAAGGTGAGTGAAATGTAAAAAATAAGATAGCATAAGTGAAAGAGACCTAGGACAGTTGAGAGAAACCAGGATCTGCATAAGTATACACTGAAGTGTATTTCCTGTGTTTTCTGTAGAAAATTATGTGATGTAGTGTTTCAGGTGCTATATTGTTAATTGTTTTTTTAATTACTTGTACTTGCAATACTAGAATTATACAGTGGAGTCAAGGCATTCATGAACAATAGGAGTGAATGGTATTTGAATCCCAAAGCACTAATCTTTTTTTTGTTTTGTTTTTTTTTTTTCATTCTAGCAGACACACAGCAATTATTAGTAATGCAGTATTAAGTGTCAAATGTGAGCTGATAATGCCTGTAGGGCTACTAGAGCCAACAAACATTTATTTTGTGTTCAAAGGTCTTGGAAGACAAATACTCATCTTATGCTGTCTACTTGGAGTCCACCTTAGAAGTTCCTTGGAAAGTCTCAGACAGAGACTTTACAATTAATCAACAAGATGCAAGGATCACCAGGAGGCAAAAATGCAATACCATCGACATGACACAGAGAATCCCATTCTTCAGCATTGAAAAACAAGGCAGTGACTGAAAAACATCCTGCTTAGGAAAGCATTGCTAATGTCACTTTTTGCTGTTGGGTTTGCTTTTTTGTTTCCTTTCCCTATTGTTGTTGCTCAGAATGCCTCCTTAATCCTGACATTCTGGTTTCTTTATTCAAGCCTTTTATTTCCTCTCCAAACTCTTTGAAAACTCTTTTTTTTCAGGTGAAATACTTCTCATATGATATTTTCTAACTAGACCTTCTGTGTGCTTAGCACAGGCTTTGTTTTGAACACAGATCAAGAACCACCTAGCTGTTTCCTGTTTTATATAGTGGCTTTTTCCAATTAACCTTAGTATGGCTTTCAGCACTCTTACCTGTTCTGCCTTTCAACATTGAGTACCACCTTGATCCAATCTTTTGACATTTCTTCTGTGGAACATAAAAAGACTCTGTCTCTCTGTCTGCCTTTTCACAGTAAATTTCACTGATGGGGAATATTGTTTTAGAATTATATCTGTATTTTCTAGTACCCTTCTTCTATCTTCAGCTTATTCATCTTCTTCCTGTGTTTTGAAGTCCATCAAAAGCCTTCATTCAGCAGAATATGTGAACAGAATCTTTGTTCAGCAAAATGCTTAATTATGTTTTTCAGTGGTGTTCTTACAAATGAATTAGGAGCACATGTAGTACTGCACTGGGACCAGTTCCTGTCCTTGTGAGGGGCAAGAATTAAGCACACTTTTACTCATGTATCTCTGCAGTTCTCTCTCCCCTTCCTCTTAACACTCATCTTTAGCTGAGGACAATGTTCCAACCACTGAATGACTTGAAAGCAAGAAAGCTGTACCTGAATATAGTAGTTACCATCGAGCCCCCTGTAAAATATCATACTCTGGTTATTGCTAGAAGTTTGGAACAGATGGCCAGGTAGGAAGTGTAGCACTCAATTAAAATTCACTGTAGCACCATCATAGTCTTCATTAGAGTCATAAGAGGTGCAGGCAATTCTTAAAGAAACCTGTTCTTTTTATTTTCTGTGGGGCCCTATATATTTACACTCTATAAAGAAAGTAATGACTGCTGATCTGGGTTAAAGGTGTTTTGAAATATTGTTCTAATTTCATCTAACATAAAGCTGTCAGGGTTTTGGAGTGCATATGGAAGGTCAGACCCTGGGACTCCCAATTTTCCCATTATCTACGGCTCTGAGATACTCCTGTCTTGAGAACAAAGTATATTGATATTTCTGTCCAGTTGATACTGGATTAAAATTTTATGATTCTCCTATTCATCTGATGAATTAGTATGAGCTTTGCTAGTTTCGTACTGTCCCGCGCAGTCTGGGAGGAGCAGGGCTCTTGTCGGAGCGAGAGGCAGAGGATGTGTGCAGGTCCCGCCACGCAGGCAGAGCTGTGACTGCGCACAGATCCGGCAGAGGGAAGTGTTGTTCTAAAATACCCGCCCCTGCAGGGAGCCTTTATTGGTCACTGCGAGCCACGTTATTGCACCAGGAAATCAATGGTCTGGAGCGTATGGAACATGTGATTTATAAATTCTCAGTAGAAGACAAAGAAGCTTTAGCAAATGCCAGAAAGAGCAAGTGAGATAATAATCAGGATGTGCCAGGGAACGAAATTAAATTATATGAATAACTATGAATCTTACATGTTTTTTATTCTCTTTAGGAGAATAAATGGTAGTATGGAGTTTTAGGAGTTAAAGAGTTGTGATCTGCTTGTTCATGCTTCACCTAACTATGAAGCTGTAGCCTTTCATATCAAAAGACAGGACCTTGAGAATCAGATAGTCAGAAATGTGCTTGGTGATCACAAGGCAAGTTGTCATAGGGTGCTCTATTCACTGAACTGGCTCAGCTTCAGATACTGCTGCCAGCATGATTGCCGATCAAGATGCTGCTGCTCCTACAACTCCAAGCACTGCTGGAGGGTTAAAAGACAAGTGTAATATCATTTCTGTAATATTATAGAGACTTTTCAATAGAAAATATTTCAAAGTGAAATTTTGACTGTGTTACCCTTTTAAATATACAACACTTTGCTGTATAGCTTTCCCTTTCTTACTACATGAGATTTCCCAAAACTGTACCAGTGAAGGGGCTGAAGCAGATGCTCTGGATACCAAATAGTCACACTGAGCATAACATTTGAAATAATTATTTTTTATGTGCATATTCAAAGTTGTGTTTGTGACATCTAAATATCAAGTTAAAAAAGATCAGGGGATGGCATGATGCGTGAAAGGAAGCTCAACTTTCACAGTACTGTCAAGCTGTTATTTTTCAGTATCTTATAAATGGCTATCACAAACAAATAGAGTGTTGGAGCTTGAAGAACATTTTCCAGATAATGTTGCTTGAAAAAGATGGGAAGAAAATCATCCTGAAATAATTGTCACTAAGCTAACCTTAAAGATGAACTTGATCTGCTAAGTATACAGTCAGGCGCTGCACTGTTAAAACAGTGTTGTTTTTGAGTAAGAGCTTAACTAAATATTTCCTTTGCTCAGATACCATTGCTCAGAGATTGGTGGGGTGTGACTGCTGGGTTGAATCCTCCCCTTGTGCTTCCCCAGGAGCTACTCAGTATCAGAGTAAAGAACTAAACCTAGATAATTGTGTTGCAATCTTCTGCTCAAGCAATTATGAACCGTCACAACTTCCGTGTTCTGACTTAATTCAATACTTTGATTTTTAGCACAAATAGTTCTTGGTTTTATAGTTTAGTCAAACATTAATTTGTCTTCCTAGCATATTGCTGACCAAAAGAAAATGTGTCAGGTCCTGGAGACAGACTTTTCATTTTTGAGTTAGTAGAAAGCAAGATCATAAAATGAGATGTACTTTTATTTATTTTGCTCACGGGCAGGGGAAATAGTCCCAGTAAAACGGATTAAATAATTCCTCAGGGAAACCCTAATAGAGCAGAAAATTTGTCTTGATGATACAGCCAGCTAAGGAGGTGGCAGGTCATGAGACAAAAGGGAATTCGTCTCCTGGGAAGAGGCTGGCCTGCTCTCTGCTGTTCACCAAACCTCACCAACGACTCTTGGAGCAGAAATTGCAGACAATGCCGCGATGTTGACATCTTTGTGGTGATAATAGCTGCTTCTCTGAGGTTAGATTACTATCAACGTACATCACCCTAAATAGAAACTATCAGCCTAAAACAAATACATTCCTGCTAGGCTACCACCGTGACTGCAAAGTAGAAGAACAAATGGTCTTTTTTTTTTTTTTTCAACACACATTTGCATTGGTATTTCTACATGTTTGGATTAAAAAGTGAGGTTCCCTTTTGTTTTAATTACTTTCACTTTTGGCTCCAGTGCAATGCTTGTGCTTCCTCTAAGGTATGATATATTTTAATGTCTCTTTTAAATAGAAACTAATACTAGTAGCTAAATGTGTACTGAATACACATTTGAAAATTGTGAATACAATTTGAAAATTGTTAACTTCTGCAAAATTTAGTGCTCTTTAAAATGAAGGTGGTTTTGTACAGCTGTGAAGAAAAGGATTTTTTTGTTTTATGGAGGAAAAGCAGTATTTTGAAAATAGTCCCTTTTTCCGCGAAATAGATGACTGGACAAAGAATAAACATTACCATAGCAGAGTGAGTGTAACGAGTGCAATTACACTGTAAATAGAGTTTATACTAGATCCTTGCAATGGAGTTACTAATAATGAAAATATGTCAGGACAATTACTTGAATAGATTGAGCTGTTTGCACGACTAAGAGGAGGGAGACAGAGCCCATTTGTCCCAGTTCTTTGCAGAAATCTAGGTAGGAATCAAAATTTTCCTTCAGGCTTTCATGTCTTTACCCAGCAGAACCGGCTTCTTCAGACATCTGGAGGAGGGAGTTGCACTGTCCACTGGAGAAAGAGGAGGAGAAGCAGGAAAGTCAAATGAATCAATGACTGAGTTTTTTAAAACACTGTTTTTATTTGTGAACTTTATTATATCGCTATCAAGTTTTCAGTGGAATTGAAGAGCCATAGAAGAGTCTTGCCGCACAGACTTTTGCCTGTTCCTGTCAGAAAGGGTGGTGGGCTTTGGGTGTCCCTGGCCCCGGAAGGAGACCCCCGTTGCTGCAGGACATTCGCAGCGGCTGTGCCGCGGTTGGGGCGCAGCGGGGCGGGAGCTCATCCCGAATGCACCCGCGCGGTACCGCTCCCCAGCATCCCCAGCCGCGCTCCTTCCGCTCGCCCCCAGCGGGCGTTGGGGCCGCTCCGGGACTCGCACCCCGTCCCAGCCGAAGCCTCCGGTGGGGTTAAATTGCCTTTCACAAGTGTCACCTTCTCTATTTTTATTTTCTAAAGGCCAGCGATAATAGCTTTCTCACTTCCTCCACCTCCTCCAACGGCTCAGGTTATTTAAACGCCGGCACCCGGGGGAGGGGTGGGGGGCTGCTGCCTGCGGGCCGGCACGGCCGCGGCGCTGTACCGAGCGGCTCTGAGGTGGACGGGCACGGCTGCGGTGCCGGGAGCTGCCCGCACTGCCCGCAGGGCCGTAAGGCGGCTCCGCAGGTGAGCGGAGGGGCTGGGCTAGGGCCGGGGCCGGGCGCGGCGCTTTTGTCCGCCGCAGCTCTCCCGCCCCCGGCCCGTCAGCGGCGCCGCCTGCCGCGCCCCATTGGCTGCGCGGGCGGTAACGTGACACCGGCGGCGAGCGGGGCCCGCCCCAGACG
>VZTI01003800.1:467180-502177 GCA_013397865.1 Struthidea cinerea | reverse complement strand
CCTCGGCGGCGCCCGGCAGCGGGGCCGCTCACCTGCCGTAGCCCCGCGGGCCGGCCGAGGCGGAGAGGAACTGGGCGCGGGGCGCCGAGCGGCTCTGTGGCCGCCCCGGGGCCCGCGGGCGGGGCTCGGTGAAAACCGCTCTGTGGTTTGCGTAACCGATATCTGCGGGTGTCCTCGAGTGACCCGGGCGCTACAGGTCGCCTGGGGCCGCTTTCCTTCACCCCGGTCTCCTCTGTCCGGGCGGCAGCTGTCACCCTTCGGCCCCGGGCGTGGAGGCGGCACCTGCCCTCGAGAAAGTGGCAGGCGGGGGCCAAGTCCCAGCCTCCCCGCAAGGGAGAGAAGAGTTAACTCAGCGTTGAGGCCTGACAGTTCTGTGCATCGAACAAGAACCGTCCTATTTGTTGTTGTCTTCCTTTCCTCTGTCTGGCCAATGCGTTTCTCGTCTCAGCAAGTCAGTGATCTTGTAGCAGCCCCTTGCGTGGCAGCCTCTCTTTGCGCCCTTGCTGAGTTGTGCGAGTGGCATCAGGCTGACTTTATGCCCGTCTGCTCAGGGGTGAAACTCAGGCAGCTTTCTGGCACTGGGTCCCTGGTGAATGCCAGTTGACCAGTTATGTAGGAGTGATTAAAGTGGACTTCCCTAAAGCTTAATTTTATATTAAGAATGTCATTAATTTTGCTGATAAAGTAAACTGTGTTTGACTTGGCTCCTAGTGTGGTCATGTAAAACTATACCTGTGAGGTAGTCCTAGAACAAGCTAGAAGCTATGTGATCACTTATGGTTTCAAGTATTTAAGCTGTAAGTTCTGCTGACTCACAGCTTGCTTTCTTTGCTTGTTAAAAGGATAAGGTAAGGCATCAGTTATTTTAGGTGTCTTGGAATTTTTCCTTGCATACCTTCCTCGCACGGAGGGCAACGGATTAGGCCTTATTGATCTGTATTGTTTAACTTAAGCTTTCAAGAGAGCAGTGAAGGAAAAACCCATGAGTATTAAGTAGTGAAATATTACAGTACTTGTAGAATTTATTAAGTATTGTCTATCTATATTGTACGTATTTTCTTTACTCTGTGTAGCTCAGCTGACAGTGTGGGGAATAGAAGAGTTATCCTAAGGAGCTTTTCTTCAGTATATGTGGCCCTGAGCAGGGCAAAGGACATGAAATGAGAGCAGAAAGGAGAATGATTATGGCAGAGAACCAGTAGTTAGTATATGATACAGGGTTGGGTTTTTTTTTAAGGGTTTTCTGGAGTGTTTGAAGCATTCTGTTGTAGTCAGATAACAAAATGTTTATCAGAGAGTTTTACATTAGCATATATTATTACATTCTACTGAATTTTACATTGACATAATGCAATTGACTTTTAACTTCAGTAGGATTCATGTAACTTTTAGGAACTTGCTTGTTCCCTTACACTTTTGAGAGAAGGGAGTTGCTGGTCTGACTTGTATTTGTCTCCTCTTTCAGGAAAACAGGATTTTCATGGGGAGAAGATTGCCTTTTGTTTATTGCAAGTTACCAATACAGATGTTGTTTGAAGTTAATGAAAGCATGTTGAATAATTTTTAGAGAGGGACCAACAGTGCTAAAGAAACATCCATCAATATTTCAGCATTGTAAAATGAACCGTGTAGAGCAGTATGTCACTGTCAAATAAGTGTTTTTCTAAGGGATTTCTGAAGAAATCTTGTCTTGCTTTAGCTGCTGCTGTGCCTACTCTGCCTGATGCGCTATAGGTAGCAAAAGAGACTGTGGCACTAATAATACTACTTTAACTTACAATACCTACTGCTAAAGCCATAAAGCTTTACTCAGCTAGGATTAGGAATGGATGTTTCATGTGACTAAGGGGATAAGGTATGGTTTATATGGGTCTCGGTACTGCCTATCTAAACGTTTCACACTGCTGTCTGTGTTCTAAGCACTAACCTGTGGGCTGTATTTATCCTTAGGCATTCTTACAACAGCTGTTCAGCTGTTGTCTTGTAAATAGTGTTATTCTGCCAGTTGCTCTTGCAGTTACTCTTTTTAAAGATAAGTTAGCAGTCTGTGCTGTGGTTATGAAGCTATTTGGTTCAGGTATCCTGGGTAGCCATGTAGAAGGGTGAGAAATGGAAAGTGGAATTAATATTCTAATGTTTACGTATGTTGTCTTTAATGTTTAAGTGGTATAGGTTATATAATTCCAATTAGAGTTTTATCAGACTTGGTGAGTGGGCTTCAGTTTATTGTACTTATGCTTGGGTTTGGGGATTATTTTCCCCAAGAGTTGTTAGTGTGCTACAAATGAGTTCTGGATTTAATTTTTAGCTAGGTGAAATCAAATTGCAATTCAGTATTGAACTAAAGTGTCATAATACTTATGAGTATTTTACCCAGCTATTTGATTTAAACTTACTGATATGAAAAGGCTGTGCTTTGTAGTGGTGTAGTACCTTGGAAGGAAGGCAGATGATGCAGCTCTCAGTAAAGCTGTTACAAATGCAGTTTGAGGTATAGTGTTGACATACCCTCTTCTGATGTACACCTGAGAGGATTCTAGGGTCTTTCAACAATCAGAAGCAAATTGTGGAGAACTTGTAATAGACTATTTTCAATTTAATTCTCATTGGTGTTGTTCTGTTTCAAAATAATGTATTTGCACACACTGAAATAAATTACATGACTGCATTTCCATCATAAGAGCTCGGCTCCTAAGTACGTTTGAATGCTGTAAACTGGAATGCAATTTCTTATTGTTACGAACACTTTGTTGCTTTGTGAGATAATACTTTGAATTTTGATTTTAGTTAGCAAAGTTTCAGTTTCGTGGCACAACAGCTACAAAACTGGTCATATAGTTTATTCAGGCTTAATAAAATGACATTGATTTTTAGAGCTCTTATTTCAAACCCCAGAAAATGTAACCTCTTATTTCCCAGACATTATTGCCTTAGTTTTCTGGGGAAAATAACAGTATTCTGTGAGTAGTTTGGGTTGTGAAGTATTTATTTAGTTACTTTCTGGTAGCTAAATAAATCATCTGCATCCAAATATGAGGATCTACTGATCTCAAATTTAATAATTGTACGTTGTGATTTTAATGCTGAAGTATTAGTCCTTTGAACTAATTTTTCCATCTGAATGAAAGCAAAGTCTTGGTGTGCATTTGTTGTGTAATCCAAAATATTTGAAGGAGGGAGGGAATTTGAAAATTTTTAACTAAAACCTGTTTGTTTCTAGGCTGTGTTTAAATTATTTACAAGATAAACTTTAATTTTCAACCCATGCCAATGCAAGTGTGAAACTGTTATTACTTTATTACTGATTATTACTTTTCCAGTGCCTTTGCAGTACAGGAAAACTGTTTTCCAAGTAAACACTTTTTATTAAACATTAACCTTGCTTAAATACTAACTTTGCAGTAACACTGAGTGCAAAGTTGGGAAAATTATTGCTTAATTGAAGTAAGATGGGATATGTCAATACTCAAGTGCTTTACTGAACAGGAGTTAAAAGCAGTGTCTGGATTGCTTCAAATTATTATTCAGTTTCTTACAAATATGGGACTAGATGTTTTTTACTTCGAAGTTTTTAATTGATTCAGGTGATGATAAAACCGTGACTCTTGTTTCTGTAGTTCTTAAACTTGGCTTCATACCAAAATGTGTTTCTGATAATATTGCTATCTGAAAAACCTTACCAGCTGTTGGGTCTGTTCAGACAGCCTACTCAAAGAAGGAAATTTTGTGCTGCAGGAGACTTGCACAGCACACTTGGGTTGATGGAAGTACAACGTGTGAACATAGGTCCTAAACTAACTTTGTGTTTGTTCAGGAAACAAAGCAGGATTACTGTGGATTTGCTGTAGAATTCAAGTCTGATCACTTGTTTGTGCTTCTGAAACTTAGCATTGTCCTAGGAGATGCTTCTGATAGGCACAACACAGCTTTTGGCTCTCCTGATCCCATGCATATGTGCAGCTCTGAACTGTAGAGTTCAGTTTAGGCATGCAGTTGGTACATACACTGTCACACAGTATGTGCAGTGGGGAATTTGTCTTTCAGCGCGTTCAGTTTATTAAAAGAAGAGAAGATGTAGCCGGTTGCTTTGTCCAATTAGTAAATACGTAATGCAGAGTAATATGAATAGGAAGATACTTAAGAGGCTGAGGGAGTTGTGCAGCCAGATAGCAATCTGCTGGAGGATTGGTAAAGCCTATTCAATTTCCATTTCAAGCAGGCTTGTATTTGACTCCAGAGTCTCAAGTTTTTCCTTTTCTTACTTTGGGGTGGGGAGATTCCTTAAAAAGATAATAAGATGGGTTACAGTAGAGCTGGCATACAAAAAGAGTGCCTGAGTTTGCATCGGATATCAGTTGGAAATTTATCTGTTCTCATTATTCTGTTCTAGCTGTTTAGACCAAACATTTAGAATCCAGTGTTTCAGCTTGTCAGGGTGGCTGTCAAGAGTAACTGTCTTTCCTGTTAAACAAGATGAAAACCTGCTGCTTCTGAGAGGAGATATGAGCTGCTATTGAAAATCTGAATCAGCTTTCCAATGTCAGAACTAAGAGAGTGAAATCAGATGTGTTTCTGTATTGCTGCCCTGCTAATTATATTTTCCTAGATGCAATTAAGTTCTTGTCTGTGGACGTAATAATATTCCCTTCTAGAAAGTTCTCCATTAATCTTATGCAGCATCAGAAAAACTTAAATCTAAAAGACTATTTTTTGGCCATTCTTAAATCTTGTAGCTATATTTGTACATGGTAATAGTTATCTTGCAGGGACAGAATACATTTGGTGTATATTTTTTGTGACCTCAGTTGTGGTTTCCATTCTCAACATCTGCTATCCTGAGAGAATACTGCTTGGTCTTAGCAGTCTATAAATGTTGAAAAAAACATCAGTATCCTTTTTTTGGCCAAATGATGAAATTTTAAGTTTTTGTACGAGATAACTGTTCGTATTTTAGAAACATCGGAATTATTCTAGGTAGAATGAGGACTACAAATACAAGTTAATATTTCTGAGATAGGACAAAGGTGATAGCTGTCTGACCACTATTAGAAAAAGGAATAGTGTGTGTGCTTCCAGCTCTCAGAACCTAATAGAAGCTTAGTACAATCCAGAACAGTCTCTCTAAATTCTTAGGAAGAAATTATTACTGTATAATATTCCTCGTTTAAATCCTTATTAGAGAATAGCAGAAACATTACCATGATTTTACAGTTGCGAAGTTTGAGTTGGAAAGAAATAAAATTACTTGCGTGAAGCGATCCAGCTGTCAGAAGTTATTAATTAAATATTGGGATGAAACAAGATATGTCTCTATTGTATGATCAATACAAAGCACTCTCTTCTGAACAGGTGTTTGCGTTGATATTTATTGTAGTCAGTATTTTAGAGGCTGATATGTCTCTTAAAATTTAACTTATAACCTTAATTAATAAATTTTAAAAATGCATCTCTGAGCTTGGAGATAGTACTGAGACAGTAAAGCTGTACAAAAGATTACTTATTAGAAATGCTCACATTTGATTCAGAGTCCAGATTCTGCTTGGTTCATTAGGGATCTTAGAAAGCACCATGGCTATGAATGGAGTGGTAGGTTCTGGAGACAGCTTGTTCTCAAAGAGATCAGTCATGGTGATGCAATTACAAGAAAACAAAGCTGGTCTACCACTCATTTTACTGTATTTTTTTACCATTAGAAGACTTATCTATTTAACACTGTAACATACTTGTTCAGAAACTTAGGTTTGTACCTACTTACTAATTTTTCTACATTTTATTTTGTAGGGTTTTTGTGTAAACTCTTTGTCTTACCTATCTCTTTGCTTTTAAACTTGGATTTAAACTGAATCTTTTTCTCACTAGTACAGGCCTTTCTGGGAGCATAGGTTGTGGCCTGTTTCAGCTAGAACACAATCCTTAACACCTTGGACTTAATTTCAGGAGACGGCCGGAGAAAGTGCTTTTACTAGTCAAAGTATTTCTATCTGAATGTGAATTTGTATTTGAAATTGCTCTGTGGGCTAGACTAGTATGATATAAAAAGCACACAACATAACTTTTAAATACAAATCTTATCATGCAACTTTATTACAGAGTTTACTCTTCAAATAGTTGACTTGTTTTTACCCTCCCATCTGCTATTGAAAGTTAAGCTTAAGTAACTTCATGCACTTGGGCAGACCTAAGTGATGTGATTCAGTATCTGTAATGTGGCCCACAGGTATGTAATTTTAAGTACTTAGGCAACTGGAATGTTTGAATGTAGCCTTGTCTCCCTACTGTTTGACTAGTGACATATTTTACAACCAATGTTTACCTCTTAACTGGCCTTCCTTGAATAGAGAAAAGGTTCAGTACTTGGATATCAATGATATTTAATGAGAAGTTAATGTGGCTCAAGGAAGACAGTGGTCTTTTTTTGGAGTGCTGCAGGAATAGGAAGGAAATGCATAATGTAACGTATCTAATCCTGCACAGTCAGATTTCAGGAGTAAGTCTTGTGCTTGTAAAGTAAATCAAATTGGAGTAAAGCATATTTTCAATTTAGATTAGACTGCAACTTTTTATAAAGACTTTAGACTATGTAAAGTATTTTTCTTGCATTAAGTGTACCAGAGAGAGAAAAAAAGGTGAAACTGCCTTTAAGTTGTTTTAAGGCCTTTTGTGCTGAACCTGGGAATGTTCAGGCTTTTAGGTAGTTGAGGAAACTGAAATATACTTGCCATGTTCTAGTCTTGTTTTTCTCAGCTTGATGAAGATATGGTAGTGGTAGAGTGAGGTAGCAGTTGCTTAATTTTAAGATTTTTTTTATCAACTTACGTGCTGTGCAGTTAACTCTGAAGCAGTAGCAGAGAAGGGTAAGTCTTGTAAAGTAAAAATGTTAGTGTACCCTAACTTACTAAATTTTAAACTGTGTTTACAATTTTTTTCCCTCAGAAATTACTTGACTATATAGACTCATGTAAGCCTTCCCCAGAGAGCAAGGACTGATTCTTAAGCAGCATCAAACTTTGCTATTACTATTCTATGCCTTATGTTCAGCTGTCTTGAGAGCAGGAGTGTTTAAGAAAGGCAAGCGCCTCTAGTCAGTCCAAGTACAGATCGTTGAGATTGTCTGTAGCTGTAATTTCTGAGTATTTGGAAGGATTTTAGGTCTTTGATTATTTGAGAGGTTGATATGGCAAACTTGTAATAGTGTAGTGTTGAAGATCCAGTGCTTGAGGAATATGCTGGTTATTGTAGAGTGTGGGAATGTCTTTGGGTTTGTTTTAAATGCAAAAGGATAATCACTTATACATGCTTAATTGTCACCTGTGACCGCCTTCAGAATGAGCTGGAAAGAAGCTTTCTCTAATTTTGTGTTGTTCTGCCTTCAAAGGAATACAGATTCAAAACCACAATCCCTATCAAAAAGGTCCTATGACTGAATCTGTGCATGCACACAGGTGATCAAAGTACAGATTCGGAAAGACCATTTATCACTGCTTGAAAAAGGGAGAGGCAGTCATGTAAATGCTTCTGCTAAGAGTAACTCTGGCAGTATCATTCTTTATGGAGTCACTTGCACCAGAACTCTTGCAGTAGCTGGCTATTCGTTGTTTACAGAATACTTGAGAAAGGAAGCAGTAACATGCCAATAAAAGGAGAAGTTTTTGCCAGGAAAGATCTGTTTTGGGTGATGAGTGTGTGTATGGGTAAAATTTCTTTATTTTTTTTTCCTTTGGGAATTTTCATGAGGATTTATTTGCAAGTGGAGGTTCAGGCTGTGCATGTGAAACCATAAGCAGGTACTGGGAATCTCATAGGGGAGTCTCAAAACTGCCTATGAAGCAAAACCGATGATGTGTTTAGTTTATTATTGGACTTAATTTTCCATCCAAAACTTGAGAAGAAAAGGTGATATATTTAAATTAGGTAGAAGCTAAGTTAGTACTGTAGTTCAGGAAGGACTTTCGATAGAAAATTGATAAAACAGCTACAATACTTAGTGTGTCAGCATCTCCTTATCTAATTTGAGAAGCAACTGCAAGAGTCGAAGGAGACTGGCTGAAAACTTGGTGGCTGTGTTTCTTTGAGGGGGAGGGAAAAAAAGCAAGTCAGGGGCCATGGGAATACCTGTCAAGGTATGCTTTAGTTGTATAAATCTATCTTGATTAAATTAGTGTGTCAGAAACACCAGTTAAATAGCCTTGAGGGGGTATTTGCCTTGCTGCAAAGATGTCCCTGACTAAATGTACCTAAAATTATGTAAGCAATGACCAAATGACAGAGTAACGCAATGCCAAGTACCCTTTTGGCAGCTGGGGGTGGTGGTGGGTATCTAATGCTTATAGATAATATTTTTCAAAATGAGAGCCTTTTATTCACATTCTGGATATGTTTCTGTTGTTCAGATTTAGTAAGTCTTGAAGTAACTAAAACTTACCTAGATATTAGTGATCTTTATTACTTTATTTTTCTGGCCTGTGTCTCTGTATTGGTCTGGAGTAACTCTCCTGAAGTCATCATTTTGCCTGGGGCTATACTTCATTCTCTCTTCTTCTAAGAAAGATTGCCAATTGAGTTAGGCCACTTTGAAAAGCTTTTATGGCTTTGATATGGGTTGAAAGCTGCTGGAGATGAGGTTTATCAAATCCATTACAGTTCAGCATTATTCCATTTGATTAGTCACTCTTGGCATACAGGTAGGATTTGAAAGAAAAATGTCTTCAACAAAATTATTATCAATAATTTACATGTTTACATTACAGTTGTTTATACTGCGCACTCCTCCGATGGGAAGCTTTATTTCGTGTACATAGAACTGTAATGGATACACCTGCTTCATTGAAAGGCTTCAGAAAGCAGCCATTCACCAGACCAGATTTCAAGTATTTAAATACTTAATATTGTGACATTTGCTTTCTGCTAGAAAGTGAGAATGTAGTCTTTTTTCTGGAATCTCTGATGGGGACTAACAGCTTTCCATTGCAAGGCAGAGAGGTGACAAAGCATTTTATAGAAACAGACTTCACAAAGTTACATGGGTCAGTCTCACCCTGAGTTCTCAATCTGTACAAAAACAAAACACTTTTTTTTAGCATTATGTCATTGGTTGAAAAAGGTGTATTGAGTGATGCAAGCTCTTAAGTATACCAATATGCTTTTCACAGAATTGGCTTAAGTTTCATTTTCTGTTTTCCTTTTTGTAAATTTTAGGGAAAATACTTTATCAAAGAGTGTTAACTGTTTTATTGTACTCTGAATTTTGTCCTTTGTACTGAACAGATATGCCTTATTCCCCAAGGATACTCCTGTAAGCATTTAGTTACATGAATCATCTTAAAACATTAGTATCTCCCCAAGTCCCTGACAAGGTTTACATGTTTGTCAGGAAAAGAATTGCTCCCATCCTCATGTTCAGTAGACCTTTCACACTATGTTAAACTCTCAGCCAACTTAGTGATAATTTTGACTTTTCAAGGGTTTTTCTTCATTAAAAATTTGCTGGTTTTACCTTTTGAGCTTACTTTTTTTCATCATTCAATATATTCATCTCTTAGTGTGTTCTTTACAACTTTAACAGAGTTCCCAAGTCTTTCATTTTTATAACAAAGTTCAAGCGAGAAGAATTGACTGGTTTTAATTTGAGGTTGGAAGTGAAAAAAAAAAAGTTTTTTGTTTTCTTCTGTTTACATTCAAATCAAGCATGTTTGGCTTGAGTCAAGATGTGATCCAGGTATTCTTTGCAGAATGAAAGCCTTAATTTGAATGGGTTTAGTATCTCTTTGTGCTTTTATACCAACAAATTTATATTCAAACCACAAGAATTATATCAAAAGATCTCATTTTAAAGGCATTTGAGATGTGCTTTTGGAAGTTGAGGTGGAATGATTGAAGAAATTCCTATTTCTCAGCTGTGTACAGCATCTCAGCTGCAGAACTTTACTTAAATGCAAAAACTGTTGAACTTTTTTTCCTAAGCTTTTCGTGCTTAGAAAGGGGACAATGAGAGAGGCCATTACTTTATCTCTACTTTAGGAAAAACAACTTTCAGATAGTGAACAAGTAAATTATTTGAAGGGGGTGGCATCTTGTAGATCCTTAGATCTTTTACTCATAGAGTGTTGGCTCTTTAAAATGCTGTTGTGGGAGGAGTAATGAGCTGCTGTTCTAATACTCGCAGTTTTTGGAGTCCAAATACTTCACAATCTTATGACAATTTATTTTTCTTCCAGGAGTGTATTGTAACCATCCAGTCCTTCTTCAGCTGCTTTCCCTTGGGTGGGCCTGGTAAGTTTTTGTATTTTATTATAAATAGCTTTGTCAGTGCAAGAAGGGTTAATTTATTTTCAGTCATTCTTTCCACTTGAATGTGGAGTAAGAATAAGGTTCAGCTATTGTTTGACTTTTTGTAACAGTTTGTCAGCTCTGTTTAAAATTGAAGTGTACAGTACCAACATGTTATAAACAAGAACCAGCCGGGCCCAGGTGGCCAAGAAGGCCAGTGGCCTGGCCTGTATCAAAAACGGTGTAGCCAGGGGGACCGGGGCAGTTCCCCATGCTGGGAACTTGTGAGGTCCTGCCTCGAGTGCTGTGTCCAGTTCTGGGCCTCATGACAAGAAAGACAGTGAGGTGCTGGAGTGAGCCCAGAGAAGGACAGTGGAGCTGGGGAAGGGTCTGGAGCACAAGTTCTTTGAGGAGCAGCTGGGGGGGCTCAGCCTGGAGAAAAGGAGGATCAGATGGGAATTTACCGCTCCCTACAACTGCCTGAAAGGAGAGTGTAGCCAGGTGGGAGTCAGTTTCCCAAGTAACAAGTTCATAGTTATTTGGGAAAAAAAAATTACTTCCTCATTGAAATAGGGCTAGCTGTAGGCAGTTTCCCCTTGGTGTTTGGGGATTTTTGTGTTGATGTAACTGCAAAACTTTTACTTCACATTCTGCATGATCACATATGAGTTCAAACTGTTCCATTTCATGTAGCTGTAGCAATGCAGAGCTTAATGGATGCACAATCAGGCAGCAGTTCTAATGCAAGCTGAAATGTTTGCTCTTTATTTAGGTTAAGGCATTGCAAATAAGTATATTCAATATTTTCTCCATCCAGAATGAAGACAAATGTAAAGATGGCATGTCCAAGGAATTTTAAAAGGTGTAGACCTCCTGACTGAGCAGTGCTGTGTTTTTTATTCTCTTTAATTAGTAAAGTAAGTATGAATCAAACCTATGCTTTTGAGAGTTAAATGTGTCATTTATATATATATAACAATATTGAACAATAATAAATTGTGCCACCTTAATTTTTATTCTGCCAATATTCTGCTTAATTCTCTTGATGGGAGGAGGTGGGGAATAATACATAAGAATATGTAATACAAAATGGCTTTTGGGGAATTTGTATATTTTTAATTGGGTAGAATTATTTAGTCTGGTAGAAAATTCTAAATTACAAGAGCCATCATGTTAATGTACCACTCTGATTTTGGAATTCTTTGTAAATAAGAAATCACTTATGTAAGTTTATGATGGTAGTGAAGGACTGCTAATAATACATCAGCCACTTTAACTTATACCTGCTTGTTGCTTCTACTGGAGCAGTACCCAAATGTTTGGTTAAAATATACCTTCTCCTAATCTCTCGTGCTAGTTTAACTCTTTAAGTTTTTGCACTCCAAGTACCTTTCCTTAAAATAAATCCAGGAGATGATGGCTGGGGTCGGGTCCCAGAAGTTCTTGGATCCTTTTGCTGTGCTCTGGAGTCCGAGCCACATGTTACACATATTTAAGACTGTGAAAACGGTAATAAACTTCAAGTACTTAATGGTGAGATAAATTGTTTTTTAACAATTTTCTGAGAATGTCTTTTCTTTTTTTTTTTTTTCTTCTACCAGCTGCTGTTGTCTCACAGGTGGAAGTCATGATCACGCTAACAGAACTCAAATGCTTAGCAGATGCCCAGTCATCCTACCACATACTAAAACCATGGTGGGATGTCTTCTGGTATTACCTCACCATGATAATGCTGCTACTCGCTGTGCTTGCTGGGGCTCTCCAGCTTACTCAAACCAGAGTATTGTGTTGTCTTCCTTGCAAGCTGGAATTTGACAATCATTGTGCTGTGCCTTGGGATTTAGTTAAAGCCAACCTTAACATGTCAGCTAGCTCGACAGCACCGATAATCATCCCGCTTAAAATCCAGAATTATCTCCATCGGCAGCAGTATTCCTACATTGATGCAGTATGTTATGAGCGACAGCTTCACTGGTTTGCCAAATTTTTTCCATACCTAGTGCTTTTGCATACCTTTATTTTTGCAGCTTGCAGTAATTTCTGGCTTTACTATCCTAGTACAAGCTCCAGGCTGGAGCACTTTGTAGCTGTTCTTCAGAAGTGTTTTGACTCTCCGTGGACAACGCGTGCCCTTTCAGAAACAGTTGCTGAGCAGTCTGCAAGGAAGTTGCCAATAGCCAAATCAAAAACAGTGATTTCATCACCTCAGTGTTCAGGAGACATAGGGGCCAGCAGACAGTCCCTGCCCTATTCACAACCTGGCTTGGAAACAACTGGAAGAGAAAATTCAAGTGTTCTTGATAAAAAAGAAGGGGAACAAGCTAAAGCTATATTTGAAAAAGTGAAGAAATTCAGAGTACATGCCGAAGAAAAGGATGTTGTATACACCGTGTATATGAAACAGATTATAGTGAAAGTCTTTGTAGTTGTCATAATAGTAATTTATGTCCCCTACTATTTATCCTTTATTAAACTTGAAATTGATTGTGTAGTTAATGTTCAAGCCTTTACAGGCTACAAAAGATACCAGTGTGTATATTCGCTAGCAGAAATTTTTAAAGTTTTGGCTTCATTTTATGTTGTTTTAGTGATCTTCTATGGATTAACTTGTACTTACAGTTTGTGGTGGATGTTAAGAAGTTCACTTAAGCAATACTCTTTTGAGAAGTTGAGAGAGAAAAGTAATTACACTGATATACCTGACGTAAAGAATGACTTTGCATTTATTCTTCACTTGGCAGATCAGTATGATCCTCTTTATTCCCAACGATTCTCAATATTCTTGTCTGATTTGAGTGAGAACGAACTCAAACAGATAAATCTTAACAATGAATGGTCAGTGGAAAAACTGAAAAATAAACTAGTAAGAAATTCCCAAGACAAGACTGAACTTCACCTTTTCATGTTAAATGGTCTTCCAGACAGTGTCTTTGAACTGACAGAAATAGAAGTCCTAAGCCTGGAACTTATTCCTGAAGCCAAACTTCCTTCAGCTGTGACCCAGCTTGTCAATCTCAAAGAACTCAATGTTTATCATTCATCACTAACGATGGATTATCCAGCAGTCAACTTTTTAGAAGAAAATCTGAAAACCTTGCGTTTGAAATCTAGTGAAATGGGAAGAATTCCGTTTTGGGTCTTTCATCTAAGAAACCTACAAGAATTGTGCTTAACAGGATATTTCATGCTAGATCATCACAATTCCATATACAATGATGGCTTTCAGGGGCTAAAAAATCTGAAATCCATTCACTTAAAAAACAACCTTTCCCGTATACCTCAAGTGATTACAGATCTTCTGCCTTCTTTACAACACTTGTCTATCAACAATGAGGGAAATAAACTGATAGTGCTAAATAACCTGAAGAAGCTGGTAAACCTGAGAACCTTGGAATTAATCTGCTGTGATTTAGAGCGCATTCCCCATTCCATTTTTACCCTAAACAATTTGCATGAAATTGACTTAAAAGAAAATAACCTCAGAACAGTGGAAGAAATAATTAGTTTCCAACATCTTAAGAATCTTTCTTGCTTAAAATTGTGGCACAACAGTATTTCATATGTCCCAGTGCAGATTGGTGCATTATCAAACCTGGAACAGTTGTATCTAAATTATAATAATATTAAGAATGTTCCATTGCAGCTATTTCTTTGTAGAAAGTTACACTATTTGGATCTTAGCTATAATAAGCTAACCTCCATCCCTGAAGAAATCGGTTATCTGACCAACCTGCAGTACCTGGCTTTGACAAAAAACCATGTAAGTGGAACTTTGAATTACTACTCAAAAACAAAAATAGACTTATCCTACTGTTTCTTCTGGAACAGCCTCTACCTTGAAGTGCTTTTGTGGTGTTCATGATTAAAGCAAACCCAGAAAAAAGGGGTTGTGCTTGTTTAATTACTAAAGCTTTGGAATCAGCAAAGCTCCCCTAATACTGAATAAGTACTATCCTGGTTTGTAGCAGCTTAAGGTCTTTGATCCAGAGACAGTATAGGTTAGCATGGCTGCAGAAATGCATCTTTCCTTTCCCTGCAGTTGTCAGTCCTATGTAGTATTTTAATGGAAGTGAACAGCATTTAATTTTTACCTTAAAATGTCAAACTGATGGTTGATGAGCAGCTCAGGTGTATGATGGGGAAGAGAGAAATAATTACGGTTGGTAACCTCATCAGCAGTGCTAAACTGTCTGGCTTGTTACTGTGGGGCTCAGGCTTGTGACTTCTTTTGAGGCTTATAATTGTTTTCATTGGTGAGGCTTGTTTTGGATGTTACAGTAGAGTGGGCCAAGATTACTGTACTGCACAGAGAACTGCTTGTACAGGTTTCACAACACAGGAGCTGCTAATGTCTCTCCAGTCTGTGCCTGTTCTTAAGTGATTCTCAGGAGACACTGGACTCTTCCTCTCCCTTGCCCCCTGCACTCCTCTGCATGCACGTATGGATGTGCTCCCCCTTCTAGGCTTGGCGTGTGCCAGGAGCTAAGCAGCTTTGTAACAAAACAGGTATAATAAAACCATTGTAGTGCTCTCAAGCACTTGATAACATAATGATAGAGAAATTACAGTCTTCCTTTTTCCTTTCATAAACTAAGAGGGTTTACCCTAAAATATAAACGGGAAATGTCAAAACATGCAGCTGCACATAGGCTAACAACTTCTAATGTACTTTATTTTTGTTCTTCTCTTTCCTTTTTCTAGATTGAAATGCTGCCTGATGGATTATTTCAGTGCAAAAAGCTGCAATTTCTTCTTCTGGGAAATAACAGTCTGATGAATTTGTCCCCTTTTGTGGGTCAGCTACTGAATCTTGTTCACTTAGAGCTCATTGGAAACTATCTTGAATCACTTCCTGCTGAACTGGAAGAATGTCAGTTCTTAAAGCGAAATAATCTAATTGTAGAAGAAAGGTTGTTAAAAACACTTCCACCGCGTGTAAGGGAGCGTTTGCAGGCATGCTCAGATAAGTCCTAAGTTTAAAATGAAACCCTGCATCATTGCATTCTACAAGTCTTGCTTAATATCTCTCTAAAGCTCTGTATAGGTAGAGAGGAGTGAAGGAGTGAGAGCAATTTACAAATCAGTCTTAAATGCATTGAACTGAGTCAATTGTATTGGAAAAGAAAATTTTATTTCGATTCAAACAAAAGATGCAGCCTTTTACAGGTAAACATATTTGAAAATTTTGGAACATGGATTGTTGTTTAGGTTCTACTGATTGAAATAATTCAGCTAAGTGTTTATGGTAGTATTGAAATGGAAGAAGTGATTGCCTGGCTATAGTGAGAGTGTATATACTTTTTTCCTATGAGAATTTTTTCTGTTGATAGTGATGATTTTAAACAGTCTCATCTCCTGCCATATGAGGTCTAAGAGCTGTCTGGAATTAGTTTCTAAATATGAATTCTTATCTAACTTAGGATGTATTAAATTAAGAGCTTAAACTATTTGAGCAGTTTGTTTGCATGGGGTATACTGAAAGTAATTTTTCATCGTAACTTAATTTTTAAAAGCTTTTGACAAGTACTAAACATTAATTCTGTAATTGTGGAAGATACCATTTGAATCTTACTATTAAATACCTAGAACTGGTTTCAGCATTTTGTCTTAAAAATAGTAAATACGAAATTAATTGTTGCCTAGAAATTGGGAGGAATCAGAAGAATCCGAAGTGACTGTTGTGCGCATGTCCTAGAGAACCAATCTTCTATTACTGATCTTCAGAGACAGTGATGGCAAACAGAACACAGTATAGTTGCAAAGTTGTCTTCTGTATGTTGTGAGCATCCCAGGTGTTAGTGTAGTGTATGTTGCTGATTAATATTTTTATAACTTCTCATTACTGACTGCCTCAGTGCAGCTTCTCTACACCCAGTTATTGGGGAGAGGATGAAGGACATTTGTATTAGATAGGGACAGAAGGACACAGCTAAAACAAACTAAATAATCACATAGCTTATAAGCACTTAGGAGGAAAAGACAGGAGACATTATAAGCTTTGCCTCTTCTAGGGATGTAATAATTTCATAAATCATAGCGGTGGGATAAACTCTTATGCCATCCTTAATACTTGCAAAACTGGATGGAAATAAAATGTTTCCTGACTTCATTCTTCTGCTGTGCGCTGTTTTATTATATTTGAAGTCTTAATTCTCATGATGTTTATCATGTTCACTAAAAACATAAGTTATGCCCCTGGGGAAGGAACAGGTTAGCATGCTTTCCAAAAACATACTTTAAAACTTTAACATAATACAAAAAGTTTTGGAAAACCAATCTCAGTTGTGGGTTAAACAGATGAAGTAAACCGTGCCCTTAATGACTTTGTGTTCAGAAGTGTGCTAACAGACTGCATGCCAGTTTGTAGTAACAAATCATCACAGATAAAACTAGTTTTAGTATTAGACTACTTTTAGTCATCTCTTGTTCCCATTCCACTGCCAGTTTTGTGGAGTGTGAAGTTTATTTTGAATGAAAATGCCCAAACAAGTCTGATCAGCATGAAAGTAGATGTCTTTGCAGGAGCAGTGCAAGAGGTGCATGTTTATCCACTGTACTGATGGCATTCCAGAGACCTTTGTAGTTGGAGCACTTTTCTTCTCAGGGAACCAAAATGTGGTAAAACTATTGCTTTCTATGTAGTTCTAGAAATGTTTAAACTGGTTAGTTGTGTTTATGTGCAGACTAGTGCTGCTGGAACAGTGTTTCATAATGTCCATATATAACTCCTCCAGACTCTGTCAACTGATTTTGAGTTGTATAACAGTCCCATAGGAATTGACATGGTTCACCAACAGAGCTAGTTGTGGTACATGTGATGAAACCACAGTGCATTGATTTACACCCCTGTGGGAAGACTTGTGTTAATAATTGCAATAGGCCTGTCTGGACTTCATAACTTAACATTAAAGAACACTTTATGCCAGAATTTGACATGTAAGACTTGCAGTCTAATAATTTATATCAGATTAAAACGAGCATTTTGTTTAAAGCTTTTTTTCTAAATTGGAAGACTTTGTTGAAAAAGTTAAACCAGCAAGTAACTGACTTGGCCAATAGCTTCAACTTTTTAGGAATGCATCAGTCCTTTTCCATAATCAGTCAAACTGATTAAGGCAAAAAATGATCTTAAATGTGCATTTTACACTAGTTCTGTCAGGAGTGAACTAACAGGAATAACTTGGAGAAAGGTACTTCATTTCTAAAATGGTAGCCTCAAAGGATTTGAGGAATCACCCAAATGCATAATTAATAGTAATATTATTTTATAGGCTAAATGGGTTACATTTTTTGCAGACTTCAATTTGTTCACTCTGCACCCCCTCAGGAGGGTTGGATTATTTTAGCTGTGTGTTTGGGTGTTTGAAAAACACCCAGACAAAAGCCGGAAAGTGTAAAGGCTATAATGTCTAGCCTTGCTTTCAAACCACAGTGTGCCTTTACTATCCCTTTTGTACCATGAAACCTAATCCAAGTGCTTAGAATTGAGGGTGGAGACAAATCTAACTCTGAATTCCTTGAATTCACTTCAGCCATCACCTTAATATTCACTATTTCTTCAAAACGAGGGAATTTTCAGGGAATCAATTTATGAATCCACTGTCAGACTTTGTACAATAATACTGTTGTCATCTAGTCTTTGTATAAAAAATCATTTCCAATCAAAAAAGGCTTTTCAACTTATTTGTGTTGTATTGTGTTTAAGAACTTTGTATTGTGACCTTCCGTATCATGAACATTTTGTTTAAAGATTAAATTTTTGTTTGCATTACAATTCTATGAACTGTTCTTTATTTTTTGTAAGAGATGTTGCATTTAATGCAAAGTTCAGAAGTTTGCTTCCAGCTATCTGTATCTGCGTGGTAGCAGGTCTGTCTTCCACTGGAAAGTGTGAAGATAATGAACAGTAGTGGGAAATGAACACTATGCTCCATGTCAAAACAGTTCTCATATTCTGGACTAGGAGAGAAGTTCTTGTGTTGATTTAAAACTAAGCTTCCTTCTTAATTGTTGCTACAGAACCTTTTCCAAGTCTCCCACTTTGATTTTTGTGAACTGGGTAAGTATCAAATGCAGACTGGAATTATACTGGGAGAAGCAGGTTGGCAATGATTCTCTTCCCAGCTTGGCACATACTGTCCTAAACTGCCATAAATAATGCTGCTCGTGGTAAATCATGAATGTATTTCAAGTATTGCACATGATGTGAGCTCAAACATCTCATTTCTCTTGAAATGTGAGATGATACCTGATGGCTTTTTCTGTGGGCCTGGGTTTGACTCCATGTTTTTAAGGTAAGGAAAAAGCTCAGATATGCAAGTAGTGTTACATTTTCAAGTGCTAGCTTTTTATTTTTCAGAATAAGAACCTTCCTAGTAAGTTTTACAGAACTATAGCCCTTTCTTCTTGGAGATGAAATGAAATAACTAATAAAAAAATGATGCAGCTTTCCTGTTTCGAGGATGTAGTGTTAGTAAAATAAGGCAGATGATGATTTTTAAAACTGGTTTTTTTGTGGTCCTACAGATTCATATATTTTGTTTTCATGGCAACGTGTTGTCGCTCTAATAGTTTAATTTTTTTAGTCAATAGATTTTCATCATGTTAACATAATTCCTTGGTTACGTGGCCTTTCCATCTTCAATAATGTAATCTGAAGTTCATTCTGTAATCACTTCTAATAAGTAACTCTTTCTCTTCCCTTTCTACCCCAATAAATGCCAGGATTATTGAGAACAATGTAGGAGCAAATACATGGCTGCAAGTCCTGAAAGCAGGAGGCAGTGCACATCATCCTGTGGATTGTTTCTAGGATGGATTTTGCAGAACTTTGAGTATTTCTGGAAATCAGGAATTAATCAAGCTCTCACACTTTATTTGGCGTTGTTGGGTGGGCAAGTCCCTCAAATGTGCAAGCATGGTAGTGCGTTTCCCAGAGGGAAAGCAGAGA
Organism: Struthidea cinerea; assembly: GCA_013397865.1. Classification (NCBI taxonomy): domain Eukaryota; kingdom Metazoa; phylum Chordata; class Aves; order Passeriformes; family Corcoracidae; genus Struthidea; species Struthidea cinerea. The sequence continues at coordinate 482,961 of VZTI01003800.1, read as the reverse complement.
CTGCAGTGTATGATAGCGAGTAATGTAGGCTGTGGCAAGGGAGGGGCAATAGTAGTTGATAGGAAGAAGCAAGCAGTGATACTATGGTCCTATATGCTTGCAGGATACAGCAATGCTTCAGGAACCCCTGTGTCTGGAGAAGTCTCCATCCTGGCATTACATGAAGATTTTATCCCAGTGCTCCGTTGCTAGGACATGTAGGTCATGGAGGGGGCAGTAGCAACCCACTCTGGATTGGGCTGGCATCTGAAAGGGTTTAGGCATTATCTCAGTTTAGTGTGTTTAATAAAGGAACCATTACATCTTTGTCTTGTTGCTTCTTTATGTTACTCCATTTATGTGAATATCCATTCTCTTAGTTCAATTTCTAATAACCTATAATCTGTTGTTATTTTGTACAAATGTGTGCTCTGCTTTGTAGGAGCCAGCTAAAAGACTTTCGGGTAGTATGGATATGCAAGTCATATGCATTTAACACTTGGAGAGATGGAGAAGAGAGGATGAAAATGTGTCTACCTGCAGAGAGAGGGGAGAGGAATAATTGCTCAAAGTAATGGGAGAGATCTGAGAGATTGTTGTTACTACTTAGCCCAGCAAGGCTCTTGGGAAGTGTTTCTTGGGAAGTGTAACTTGCTTGTAGGCAGTTCTGGCAGCGTGGTGCTTAACACAGGGAGGTATCAGTGTGTAGTGCTTGTGGGTCTGCTGTTAAACAGGTACATTTATTACTTGCTGTTGCTTTTTTCCTCTTACAAAAACACTATTTCTAAATTTACTGCTACTGTTCATAAATGCTAGTTATAATCCACTGAACTAAAGTTTGTTTTTTTTCTTTTCCCCTCCCTATACTTGCATATCTATCTATTGCAGAACCAATACTCTTGTCAAAAGATGTTGCAAAGCAAGTATTTGAAAAGTGTGAAGGGATGAAAACTGTAACAGGAGGTATGTAGAAAAGCCAGTCACTGCAGTCTCCCTGGAAATGCTACTTGAAAATCTCTCAAGTCAGGATTCAGGTTTCTCGTATATGGATGGCAAAGGGAAAAAGGAACTACTCTTCATTGCAAACATACCTAACCTGCAAGTAAATAGTGAATTGATTGATTGATTATTTGAAATTGGCCTTGCTCAGTAGCAAAAATGCATAAAATTGTGATGAGACAGGTGGTTTTTTTTTAGTGAAGGTGTTCATTATAGCTAAAGCTGTGTGTTCATCATCATTGGGGAGGTCCCAATCCTCTGACCTCTGTGCTTTGGCCCTCTCGTCTAACCATTGCTGTGGCTTTTGCTGGACCTTATGCTGAGCTATGCAAAAGCCTGGCAAAACATTGTGCTAGTGTTTTGTAAACTAGTGTTTAGTTTTCTAGTGTACTAGTTTTCTGCTGGTTTAACAAGCTGAATTAGTCTAGTACAGTCTGCAAGTATCAAAAGTCAGTAGAACGGGACAAAGATCAGGACCTCCCCTTATGATAACTGCTTAGGGTGCTACTTTGTATTTGCTTGCAGAGTAATTAGCCTTGGCTGCCTCTTTGGTTTTGTTTTTCTATTATAGTTATTACAACCAAATGGCCATGACTTCTTTACATGGATTATTATATATATATATATATATATATAGCTGCATATATGCACATACATAGATGTTGAATCCCGATCTGGTATTAAATAGGCTTAGGGCACACTAATACACTAAATATGTTTATTTAAAATAAAATATTAATAAGTGGGAAGTGTAAGGATAGATTAAAAAAAAAACTCTTGAAGAGTTTATAAATAGCATGTCTTGAACTGTTGTTATCAGATAACAGATATGCTCACTTGTTGTGGCTACAATGGTTGCCTGAAAATTTAGGAAGAGTAGGGAAAATAATCACACTTTCATGATGTGTAACCCGTGATTACTGGTGAATATGTGGGCTCATTAATCCCTAACACTGTCAGTTTTCCTTGGGTTGCCTGGGTTTTATCTAGGTTAGTGCTCTATTATGGAGCAGTGATAACAGTTTCTGTGCTCCGTAGAAAGTTTTCTGCTGCTTAGGGATGATTCTGGTTCTCCAGCAGCAATTGCTGAATTGTTGTATTTCAGTGTGTGTTAAGGCGACCCAAAGTTGGCATTGCTTTTTTTGAGGTAGACAAAGTGGCTGTGTCAAAGCAACAGAGGCCCTCCTGTAGTGGGGGTGGAAAACTGAAGAGGAGAGAAAAGCTAGAGCGGGAGCTAGTCTAGCTGTTGTAGAGCAAGCCATTTTCTCTCCTGAATCAGTTCCTTAATCTGGCTGGTGAGAGCTACTGCTAGTTTTTTGTTCAAAGTAGTCTGTCTCATTAAAGAAAACTGCTGAAGTAACTTGAGGGCTGTGCAGGGGACTGATTCTGTCAGGTGCTGAGTTTTTGAGTAACTGCTTAGTGAACATGCTTGACTTCCACCCAAAGCCAGTGGAAGTTCAGGGTATTCATACCGTTCCAAATAACTCATTCAAGTTATTCAAATCATTCTTCAAGATGTCTTGGTAAAAGAATCTTGTAAAACAAAGATTTGTTTTCTTTCTGTTCTGTGGATATAAATTATAACATATGCATGAAAAGGAAATAGATAAGTTTTCTGGTATAAAAAATGGCTAGAAACAAGCAACAATGTCAAAGGCAAGTACATATGACTCTTATTGGATTTAAATCTGTTTTTATGCCAAGTGTGTGTGGTTTTGCTGGCTTGAGAAATAAATCCCCTAAACAGTCTGAACTGATAACGTGTTCTTTCCTGTATTGCTTCAGAGAAAACTGATAAACTTAGGTACAAAGTTTTAAGTTTACTGAGTCTTGCTTTCAGCTATAGCTTCCTGTTTTTCTGGATTTAATAATACTAGCACCTTATAAAGACAGATTGATTTTCATTGCCATAGATTTACACAGATCCACCAAGATATAAACAGAGCCTCATATTCCATAGCAAAGGAGACTGAAATTCTACATAACGTTTCAGGTTGCACTAGGCTACCATACATAGTTACATTATTTATTATGTTAAAATGGAGGCTTTTAATAAGTTAAGCTCACAAATAAAGATTAATAGTCGATAGAGTAGTGCTTCTGATACCTTGATGAAAAGTGCTGCATGTTTTACGCTGCCCTGCACTTAGTTCTTAATATATCAAAGATGTTTGTACTGGAAATGCACAACTGTCAGAGAGAAGCTGAAGCAGTGAGCAGATGGGGAAGTGGAATATGCACACGAGCTGAATGTTCTTGAGTCAGCAGTGAAGTAGCAAATAGTGCATGACAACTTGTCTTTTAAGACTTCAGGCCTAATCAGTTCAGATCTCAGTCACTTGCTTCCTGCGAGTATTGCTCCAGGACACTGCAGACTCAAAACAGAAGTGGAGCAGGGTACAAGTTGAGGTTTGGGAATTTTTCTTCCCTGAAAAAAGCTGCTGTTTTGTTCTGTTTTGGGTTCGTTTGGGATTTTTTAAAGGAAAATAACAAAGCTGCGCTGCAGAAGTCTGCTATGGTTATAAGGCTTTGAGCTCCATTAAGTTGCAAAATCCCTCTTGCATTTTTCAGAAGTTTCTGTCTTTAACTGTGTGCCAGTTGATTTCAACTGCCTTTTCTCATTAACAGCCCACCCCTAAGTGAGTTTTAATTGTAGTAATAATTCCATAGGGCAAAGGAGTCCCCTAAAGCTTCTAGATGACAGAGAAAATTATCTCCTGTGTGTCTAGGTAAAAATTCCTTTGGTTTCTGTATTGAGGTCAGGGAGACACTAAATCACTGTGGTTGCTGCCTCTCCCTTAGGGTCCAGCTGATGACAAAATTACAGCCTGGTATGTAGGAGAATTCAGGCTTGTGCTGGCATGAGAGAAGGAGCTGGGAAGGGCACAGTAGGGCTGATTATTTCAGTGGCTGTGCCACTTTTGATCATCCGTAGATAGAAATGTGACCTACGTAGTGGCCATACCCAACCGTAAAACATGGAGTAAGAAACATACAGATGGGGAGGCAAACTCAGTATAGAGGCTGTCCCTGCTATATGTTGAAAGAATTGAGCTGGCAAAGAATACTGGAAAAATACTATTTGGAAGGGAGAGCTTTAGTTGTAGGTCCGAGTCTCGCCTTATCCGCATTTATTCTCGCATCCTTAGCGCTTGTTTAGCTAACAGGTGTATTTTTGCCATCTTCATAGAATTGAGTCAATGGCTCCTTTAGCAGTTATTTTAGTCCATAGGTCAGTGGGGACGGAGTAGCATTTACCTGAACTTTTTCTCAGCCAAAGTAATATGCTAAAAAATCAGAGAGCTTTTTTAGTGTAAGCTGACTATACTGACATTGAATCAGATTGCCGGTGAAGCATGGAAAATTCATCCTGTGCAACTGGGGACCTGACATATTTGTCAAATCATGTCTTTGCCTTTCCCTCCCAAAATGATAATGTATCCTGAGAACATCTCCAGTTGAGAGAGACAACATATGCTGAGGAAGGCTAACAAAAGGACTGTAGTCATTTAAGAACAGTTACACAAATGTAAAAGGTATGTGTGTATGATAATTAAAGATTCCAAAATTAAGCCACTAGTTAAGGGTTCAGAAATGACCAGCTATTGCCCAGGAAGCTAAAGTGAGCATCTGTAAAGCTCTGCAGTGGTTTTTTTTTTTTTTTTCTTTTTTTTTGTAATCTCCTATTGAGATGCCAATTTATTTCAGCTTTGAAATGCTCCAAGAACTTGCATAAGGCATTTCTACTGCATTCTCGTACTTTCCACTGCCTCAGGCAATTGTACACTCCGTCTCCCCCTGACGGCGCTATTGCCTGACTGGCTGGGAGCCGTGATAGCGCTTCAGGTACCGGCATCCGCTCTGCAAAGACCATTTGAAAAAAGCATTTAAATGAATTAAATACAAATTATAAGTTGAGGTTTGACTGTAAACACACCCTTGAGTTCCAGTCTCTGCAGTATGGAGCAATACACTAGAAACCAGGAATGGAAAGGTAATGGGGGGCAGCAGTACCAGTTTGTCCTCGCTGTGTGCAAAGCAAATGCACTACCCAAATAACAAAACACTAAGGAATTCCTTGTTTTTATGTATTGATTTGAATGCAAAATATGCATTTGCAGTTTACTTTTTGCTGTCAGGGTGTCTGCCCTGATTTGATGCTAATCAGTCCAAGCTGAGAAATAACCCAGGTTATTAAGATGGATGTTGCTATTACAAAAGTTGTATTAAATGGAAAATGTCTCAGGAAACAAGTCCTTTTCCATTGAGAAACAGCTTAGTTCTGGAGGGAATAGAAATTCTGTTCATCTTCTTCCCACTTCCAATCCATGTAAGAATAGTTACCTGGAAGCATGCTCTGCTCACCTAATTTTCCCTTTTGCTGGTATTTCTGCCTTCATGGGGCACTACAGTCACTACATTGCTTAGGCTGTCCCTCTGGGTTGAAATGTACTCTCCTTCCCAGTCCTCAAGTCATTTTTGTTGTTTAACCTTTTCTTGAATATCTGTTATTTTCTTCAGGTATCTTGAGTGGCTCTGCTGGAAAGTGTTTTTTCTTCATTTCTTTTGAATAAGTGGGAAAATAAAACACTTGTAATTTTGACTCGTAAATAAGTTCTGAGTAACTTCCTAAGGCATCATGTATTGTCTTCTGGTTTTATTCTATGAATGTGCAATATAACATACTCTACCTGATGTTCAAATGTAATTGAAGAAATGGTTTCATTATGTAGAATGAATGAGATTTAAAAATCAAACTCCATAGCTTGCTGATGACGAATTTTTAAGTGTCTAATAATATTTTTCATTATAATCTGGCAAAATGTTGTGTCTATTGGGTTGTGTCAGCAAGCAAACAGACAGTGGATTAGTTGGGGTGTTCCTTTGCTGCTTTGCTTATTTGCAATGAATTCCAATTGTCACTTTTTGTTTCATTTCTGTGTTTTGAGAAATCTGTTTAATACATTGCTTCCAGCTCAGGTGCTTTCCTAACTGACTCTTCACCCTCTGATTTTCTCCTGGATTATACCATGATGTCTGTCTCCATGGACTGCTTAGTTCAGTCCTTTCACACTGGGTGCACTTTCTCTCTGGAGTTTGCAGCCACTGTGCAGTTGTCCTCTAGTTAAATCTCTCAGCATGCATATTTGAGGCTATATAGCAGTCTTTTGGGGGTCTTTGTTTCAGCTGGGGGTTTCTATTCCATGGACGGGATGTGTAACTGCTCACTTGCATGAGGAGGGTGACTGTTCTCATGTGCCAGCATCAGTGAAATTGTTGGCTAGCTGCTCCCGGAAACGTTTCCCTGTGATCATGCCACCAGGTATCCCCAGACTAGTCACTAGAGGTCAACATCACCTTCTCCAACTGGAACACCAACTACCACATCATTATAGGATGGTTGCTTGCTTGTAGCAGAACGTACTCCAAACACTGTGAATGTTCATGATGGCACGTTCCTGATCCTGCCACTCTCCAAGGTTAGGAGGACAGAAGATGAAAGACAGGAGTTAGTAATTTCTCAGTGTAAGCTTTTTAAAGGTACCAGGAGCAAAAAAATAAATCTGAAGGCCTTTGCCTTTCTGTGCCTGAGTCAGCTTCTGGTGAGTGCCTTGGGGAACAGTGGCAAAGCCAAGAGGATAGAACAATAAAACTTGTCTGGAGCCATAGCTGTGTGTCAGAGTTGTAGGTCTTCCAGCTAATGTGTGTAGCCAGGGGCTCCTGTCAGTACAACACACGCTTCGTCAGCATCAGGACTCTTGGGGATCCCTAGGATTTTCAAGACACACAGGTATTGTCTTTACATTCCTACCTGAAGATGATTTTTACTGTTTCTAGCTTGGGGAAGCAGGCAATCAGTCTGAAGTCTGACAAACTGTTTCATAACTGGATGGAAGCTGAGAAAACTGAAACCAGGGAGGAAAAGTCTTATACTGCGTCATTTCATTAGCAGCTGAAGGAATGAAGCCTGGTCTACAGATCAGTGTCCCTGAAGATTTCCTCATACTTGAGTTATTTAAAAGTGACCTCCCTTTTACAGATTTTTGGGTGTTTTAACTTAATCTTTGAGGCTTTTTCTTGGCTGGAACACTTTGGAAATGCTATCTTCCTCCCCTAGGTAGCCAGTTATCTCCCTTCATGCAACTTGAAGGAACTCTTGTATATCTGAGACTTGTTTTGATTTATTTATTTGACATAAACCAGCACATTCAGTATTTACTAGAGGAATGACAGAGACTGCATCATTAATGTTTATGCTTTACCTAATTACCTCTGGGAACATGATGTAAATAGTCTTCCTCCTAAGAAATCTGCAGACACTGTATTTGTTACTACAAATGCAGTAACCTCTGGGTCAATGTATCCATTCCACATTTAATGAACTTTGAAAGAGGTAAAGAAAGCAATACTTTTAGTGAGAGTATGGATCAGAGTTTCAAGTGTGCATCTATACATACCAAATCTCCTTTCAGCTTTATCTGCAAAGTTTAGCAAAAACATTGAAGATGGGAGAGAGAAAAGGAAGATGGATCTATCCAAAGGCACAAACCAAGATTGCCTGGGTGATCCTGGGTATAATTATCAAGGCTTTAACTAATCAGGGTTTTCATTGTTGCTGTTGCTTTTGCTGGAAAGTTGCTCATCATTTCCTGTCTTTCTGGTTTTTCATAATGATTTAGTGTTCTTGTCAAATTCATAGAATTTGAGCCAGTAGTAGGGTTTTATTTGTTAGACTGGAAGAAAAAGGAACTGAAACAGTAATTTACAACTTTTTTTTTTTTTCTTATCCTGTAGGAGTTCTCTTCTCAATTGTTGTTAAGAAACGTGCCAGAAGAAGGAATGAAGACTGTTCTCCATTCTAGCTGGGCTGCCTGCATTGCTGTCTTCCTTTTCAGCTAATGCAGCTTGACTGTTTCTGGGCTATAAGCAAAGGCCTATGGGCTGTGCCAGGCAGCTCTCCCAGCTCCTCAGGAGTAGCTCAGTACCTCTGCACAGCAGTGCCTTGTGTGGGGGAGTCATATTGTGATGCACAGATTAAAGGCCACACCGCTGAGATGCTGTGGAGGTAATGGCAAAATACAGGTGCAGGGCAAAAAAACTGTGTTCCTGTTCTCTGTTCAAAGCTGGCATATCGCTTTTGGTAGGCTGGGACTGCTGCGTGTTTTCCCAGTGTAAGCCTGGAGGAGGTCTGTCTATCGTGCTGTTGTCAGGGCTGAGCTGAAATTCCATGAATAGCATGAGCTGGCACAAGCTGATGGTTCTGCGGAGGGAGGTGGCTCTGCTGCCCTCTCCTCCCTCCTTCCCTCCCTGTGTGTGCAGATATTTCTGCAGCTGTGCAGAAATGTCTGCACGGGTAAGCTAAAGCAGCACTGGGCGTGGGCCCAGACAGTAGCATGCTCTCCACTCATCCTGCATGTTCTGGTGCCATCCATAGCACAGCTCTGGGCTGGTCTGCACCCTTCCCTGCCACATTCTGGGTCACAGAGGCTAGTGACTGTGTCCAGCTGGCAGTTTGGGTGTAGCTCTGTTGGTGGCAATAAGGGAGTTTAGCTGTATGGATACAGGCTGTTCTTTGCAATAAGTGGATGTGAAAAGTAACTCCAGTATCACATCCTTGTTCTTTAAACTTTGATAAGCTGCCTGTGGCTAGTTGCTTATCCTTGGATGCACGTAAGTGGGGGTTTTTTATTCCTGCATCTCTCTCTTTGCTGGACCAAAAAGTAAATAACAGAAATATGAGAGCATTTGAATACCTGTTTCATGAAGTGCTATACCTTGTTTCTGCATTCCATCCAAGCATCTTTGTACATTCAAGTACCACCTGAAACAGGAAGAACACAAACACTGAACAGTAACCCCAAGGTCACCTGAGTTTGACACCTGATGTTGAAGTATAAGCTGCAGACTTTACTTACTAATAAGCAGTGTCAGGACCTGAGATCTGCTTGATAAAGCTGAGGAGCAAACACTTTCAGGGTTGAAACCATAGCAGATTTTGTACTTATAAGAGTCCACTTATTTTTAAGTAAGGCTTCCTCCAGCATGCTGGAGCAAAGGCTCTCTGAAGGAAAAGAGCAAAAGGCTCTCCTGGAAGGATTGCTTTCATTACATACAGAGGCCAAATTTTTGCACATGCAATGTGGTACTTTCTTTTGAAAGTTCTCTGCTTAACCTCTGCTTCAGAGTAGGTCCTAGTCAGCAGAACTGATTTCTTAATGAAAATGAATGGTCAGATATCCTGTTGCTAGTGTGCCCCAAATAGATTGCTCTCCTTTCTCCTCAGAACTGTAGACTTCACCTCTTTCTGTGTAATTATTGCCTTTTACCTAGTCATTGCTGGATGGAAGCATGGGCATAGAGCTCTTAACCTCTCCGTTAGGACTCCTTTCAAGCTAAAAGTGGATTTGGTTTTGTAAGATAAAATCATGGAGAAGTTACATTTTATGCTGAGATAATTTTGTACTGCTTTGTTTCAGAGTCTGCTCTTGACATCTAGGCTTCCTGTTAGCCTAGCAAAGGTCTTACAGCATGTCTATTTTCTTCATTCTTCTTTTCACAAACTAAAATAGCCTAGTGGTGCAGACACTGTTAGCATTACCTTTGTTCCTTCTTTATACTTGTATTTTACACAATAATCTCCAGGAAACAATCCTATTCCTGGAAATTCATCACATTCCACGCAGTTATGTGGCCTCACTGATGGTGTTTTTCAGCTGCTTTAAGTGATTCAGTGGAACTTCAATTTGTGTTTGAGATTCCTGGAAGGTTTGTCATATACAGTGCTCTAAAACCCCAATACAGCAGATGAAGGCAGGCAGAGAAAAATGCACAGTTCTGTCTCTTAAATTATTATTAACCAGTCTAGAGGGGAAGTTGTTTGAAGCATTGTTCGAGTCTTAAATGTCTCAAGTGTAGGTATATAAGCAGCCTCTTGCGGAACAAAGAGTCAATGTACCACATCCATTTCAACCAACAGCTGGACCAAAACAGCTTGCATGGATGTTTCATCTCCTTACAGTCGTGCTATAGTAAACAACCCTATCTCTTATCTCAGCTGCATGCAGGCTTGTTTTATGTACGTATATGGAAATACACACAGCCTTAATTCTGAATAGTGTGATAGTTGTTCATAGTGACAGGAAATTTTGGCAATGCAGCCTGGACTGCTTGAACAACTCTGCAAATCACATCCACCAGAAATACCTCCAGCAGTGAGAAGGGAAGACTGGAGCCCTCAGACTATCATCTTTTACCTGTGTGAATGCCAGAGCATGGAGGATACAAATGCACTTGTAGAGACTTTTAGCGTGAAGTCTGACTTGGCTGAATTTGGTGTAGTCCCAGTGGAGACCAAACCACTGACAACCTAGAAAAGGCAAGAGTAAAAATGAAAATATCAGGTGCAATGTTGTGTGTATGAGGCCTGAATAGGCATGACATTGGACTGACAATTAGTGCAGGCCACAGATTGCTATTATTTATGCCCCCTCATCACAAAAGCTTATTCCAAACAGTCTTCCCAAACACTGCAGTGAAGTACGTGCTCTTTTGGGCTGCTCCCCCACTGAAACAGAGGGAAGTAGCCAGAGTTGAAATTGTAAACTATCCCAAAGTGGTTTTTGGTGGGATGTTTTTCCAGTAGTTGGATTCAAATTGATTCCTAGTGAAGGGCAAGGAGCAAATACATGACTGAAAAACAGCAGTGGAAAAAACTCTTTTACCTGTGAGCACTGAAATGGAGGCAAGTCTGAACACAGCAGACATAATTGCAGTGGGGTCAGATGCATTCCACTTTAAGTGGCTGACGAATATGAACGAAGCACAGTGCAGGATCCACGCTGACTTCCGCTGGCGGAAGTGCAGTTGGCCTTGATCTGTGTCATGGATAAGCAGCAAAACACGCACCCATTCATCCTCTGCGTGGGCCTTGTCTCATGACGCAGGAAATGCTGGGAGCTGTCTGCTGCCATTGATTGCCCTCCTGATTCAAAGAACGACACCAGTCCAAAACGAGACCGATGAGCCACTCATTCCATCGTACCTGCCCTGACGGCAGCGGTGCGGCCCGTGGACTGCACTTTCACACCCAGCAGGAACACTTATGCCAGGCCATGCTTTCACTGCGGACTGGCTCAGTGATGCTTAGCACTATAAATCCAAAAATACTATTAGTTTGATCTGACCAGCCTCTACTGTGTTAGGAATCTCACAACTCTTAAAGCTACTGAGCTTATACAGAAGCCACCAAACAACACATTTTGTTCCTTATCAGCTATGTCTGTATCAGATAATCCCCTGTGCAGGTGAATTAGGTCATCCCCAATCCCCTGAGACTTCCTCTCTCCTGCTAGGCAAGAGGAATTTCAGGGAATCATTTAGATGTGTGGTGTTTTTTCAGTGTTGATCTGTTCCAGCAATTAACACAAAACAATTGTTTAAGTTTAGGCAGCCAAGACTGCTGCTGTATTTTAGTGCTTTCTAATTTTGAGGATCTATTCTAATCCTGACCCTTTCCCAGCTAACAAGCATACCATATGTCTGATTATTCAGGTTCCCATGTAAAATAGGAAATTAAAAATTCCAGATGATTAACAAACATTTCTTCTTGTTTATTTTGAGATGACTGTTTTAAAATACCATGAAAAAAATTCAGGGCCTTCTTTCTCAAACATTTACTTTATCATTTAGATGTGTAAAAGATATTTTCATTAAGAATGTGCTGTTTGTGCTTTTTAGAACATGATTTATTGACACATGTTTGCTACCAGTAAAAGATCTGCAATTAACTGTTTAAAGACAGTGGACAAAAGGGTGGGTAATTCAGTGGTGGAATTTTGGAGGGGAGCAACTAGGCATAGACATTCTAAGCTGGTTTAATGACAGTGAAAGACTTGAATCCTCTTCAAAACATCTGAGCCCAAAGCATGATCCAAGTTGGACCACCACCGACAGCCTGTTATCTCTTTGCAGGATTTCAGCCAGGGGAGCAGGTCATGTAACATGTGACTCAGTCCAGTACAGCACGGAGCCAGGATACTGGTCAGGAGAGGTCACTACTCTGGCAAGTAGAGACTCCCCTAAAAGTACAGCTTCTTTGTATTAATGTATAGATTCTGTGCATGAGTTTGGTTATGAGCAGACTAACTTGGTGAGAGGCAGAAAGCTGTTGAGAAAACCAAGCATGAGAGAAAACAAAACACTTGAATTAAGCCATCTCTCTGTGAGTGCTTGAATGAGGGGAAGAGATGGTTCCCATGCAGAAGAATGCCTGTATGTATGTCTGACCCTGCTACAGCATTTCAGTAGAGAAGATCAGAGGGGGAAGGCTGGGAAGCAGCACTGAGACAGCCTCAGCTGCCACCTGAGAACAGCAAGCCTGCTGTTTGACTCTTGTCCTAATATCCTCCACCAGAAGTGCTTGTCCTTGCTACAGCTTGTTTATTCAATCACACCCATAAATGTGCATTGGTAATAATAAATGCCTCTGTTATTTTGAAAGTAGCAGTTAGTAATTATAAAGTGCTTGCTCTGAGCTCGAGCTGCTGGGCTCCATCTCTCCTGCCTCATGTGAGCTACCCCCACTCGTTGCATCACATCTAAAATTAGGTAAGATGCTGTATCCTGTGAAGCACACGGCTCAGTGGCTCAGAGCTACAAGAGCAGACCAGGCACAGCTGTGTAGCTCCTCAGCTAGGAAGATGTTTTCAGACAGATCACTGAAGAAAACTTAATGATGATCAGAAGTGTTACAGAGGTAAAGCAGCCTTCAAATCCAGGAGCTCCAGTTCAGCCAAAGGTCAGAAAAATGGGAGCTAGTTCTATTTCTTTTGGTATGTCTTTAGCTCTGTATTTTCTCAACAATATGTGGGGACAGCTGTCAATAGCTTCTCTAGAGACATCTACTTGGGCCAAATTCTTCCCTGAGGTAGTTGCACTGCTTTCATTGTAATCATACCAGTGATGAATGTGGCTCTTCTTCACTTAGGAACAACAAAAGCGTTTATGAGATTAACATCCTTTCAGTGTTTTCCTTCTATTAAAGCAAGTCTTAGTACTTAGAAAACGCTGTGGGCTTAAGAAATCACTGTATTCTTCATTCTGCTCTGAAGCCTTCCTTCTCCTTCCCAGCCTCAGCCCATAGCATCCATGCAATTTATTTTACAGGTCTGTATTCCCAGTGCACTGCTATTATTCAAACAACTAGTGCACTTAAAATTCATATTTCAAAAACACTAATCTGGGGGGAGAGGGGTTAAAATGTGAAACTAGAGGAAAACAAACTAGGGAAAGGATAAATTCTAACAGAATCTTCAAGCAGCTAAGAAGTACTAGAGCTGTGAAATCATGCATTTTGGATTTGAGCTGAATCAAATCACAGAAGTGGTTTTTCAGTGCTTTGTCTGAAAGCAATTTAGCTTTTCTGTGTTAGCAGATTATGCTGTTTTCAACAGTTGTTGGAGAGATGACTGATGAAAAGCATTTTCATTGTGGGTGTGCTTCCAAGTATAGACAGAGCTGTGGCACTCAAAGCCCGGTTTTCTTACCCTGATCTCTCCTGAAGCTGAGGGTAAATGGTCTGTCAAGCTCTGTGTAGCACCATCCCCTCAGACCCAGCTTCAGTGCTGGTCTTAGGACACCAGACTTGAGGGTATGGCATGGCTTTGTGTTTTTTCAGGGTGCATCCTCAAATTATGAAGGGATTGGAGAGGGGAGGGAAAAAAAAGGGAAACAAAACAGAACTCTGAGCAGGAATCGGTAGAAGATGAGGGCTGTATCCTGGCAGTTGGTGCTGAGCAAGGACTTCAGGATTAGGCATCCTCAACCTGGATCACACTTGAGACTCATGGCTCCATGAACAGAGGATAACTGCAATGTAAGCACTGGCAGTGCAATTTGTCCCCGTGTTCAACTGAGTTTGGAGGCTGGTCTGTGATAGTTTTACCTCGGGTGCAAATCAAACCCTCCCCCTGGTTCTGTCATAATGTAAGTACTGCAAGGTAGCACTCAGTAGCAGCAATGACACTTGGAGAATCTCTAAGTTATGAATGACAGAATAGGCCAATTGACAGTAAAAGGCAAATGTACTAAGTTTGGAGTAATGACATTTCTTATGTGACCTGTCCCACATTCTTCTGGAGTCAATGAAAAAGAGGCAACAGTGAAATCAAAGCATGTCAAAAGCTTGCAGTCACACAGATGGTTGAATCCAGTTACTGTTGCCTACCATTTTAGTAAAATAAATACTCCAAAGTTACTTCAGATTTTGCCAGCCTACATGGTCTTAAAATAATGCAGGAATTCACAAATAAATTACACTTTTCTGCAGGCAGCAGAACTTTTCCACTTGGAGCCCCAGTTGTGTGTTTACTATCAAAGATGTATTTCTGGGCCTTCTTCCACCAGAACTGCACTAAGCCTCCAGCCCCAAACCCATCAGCTATATTTATCCATGGACCATGTTTTCTATTGCACTATCAGTGACCTTGCCTGTAATTATTCTTCACAGGGGAAGCTTAGCTCAGTCCTCCAAGTACCGCAGTAACTCTGAACAAAAATAACCCAGAAGTCCACAACAGGAAATGTTAACAATGGCAGGATTACTGGCCACCATGTCACCATAAAATAAACGAGCAACTGAGAGAGAGTTTAGGGAAAAGCAGCACCACAATTAAGTAACGGGAGAGACTGACTTATGAGGAAAGATTAAATGAGCTAAGCGATGATGAAAGGGTGAACAGAACAACTGCCTGCAAATGTTTGAAAGAAGAAACCATCCAGGACAGGGAGGGATTCTCTAAGCTGCTGCCAGGAGTTAAGAGTAATGGAAAGAAACCAATAAAATGAACACAGCAGTCACCATAACTATTTCTTCAGCTCAGAAAAAGAAACCCAGTGCTTTTGTCCATGTGGAAACCTTGCTCATTTGTCCTGTTTTATTCCTTAGCCATATCCCACAAAGCATGGGGGGAACACTTAAAATTATGTAATGGTGCAATACTGCTGAAATGTTTTAGGCTGGCAGCTCTGAAGGACTGTGAGGAAGCTGTGCTGACAACCTCTTCCAGCTCCTGTCAGACTCAGACCCTCATTTCTTGAGGTGCCTCAGAAAGCCTTAAGGTTTCAGCTGAGAAAAGCAGCTCTGCACAGCAAAGCACTTAAGCAAACACTTCAGGCAAACGATGACCCGAACTGCCACAGCTATAAATCACATCCATGATTCCCAAATGAGCAACCTGAGTCTGCCCACAGCAGTCCCTGAAGCACACAGTCACAAAGTACATGAAGTCAGAATTACCCACAGCCATCCCTGGCAGACCTTTGGTTCACATCCCAATGTAGTTAATATTCTTGCAGCAAAACAGCTGTGAGGCATCATGTTGTGTTTGTTTTCATTAACTCCTCCCCAGTGGGCTTATATATTTGTATTTCCTTGTTTACATACTTGTACTGTCCCTAGGGGAATGCACACACTACCCCTAAGGTTAGGGGTAAGTCATTGGAGGGCAAGTACCTCTCTCTGATGCAGAATTTGTCTTGTCTCTTCGTTCTGCCAGAGATGTAAATCTTTCTGGAAATATTAGACAAAAGTCCCTTTAAACATGTGGTTTCTTTCAGCAGCGGTTTTCAGACTTCGCTTTTTGAATTGCCGGGCCAGAAGTTTGTGTTTCCAATTGTCACTCTCTGAGACACTTTTCCATTGTTAATGGAGTCCCAGGCGCTTTACAGCCTGGTCTCTTTATAGTCGTTCCACGGCCCTGCGTGTTGAGGTCCAGATCTTTCCATCACAATTTCTGCTGTCATC
>VZTI01003800.1:416472-466494 GCA_013397865.1 Struthidea cinerea | reverse complement strand
CCTCCGACCCCGGGCAGTGCCGGAGAAGCCAAACTTTATCTGGGGTCGCCGCCGTCTCCTCTCCCGCGGAGGGGCGCCGGAAAGCGGCCGCGGCAGCCCCTCATGCTCCATCCATCCCACTGCATCCCTTACCGGGCGGGGCAGCCCCGGGGCTGCCCGGCACGGCGGTGGCCCGGAGCCGAGCGGGGCTCCCCGGGAGCGAGGCCGCCGAGGGGGCAGTGGTGGGAAACAGTCGCCGTGGAGACGGGCGGCTTGGGACAGCCCGTGGCCGTATTTTCCCCGAAAACAAGCCCCAGACCAGCCCGCATTACGGGGAGGATGCGAGCAGGACTGGGAGGCGGCGGTCCAGCCGCGCTCCCACCGCGCCCGCCGGTCTCTCCGCTGTCCCTGCGCAGGAGCTGCGCGGCCTCTCCAAGCTTCGGAGGCTCCTGGCAGGTCTCTGCCGCCGGGCCGGGAGGGGAGCGCAGCCCCGGCGGCACTGCGAGGCTCCGGCGTCCATAGCTCGGTTTTTGAAGAGATTAAAAAAAAAAAACAACCCTGATTTTAAATCGGTTTAAAACCAGCTCAGCCTTGTCGCAGAGTGATGAGCAGTTTTGTCCATTATTCACCAAGTGAGTTTCTCCAGTTCACTAGAAAGAGTTGACCAAGCAAAACGAGAGGCTTATGAAAGGCCGCTGAATGTATCCTATCAGAATTTCATGAGGGTGAAAGTGTTTAAAAGTAAGGAATTTAATTGCTCAGATAAGTATGTTAGTTATGGTTTGGCTTTTTAATTGTTTTTTTTTTTTAACTTTTGGAATTAGTACTTCCTGTGACGAGAGCCTCAGTATTATTAGTACCACTGTTTGAAGACAACCATGTACATGTTTGTTTCCACAAAGCACTGCAGGTTTGAAGGATGCTGTAAAAGATTGGACAGGCAGAAAAGTGCTTTGCAAGATAGTGGAGAAAAACATGACAACATTGGAAATAAATAATAATTTAAAAATCTCCCTTCCCAATTCAACCAAGTATACATCTTGCCTTCTCCCCCGCCCCGTTCCTGCCCTCGGGTATTTTAGCTTTTAGTTTTCTTTTTGGTATGATGAAAGCAGTCAGGAGGGTAGCACTCCCCTGGGCTCACTCTTCTCCTGGGAAAACCTATTTGCTCCTGTGGTGCAGATCAACATGGAGAGCTGGGCTGAGGACAGTTCTGAGATGATCCCTAATTTTAACCTGGCCCTGGATTCCTGCTGTCTTACCAAGTGCCCGTGTCCCTGGGTTGCCAGCAAGGCACAGCAGCCTGGTGCTGAGCACCTGTGGTTTCTGAATCATTT
Organism: Struthidea cinerea; assembly: GCA_013397865.1. NCBI lineage: Eukaryota > Metazoa > Chordata > Aves > Passeriformes > Corcoracidae > Struthidea > Struthidea cinerea. The sequence continues at coordinate 465,178 of VZTI01003800.1, read as the reverse complement.
CCTTTCCCAGTTACTTTCTGAGTTTGCTAAATTTGTGGCAGCAATGCTGCTGTTTTCTTCCAGTCTGAATACTGACAGGCCCTGCTAGGGATTTTACCATAATATAACTTTCTGTGTGTTTATTTGTTATTATTTACTCTTGTAAGCAGTTTTAGAAATAAGCCTTCTGATGGAAAGGCTAAAAATCTAGTTGCTTTGTATGCCCAGTATTGGAAAAGGCTAGTGCTGGTTTTCGGCGAAAAATGAAATCAGAGACTGCTAAATTCTCCTTACAAGTGCTCACTCAGTGCTTTGTGCTATCTTGCAATCAGTTCCTGTACCAGTTCAAGTTGATTTCCTGAGGCAGCCTCATCCCACCTCGGTATCTGGCTTTTGAGGCCCACAGTAAGGAGCTCTGACCAGGAGGGGGGCAGCATCCGGGCTGGGCAGGCCAGAGCGTTAAACAATACTCAGGTGGCCTCAGCGCCAGAGGGACAACACAGTGAGACCCAAAATAATGAACTGGGTCAGAGTGCTGGGAGGAGCAGTTCCCCTGATTGTCCATTGACCTCAGTTGCAGCTAGTTGAAGTGGGCCCTATTCACCGCCAGAAAGGCACTTCCCAACCCAAGGCTTTTTGAGTGCTGCGGAAAGTAAAAAAAAAAAAAAAAATTGAATTACCGTCCAAACAATTCACAATAACAGGAGCTAGAGTTTAATTTTACAGTTTTTTCCTCTTTAAGAAAACTTAGTGGAAAGATGCTGTCCTCATTGTCAGAGTTGTGAAGGGCAGGGGAGGGACTATAAAGTGAAGAAAACACTGAAAATGAAACAATTGACCTCAGGAAAAAAAGGAAAAGAAACCTTCTAAATACTTTAAAACCTTACTTAATAAAGCAAAGAAGCCATTCTCCTTCCAAAATGAATTGTCAGAAGAATGTTAACAAGTGTTTGATTTCACATGCTCAACATAATGGAAACTTTACTCTCTTCTTCATCCTTGAGCTGTTTACCCAGGGATTTTGTGCAACAACACTGTTGCAAATTCAAGCTACAGTGCAGTGAGTTGGGTTTGTATTTCTAGGATCTCTTTTGGGCTAGGAAGATACTAGGTTTGATTCAGCCTCTTGGCCAGGTGTGAGTATGTAATTTGTTCCGTTGCTTTCATTCATAACACAGGGCAGGCACTGCTGCCTTCCCATACCCAGGCAGGCAGAGTGTGTTAGAGCTCTCTTTCAACCTGACAAACCCTAGATGAGCTTTCTTTCACTGGATTCATTTTACATGTTAGTGCCTGGCACACGCAGCTAATCAGACACAGCGTAAACTTTACAACTGCATCATCCAGGGAGTCATAGGTTTGGACCAGGATGAGGGTTTATTTGGAATTTTTCCAGTACAGAGTTTCTGTGCACTGTCTCCTTTTTCCCTTAAAGGACTGATTTACAACCTAGTGTTTGATCTGGTCAGATTTTTAAAAGGTAGGATAATGCCATGCATGTGCTTTGCACATTTCCCACTTGTTTGGGAGAATCCTATGCATGTTTTTTCTCGGTTTTAAAGTAAAACAAAGGCCTCCCCTGAAGCGCAGGATGGCACCGTTCACGGAAAGTTGCTAATGCCACTGTTACAACGAGCATATAAAATTCCATTGAATTTAAACCAGAACATGTAAAAACATTTCGTCCTGTACCATAGTATTAAAAATCCATTTCTCTCTCTGTCAAAGTAAACTTCAGCTTTTCCACTGACTTCCAGGTGAGCAGAATCCAGCCTTTTATAACAACTTCTAATCGTGGGTTAACCTACCAGCTGCTGAAAATGGAGATGCTAGCTCACATCTCCCTTCAGTGGCAATAGTACATAGTGATTTTTTATTGATGGGAATCCTAAATTCAACAAGCCAGCAATAAGACTGCCAACATGCTGAGAACATTTCCAATTTTATTTATTTATCACTGAAAGGAAGGTGGGAGTTTGGACTAATTGCTTGCTCTGGAACATATAGTGAAGCAGAGCACAGGTCAAGCCCTGCCCTGAGCATGCAGCATTGTAAGATCTGATACACATGTGATTTACAGCAGAATGCAACAGCTCAGAAATGCAGGTTGCTGTCAGAGGGTTTGGTGCTGTGAGCAAGGACCATTATAGATCTCATTTTCCAGTTGATGTGAACGTTTGATGAGCTGTCTTAGGGGTAGGTAGTTTTCACCAGTGTTCACAGACTGTATTCTAGGAAAAGCCCCTGGTTTAGTGTAATGTGACTAAAAAGAGTATTTGCTCTTTGCAGCCATTTAACCATGATGATATAATTTCAAATACTTGCACACCTGCTATAGTGTTGTCAGAATCCCCTCCCAGCAACTGCTTTGATCTCACAGTTGTGGCTTGATGGAAACAGCCTTTTTTTTTTCTGTTTTATGCAGCAACAGACTTTTTGGTGGAATGAGGTGAGAGCTAATCCCTCTTTCCTGGTCTCTGGATGGACACTGTCCTGAAAAGGTCCAATAGAGAAGGTAGTTCTGGCTTTCCAGTTAATGATCTTTAGAAGTCATCTTATATGAATACCAATTCTGATTCTGTAGTTATTAGTGTATATCTTTGAGTGTGTGTAGATCACATGCAATTTACGTGCTTGAATTTATCTATGTTAGTCTTTCTTATTCTTTCAGGAGTATGGATGAGACCATGAGTTTATTTTTATTGTCAGGGATTTTTGTAACAAAGGATGGTTTGGGGTAAGAAAATCCACCAGCTGCTTCAAGCTGAGAATACCTGTATGTTTATCCAGGTGTTTCAGCATCCATGTTTTATGAGACTATCATGAAGTTTTAGAAAGCTCTTTTGTGTTACATGCAAGTGGGAGCAAAAAAGAGTCTTTATATGAAAAAGTCTCACAAATAATGAAAACAGGCATTTCTTTAATGTTTTTGGCTCAGTCACTGCATAAAATGTTTTTAACTAACTTGTCAGATGGTTGAGCTGCTTAAGACTCAGAATGGACCTTTTGTGCTTCCTGTCCCAATTAGGAATTAATTTTTAATTATATCAGCTGAACATTTTTTAATATGAGCATGTATTAGCCTCAGGCACCCATTTCTCTGATGATGAATGGCACTGATTCGTGTAATATTGTCTGTTCTGTGACATTCTACAGCATTGTTTCTCTCTTCATTATCTGAGTATGTTAAATAGTGTTTGTGGAAAACCTGGTATAATTTTGATTAAAACTTGATGGGATTTTATTTTTTCAATCATTTAGATATATTTCAGCAGTACTAAAATATCACTTACTGGGTAGTTTCTTGCTCAGTGCTTTGGTTTGCTGTTAAAGGCTTTCACTCACATTAAAACCATTTTGCAGCTCTGGAAAGAGGGCAGGCATCTTGAGTGATAGCCCTGATAAACAAAGTATGTTACTCCCAGAGCTGAAAAATGGTAAGTATTGCCTTTGAAGTAGTCTTTGACATGGAAATGTGTAGACTGTACTCTTCTTTAGATTTGGAGAAATAGCTCAGCAAAGCCAAGTCTCCACACAGGCCCGTGTGCTTGGTACGAAAAGAACTCCTATTGATTTCACTGAGACTTTATCTGGCAGAATCTTGCCCTGAACATTTTTTTGTCTTTAGTCCAACCAAGTTGAAGTCAAAGAGCTGCTGACAATAGGAAGTCTCTTTGGTGTGTAATACATGAAAAAGTGCTATGATTCAGTTGGAAAAAACAACAAGGTTATTGTCTGGGATTCATTGCCAAAGCAGCACTTAGTTTATATGTAGGTGGAAATTGCAACATATATTTTGAAATGCAGTTTATTAAAGTTGCTTCCTCTTTAGGTCCTTTATGTCTCCTCTTTATGACCCTTAGTGTCTCCTCCAAGTTCTGGGTTCAGGTCTTTGAGCTTCCACTGCCACAGCAGAGGGGTACCAAGAGCAGAGCAGGGGTATTTGCTGCGGCCTCTGAATGCACCACGCTCCCTCCTGGCTATGAGGCAGAGGGGCAGCTGAAACCTAATATACACTGGATGCTTGCAGTGTGGACCTCAGGAACTTGGAGGGAAAAGAGTGGACTAGGTATTGAGCATGTTTCTGGAAGTTACACCCTTTCCAGTTGTCTTGTCCAAACTAGGACACCAGTTTTCTCCAGCACTAAATCCCCCATTGGTATCTTGCCCACGATTGCGGTCCTGCGGAGCTGGGGCTCTGGGGAAGCTCAGCTGTGGCAGCTGACATAGTAGAACACAGCTTTCCAGTTGTTGGTTGGGACCTTGCTGGAGTTCAGGGGGCACAATCTAACTGTCCCCAGTCAGTGCACCTGCAAGTGAAACCCCTTCCCTAGTCTGAACAGCTGTCACACAGGGGACAGCCCGGTGGTGGCCAACGTGCTTTCATCATCATTGGCACATGTGTAGCCCTTGTGAAAACTGCATGAGTTGCACACGTTTTGTAGAACCACCAAACTGTGGGTACTGGAATAATACCTTCTGTGAGGTAATTGTATTTGGTTTGTTCCCCAGACTGTATACTAATACGAACTGTGATGTTTAATTTTGGTAATGTCTACTGTGAAATAAAATTCACTTCAGTGGCTTTTCAGGGAAGTTTTGACATGCTATCAGTTTAGATTCAGGCACTGCAGAAAACTGGAGAAAACCAGTGTTATGATTTTGTAGTACTATTCATTCATATTTCCCACCAAAGGTGGGAAGAAAAAAAAGAAAAAGTAGATAGATAAAGAAAGTAGATACCTTTCTGTTTTGCAGCTGGAGAAGTGTTGGCATGGTGGGTTGATGTGGCGTGCACAGGCTGTCCATGGGCGTGTCCCACTGGGGACTCCTGACTCACGCTCTGTTGTTCCTCCAGGTCACATTTCCTCACCAGCTTCAGCCACAAGGACATGAATTTGTTTGAAAATACAGTAAACACATGGACTGTTAAAAATAACTGTTTGGATGCAAATGGTTTGTTTTTAATGTCTTTCCAGTTCCTTTACATGGGATTTGTGTTTAAGAAACAGCATCATTTGTTTGTACTTCTTACTTCAGAATGATGGTATTTCTTCCTATGAAAATCTCCGTTGCAGTCAATGGAACAAAAAGGGAGCCATCATGTTTCAAACACAAGCAACACAAGCCAGCGTTCAAAGTAGTTTTTCCAGCCAAAAAATTTATGCCTTTTTTAAAATTGTTTTTTAAATTGAATTTTATATTACAGGAAACACCAATGGCAATAAAGCGTAGCAACCTCCTGAAATGCTACAAATAAAAGAAGAAGTCAGTAGCAGAGGTTTTATCGTATGTTTCATGGGAACTGGCCAGGCACCTACACTTAACAAAATGCTGGACATTTTGGTCAGTGCAAACATGTAGCAAAATAATTCCCAAAACTGAATGTCGGGGTAGTTCAGACATTATTTCACTGCGTGTATGATGTGTGTGAGAATACACAGATAAGAATGGAACATAAACCTCTTGGGAATTAGGAGTTACTAATTCCAGCCCTTAACATCATATTTCCCCCTTAGTCTAATCTCAGTTTCCCAGGCTTGGTGTCTTGTCCCTGCATCTACTTTTAGTCCTCTCCTGGTTAGGTGATGAAGGGAAGCAGGTCCATTATCTGTCATTTGTGGTGCCACCACAGGCAGTGCCAGGAGCTGTGAGGGGTTTCTGGGCACACGCTGAAAATGAAGTGTTCATCTGCTAAGATCAAAGGACACAAACCCACAGTTTCCAAAGGTTTACAAATTAGCCAGCTGTAGGCAGCTGTTCACACTGCAGTAAAAACTGTGTTACCAATACGCAGGTCAAATTCTGGGGCATGGACAATCTGAAAAGTTTTAAATGAAAAGACCACAATTTTTGTAGGGTTCACATCCAATTTGTTTTCCTAAGCTTGTTTCTAGAATGGTGTGAACAATTGCTGGCTAGATCTTCGTTCAAATTTTGTTTTAAATTACACTGTTTTTTTCTTATGGTAGTTTTGGGGACCCAGTCCCACCGAAAAATACAATTTAGGCTGTGTCTATCAGCTCTGGCTAGAGGAGACTGTCACCCTAAGCCCTGGGGCTCTGCAGAGACCAGAGATTTTCTTTAAATAGCCTCTTTGAGAATACATCACCATCAACCTGACTGCAAAACTCCCTTACTCGTGCTTATTTAACTGTCTCAGTGTTCAGTTCCAAAGCAGGTAAAAACAGGAATGTAAAATTCTGCTTTTCAGTGTAGCCTCAGGCCCTGTGCTGAAAAGCACTTCAGTTTAATTTCACCTCCTGGCCTATGGTGGCTGAGGCCAAAAAGCACAAAACACTTGAAAAGTGATTTTATGGTATTTGTGCAGAGTAACAAGAGTTTACAACGAAGGACTCTGGGGTTTGGGGTGTGCAATGCCTTGTCCTGTGTAAAACCCCACTGGTGTGCAGCCCCTGCACACGTGGCCCACAGCCCTTGGGCTCTGCTGAGTCCCTGCTGCCAGGTCACAAGTTTGTTTTGTGTTAAATACGAGCTGTGCTCTGTTGCTTTAATGAAGATGAATATGCAATAAATCATGTATGGGAACCAACCCAGAGACCTTGCAGCACTATTCCCAAAAGGCATTTCATAATTTATCCTAACATGCAGTATGTTTAAAACAGCCAGGAGAGCAGGATTGGCCTAGCATTTTCTACTTTGAGTAGATCTCTGATGAGAAAGACCAAGCAGCACCAGTCTGGATTGGCTCTTGAGGACATCTCAGCTTTGACCCTTCTGTTATACTCAGCTGGGCTGCAGTTGTGGTTCTGCAACCTCTAGCCCAAGGCTCCTCATGCCAAGAAGAAAGCTCCTTCCCTAGTGGGCGTCAGGGCTGTTCCCCTACCACCTGGGGCTTGACTGAACTCTGTGCCACTCTTGAGAGGCAGTGATGCTGATCCTGCATCTGAGTAGGATTGATGGGATGTCAGGGAAATGAGCTTAAATGTCAGCTAGCTAATCATGTAAAAATCTTTTCTAGGCAGCTTAAGAAATCTCACCAACTTTTTGTGCTTCCCAGCTGAAAATATCACTATTTCTTTCTCCTTCAGCTATGTTTCTTCTCTTTTTTCCCTCTGGTGTGTAATCCATACCCTGCCCTTGCCAAACCAGTACCTTCTGGATGTTGGTTGCCTGTCTGACATCCAGGGGCCCCGATTCTGGTGTGCAGCTTTGGTTGTTCCCCCAAAAGTAGCAATGGATGATGTCCTGTGTGTCATCACACATGTGACATGATTGAGTAACCACTACTGGAAGGACAAAATAGCAAAGGGCTTGACTTCTGGTGAATAACACCTGTAGCATGGCAAACACAGCTCTGGCAAGTCCTGGTCTCCTGCCTGAGTACATGAACCAGGAGTGACTCCACTTCTCTGTCACATGAGGGTCAGCAAGGCATGGAGATAGGCTCTTGGGCTTTGCTGGGCAGGGAGGCCATAGGCAGGGCATAGGCTGGCTGCTGTCCGGGGGTGACATGGAGTAGTGCCTATGGAAGGGCAGAGCAGCTGGTAGCTCTCCTGACAGCACAGCCCAGGCAGCCCGGAGGCCAGCTTGTCATGGTGGGGAGCAGTGGCAGGAGCTGCTGGGACTCTGCCTCAGTGAGGAACACATGCTGTCAGACCTGCCCGGGTGAGATAAAGGCAGAGCCTCCCAGTTATTCCCTTCTTTTTGCTCACTGTGCCGCTTTTAATTGCCGTGTCTCTACAGGCTGTGCCTTGAAAGCTGAGGTGGGGCAGTGGGAGCGGCGGGTGCTGTTCACTGGTGGCGGAGCACTCGCCAGCAGCATGACCCTTTAATTCTCCTGAGGGCTGCTGCCAGTCCCACAGTTACGCTCCATAAAATGAATGAAGTGACTCTCTGAGAATCCGCTTAAAAATAGCAACCGTCACCTAGCAAGAGCTGGAGCCTGTGGCCTGGAAGGTGCTACAAGCCAAAAGCAGCTTTGTTCAGGGTTGTACCAGAGGGGCAGTTCTCTGAGCAGTAATGCTTTTGCTTTGTGAAGTGTCTCTCAAGACGCAAGATGAATACAGCTTAATGAGGGGACGTGTCAACCTCCACGTCCCCATGTGTTTGCCCATCTGGCACGGTGTGTCCTGTCTCTGGGGTCCCTTGTGTGCTGCTGCAAGGCAGGGCACAGCACCTCGGTGGACACGAAGCCGCGGTGAGCACCTCACAGTGCCCACCTGTGAAGCATTAAGTCAAGGCCAGGGCTTGTCCCCAGGGCTTTGTGCTGTGCCAGCGAGCAGTGCCAGCAGGGCACGCTGGTCCCTTGGGCTGCTGGGGCTGGTGGCACACAGGCCCACAAACCCGCGGGCTGCCCGCCCGCGCCGCCTGGAGCTCCCCGTGGGCAGGAAGTTCATGAATTGATTTCCTTTGTGTTCTGCTGCGGACATCACGTGGATTGCCTGGTGCCTCGGTTTTCTCTTTGGCTGCCCTGGCAAGAGCCATCATTACTTCCAAACTGTCCTCACTGCTTTCCTTTATTCCCTCTGATGTAAACCAACTGCTGAGAGGCTGCTTTGCTCCACGGTGCGGCGTTTCACAATGATCCTTTGATTCAATCTCTCGATTTATTAAGTCTAATTTGTTTCCAATACTTTTGTCCCTGACTTGGATCTATTTATTCTCCTTAGCTCTTTTAGGTCACATTAATTTGTTGTGTCTCGCTCCTAATCTCCCATGCATTAGCTGATTCCTGTAGTTGGGTTTTCTGATGGAGTAGGTATCACACTTGTACTTGGATTCAAGTATTTAATCTTATTATGACATATTCATTTTCACTCACCAAGTTTTCTACATTTCTTAGAAATTTTAAAATAAGAATTCCTACTAATTTCTCTCCGATCTTTTTGGGTTTTTTTTCTTTTGTTTGTTTTGGGGTTTTTTGTTACTGGTTTTTTTCCTGTTTGGGTTTTATTATTATTATTATTATTGGTTTTATTTAATTTGGCAAACCCACAGCTTTGTTCTGCAGCACTGCTTAACAGACAGTACAACTGTTTTTTAATCCAAGTTCCTTTTTTATTTCCTTCTGGTAGCTGAATACAGATGATTTATATCATGTACCGTTTTCTTTTCTCTAGGGTCTGAGGATTATTAAAAATGCAAGAGAAAAAAAAAGAGCAAGTTCTGGTTTTAATTGAAAAGAATATTCAATATTTAGAACTCTAGTATTTACTAAAGTGGGTTAGAATAATATTTTACAATAAGTCAAATGCCACATTTCAGCTACAATGTATTGTGCAATTAAATAACATTTTGAATGTGAGTGAACTGAAATTAGTAATGCAGTCTTAGTTTTCACCAGATGAAATGTTGAACTCCTTGTCTTTTATCTCCTTGTTACAAGGAGAGATAAGGAACTACAGTAAATGGTGTGCTGTCCCAGAGATGTTGTCCTACAGTAAATGGTGTGCTGTGACTTGGACTGCAGTGTCACTTTTTAGCATCCCTTGATTTGTTCAAATTGATGATTGACTGAATCATTTTATTTTGTGCAGACCTGGTTTGTGTGTGATTATAAATGAGTCTGGCAGTGGTGCAGCTTTGGGTGTAGCAGTGGGGAAGAGCTGGACTCTGGACATGGCCAGGAGGGATTTTTCAGGATTGCTCTGAGCCAGGTGGACCTGCTGTGTCTTTTCTGAGGTCTGAGCTGCTGCTAATAGATGTCCTTTCCATCGCTGGAGAAGCCAGAATGGAAAAAAAGCTAGAGGGAAGTGGGAGACAAATGAAAAGTGACTTGGTGTCATTTTGGTCTGCGTGCAGACGTCAGCAGTGCTGGTAAGCCTAGGCTGCTCTGCACTTCTTTCCAGCATTTTCCTTGATTCTTAGTACAGCTAGGGGAGAGGCAATAGGGTTCCTCCAGTGAGTGTTGGAAAATGGTTTTCCCACTTCTTCACATGCAGTTGCCATGCAAAGTTTCTCGTGAATGTCTTTTTTCCCCAAAGCTAAAAAATACCGGCTGCCAGTAGACATTGTTGGGTTTTTTTACTGTTACTTTATGTGCGGTACTATTGCCGTCATTCCGTGATGTTTGTTTTCTTTTTATAACAATGTAGGAAAATGTTAATGGTAGACAGGTTTTGATGTCTGGTGTTGGACTGCAAACCTTCCACCTCCAGAGATGGGTTTTCTAGGATAGCTCAGAGAGGCTTTCTGTGTGCAGCTCTCCCTCGGCTTGGCCCAATAATTGGGGTAACAGTATGTGCACTCTACTAATGAGGAGTCACGCTATGCAAACAACAGCCTCTGAAGGGAACAAGGGATCAGGCCAGCATGTGTTTGTGGTATCAGAACCTATCTGCCTTCATCTAAATTCCCCATGTATCACTTAGGAGAAATAAAGCAAATATAGAATACAACAAAGACCCCCAAAATGCATCGTGAAACCTGTAAAAAACAACGGCCAAATGATTTTTTGGTCTGCAAACTGTCCCTGCACGGTAATTTGCAAGATAATTTCCAGTCCTATCTGCTGTCAGGCACTGCCCCTGATTCAGTGCTGCCGCCTTTCATAACACTGTGGCTCAGATCCACAGTTGCTTGGGTATCTAACCAGTGACTCCTGGGTCTCCACACATTTCCGTGCATGTGAGCACTTGCGTTTTGTCAAGAATCTCCACTGCAGGAAACATAATTCTGTCTTCACCTGCCAGTCAAATTGTTTATGCTTTTGAAAAAACCCTTACAAATAGGATCTCTAGAGGCTGTGCCATCAGAATATGGAAAAGCACTCCTAAGCCATTATTGCAGGGGTGGGAAGAAAATGTCATGCTTTTAAAGCAGTCTGTTGATAGGTATTCTTGGGTGTACTGATGGCATTCCAGTCAGCCAGCTGGCCTCAAAACCTGAGCCAACAGTGGTATATGTGTTACAAAACTTTGAGCAGGACTGTTGCATGGCAACTGCTTAGCTAACATTTGTATTAGTGGATTCCTTTGAGAATTTTCTAAGTTTTTCAATGCTTGATGGGAAAAAAAAAAGCTTACCAGCAACTACTCAGTCACCTGCATTTTATATGGAAATGGAAAAGAGAAGGGTAATTCCTTACCAATGGCAGTGGAAATGCATATGGGAATGGAAGAGAGATTGAGCATGATGTTCTTCAGCTCAGGTGCCACTGGGAGCTGCCAGCAGAGATTTAGCTGCAGGAGTGCTGGGCATGTACTTAAAGCTACGTGAGGCTCTTCTAATTTATGAGATCCACTTTTCCCACCAGTATTTATAAAAGAAGAGTGAAAGGCAACAAAGGTTTGTCCCAGCAGCTACCCCAGCTTTTCTCTGCTGTAGAGGGGTATCTCCCCTGATATGTCTGCTAACATTTGCGAGACAAGCACACCAAAAGCAGAATTGTGGTTCCTGGCTGCCTGCCATTTGATAACAAATGCTGCATTCCTCCACCAGTACTGCAACAATTCAGGCCTGTTGGCAAGGGTGCTGCCAAGCCTCTGACCTGGCTGTGTGAAGTCAGGCTTGCATTGCCATCATTTTCACTGATGGTCTGTTAATCTGGAGGTGCTGTGGGGGGACAGCCTGCCTTCCTCTTGGGGATTGCCAGTTGTGCAAGAGGTGTGTGCAGTTTCATCTGGCATTGTAGCCTGCATCCTGAGGACAGACTTTAGAAGGACAGGAGGCTGAGAGAGAGTGTCTCCTGTCTGGCCAAGTAGTGCTTAAAGCAACATGGAAGGGTTGCAAGAGGAGAGGGGGCCAAGGAACAAGAGTTTTTATGCTACTCAGCTGCAAAGCCCCAGCCTAGCTACTTGCACAAGTTCATTTACAGACTTCATCTTATGCCTTTGGGGACTACAGTACCTCCTGAGGATCAGCTGGGCAGGCAGAGACACAGCAGTTCCTGAGAAGGTGCCAAAGTGAGCACCTTCATACAAGTATGGACAGTTAGTGGGAGTCAGTTATTAATCTTTAGGATGGCTGTACACCTGCAATGAATTGCAGCCATTAGGGCTTGAATCATTCCCTTCCTGTACCCTGGCTCTGAATGAACTGAATCCCCTAAGTTCCTGGGCAGCTTCTCAGCAAGTGTGTGCTTATCACTAAGCCTGCACACAGATGGATGTCACCAAACACACATTAATGAGTCCCAGTGTGCAGCTGAATCAGTATTATAGACTTCCAGTAAAACTGTGATATTGAGTGATTGGGGTGAGCATTTATGATGTTAGTTAATGGACTAAATTTTGTTAATTGCCCTTGGGAATATTTTTGTTACATTCCCATGTGAATTTATCTTTCCACTGTAACTTACTAGGGAGTTTCAGTACTGGTTTGATCTCAGGGATTCAGTTACACATTATACTGTAGGCTTTAAAATCAGTTGCTTTGCCTGTACATGCTCATGTGTCAGCTGATTTTTCAGAGGATGTGATGATGTAAGCCTGCACATCTGAGGTGAAGATAAAGCCCTTGATCTGCCTGTAGTTTTGGTTACCTAAAGCACTTTAGGAACTTGCACTCAAAACATAGTAGATTTAAAATTGCAGTGAGTATGCACAAAAATATTCCGAAGCATTCCTGAAATCACTATGAGTAAAATGGGAGTGAAACATGATAGCTAAAAGGATGTGTGAAGTTTGAACACAGGACAAGCATTTCAGCCAGACCTTTGAGATCAAGGCTAATGTGTATGAAGCTTAACATCTCTATGTACAGAATGGGCTGATTTTCAGGGATGCAGAAGGCCTCACTGACCCATCAGAGATGGCTGGAGTCAACAGAGGGATTAGGGATTTGCCTGCCTGCATGGATGGGATCCCAGGCTCTCTCTTCCTCATAGGAGCTGCATAAGTGACAGCATGAGCATCCCTGTTCTGAGGTGGGGTGTCAGTAGGTGGGAACTTTTATGCCACATCCTGGGAGTTCCATTTACAGAGAAGGTTTTTTCACTTGCTCACACAGCGTGAGGGGTCCGAGCTGCAGGAGACTGAGCTGGCCTTGCTCTTTTGCAGGACGATGATTCCTGTGACCGAGTTCCGGCAGTTCTCGGAGCAGCAGCCAGCGTTCCGGGTGCTGAAGCCCTGGTGGGATGTGTTCACGGACTATCTCTCGGTGGCCATGCTGATGATCGGAGTGTTTGGGTGCACGTTACAGGTAAATCAAAGGGACAGAGGTGTGGCAGATGCTCTCGGGGCTGCTGAAAGAACACCACAAATGAGGAAGGGCCTTGGAAGGATGGTGTCCCATTTTGTTTTATCTCTTGGGCTCACCATGAACAAAGCAAAAATGTGCTGGTCCCAGGATTAAAGCTGTTTAAGTAGCAACATCAAATAACACAGACCAGACTTTAAACTGCTGTGAATCAGCAGAGTTGCACTAGAGTCAATGGAGGTGTGCCAGCTAAGATAAGAGCTGTTGGTTTGGCCGGTGTCTGGATCACTGTTTTCACCTCACTTTGGTGTAACAAAACAGATTGTCAACTTCAGTTCTTATTTGTTACCATTTTGCTGTTTGAATGTTTAAAATTTGTAATTTTGTAATTCCTGTTTTTCTTTATTTGGCAAATGTTAATATTATTTCTGTCATTATGCTTTAAAGGAATTTGAAATTATTGTGCTGATTTTACTAGCACCGCCCACAGCTAATATTATATCTCTTCCATTCCAAAACATCTCTGAGGATGCTTACACATAAACAATGGACATTACTGTCAGTCACTGTTAGTTACATTTTGCTAAAGAGCCAAAAGCAGAAAAGAAATTAAAAATACTGTTTGGGATGACTCCACAAAAGTATAAAGTTATAGTACTGGTTCAAACATGGATCTCATGTTTCTTGGCATGACTTTGAAATGGACTTAAAGGGACACATTGACAGAGCTCTTATTTCAGAGGAATTTCTTACTTACATGGCTTAGGATTTAGATATACTATGTCTCAAATTTCACATGAAATCAACTGTAGTTTTGCCTGTATTCTCCATTCTTAAGTATTTTCAGTTAATACAACATTCATGTTTAAAAATCTCTTTATATAGAGCTGAATTTTGTATTAGTAGATAAGTGTTTGCTTAACCACACAAAGTAAATCATCTGTTATATCTGTTATCTGTTTTAAATTTACCCACTTGGTTGGAGGAAGCACACTGGAAAATAATGTGTGGAAAGACTGAAATAATAGACAAATTTATTTTCTTCCAACTTATTGTGAGATACATAAATCCAGGATATAAGTGAGGGTTTATATCACAGTAGCATTTACAGACATAGATTAACTACAGAAGTTTTTGATGTGTCAACAGTTATGGCACTGATATTGTTCAAAACACATGTGGTCTTACCTCAGCCTCTCCCTACACCAGGGTGGATCATCAAAGATCATCTGATTTTGGTAGCTCTTGTTGCATACCTTATATTTAGTGCTTCCAATAACCATGATGTCAAAGAGTACATCTACACTACACACACGGTCTTAGTTTGGGCTAATCCCAGTTAGTCATTCAGGGCAAGTAAGAGAGTTCCTTGGTTTATCATGTGGATTGGCATTTTAAATTCAAACCTGTAGGGAGCCTTGCATTGAACTCAGAACTGTTACCCAAATTAAACCAAAGGTGATTTGTCTCTAAAGGCACTGTGACCTCTGTTTGCCAACATGGATGACCACCCCAAATTAAGAAAATTGCCTTTTTTTTTTAATTGTAGACAGACTCAGGAACAGAGCTACGTTTTTTCCCTGAGGTGTATATTCCATCCTACAGAAGGTCCCCATAGCAAGGGACTTTTGACGAGGGCATGTAGTGATAGAACAAGGGGAAAGGGCTTTTAGCCAAAAGAGGGTAGGTTTAGATTAGATATAGGAAGAAATTCTTCACTGTGAGGATGTTGAGACACTGAAACAGGTGAAGTTGTGGATGCCCCATCCCTGGAAGTGTCTGAGGCCAGGCTGGGTGAGGCTCCGAGCAGCCTGGTCTAGTGGAAGGTGTCCGTGCCCATGGCAAGGTGTTGGAAGTAGATGATCTTTAAGGTCCCTTCCAACCCAGACCTATAAGGACTCTATGTATATGTGTGAGAAACTAAATAAAATTTATGCCCATGCACACACAAATGGCTTTAAAGGACTGTCCTTATCTGTCTTTATCAAGACTGAAGATTTAATAATGTCCCAGCCCAGATATGCTCACATTAGCCCTTTGTAAGCCATTTTTGGTGTGATAAGACATCACAGTATGAGAGTACAGCCACATGAATGCAGTTGTGCTGCTTTCAAGCCTACGCTGTCTCTGAACATTGTGTAGCCAGGGTGCATACACCTGGCAATAACAGTCTGTCTCTGGGGAGAGCGGTGCAGAAGATCCCTGGTCTTTTCTGGAAGCATTCCGTACATTTCTCCTTTTTCTGGATTGTCCCAGTGCCCTCTTATTCAAATTATGGAAAGCTAACCATAGATAGAAAGGGGTGGCCTAGTTCTTGGCATATAGAACAAGTGTCTTGTTGAGAATAATAATAGCACAGCCTGTGGGGCCAAGTAGCAGGCTGTGGGGAGGAATGCCTGGCGGCTGGAGGAACTCCAAGGACAGCTACCCATCGATGCTGCCACCATTGTTTCTACATCAGTTCAAAAGATATCTTTTTGTGTGTTCCAGGTCATGCAAGACAAGATAATATGCCTTCCAAAGCGTGTCCAGCCTTGCCAGAACCAATCTAATAGTTCAAATATGTTTAACACAATCCCAGATACCACCCCCCTTCCACCACCGAAGCCATCCACCCCTCCAGCTACAGTTGAAATGAAAGGACTCAAGACTGATTTGGACCTTCAGCAATACAGCTTTATAAATCAGGTGTGCTATGAGCGGGCCCTGCACTGGTATGCCAAGTACTTCCCTTACCTTGTCCTTATACACACACTGGTCTTCATGCTGTGTAGTAACTTTTGGTTCAAATTCCCTGGATCAAGCTCCAAAATTGAACACTTCATTTCAATACTTGGCAAATGTTTTGATTCTCCCTGGACAACAAGAGCTTTATCTGAAGTATCGGGGGAAGACTCCGAAGAGAAGGATAACAGGAAGAACAATATCAACAAGTCTAATACTACTCAGCCAAGCACTGAAGGCACTTTGGTCAAGACACAGTCTTTAAAATCAATCCCTGAGAAGTTAGTTGTGGATAAGGGAACACCTGGGGCATTAGATAAAAAAGAAGGTGAACAGGCCAAAGCACTGTTTGAAAAGGTGAAGAAATTTCGACTGCATGTTGAGGAGGGTGATATACTCTATGTCATGTACGTTCGCCAGACTGTACTTAAGGTAATTAAATTCCTTATTATTATTGCTTACAACACAGCACTTGTCTCAGAAGTTAATTTTACAGTAGTCTGTAATGTTGATATTGAAGACATGACAGGATACAAGAATTTTTGCTGTAATCACACAATGGCACATCTGTTCTCTAAACTTTCTTACTGCTACCTGTGCTTTGTGAGCATCTATGGCCTGACATGCCTTTATACACTGTACTGGTTGTTCTACCGTTCACTGAAAGAATATTCTTTTGAGTATGTTCGGCAAGAGACGGGAATCGATGATATCCCAGATGTCAAGAATGACTTTGCTTTTATGCTTCATATGATTGATCAGTATGATCCTCTCTACTCCAAGCGCTTTGCTGTCTTTCTGTCTGAAGTCAGTGAAAATAAGCTGAAACAGCTGAATCTAAACAATGAGTGGACTGCAGATAAACTGCGACAGAGGCTACAGACAAACTCCCACAGCCATTTGGAGCTACAGCTTTTCATGCTTTCTGGACTACCAGACACGGTATTTGAAATTACTGAGCTGCAGTCTTTAAAACTTGAAATAATTAATAATGTAATGATACCAGCAACCATTGCACAGTTGGACAATCTCCAGGAGCTCTCATTGCACCAGTGCTCCGTGAAGATCCACAGTGCCGCCTTGGCTTTTCTGAAGGAGAATCTCAAGATCTTGAGCGTCAAGTTTGATGACATCAGAGAACTTCCACACTGGATGTATGGCCTCAGAAATTTGGAAGAGCTCTATTTAATTGGCTCCCTAAGTCACGATATTTCTAAAAACATTACACTGGAATCTTTTAGGGAGCTTAAAAGCCTGAAAGTTCTTCACGTAAAAAGTAATTTGTCCAAAATCCCACAATCTGCAGTCGATGTTTCAAGTCACCTGCAAAAACTGTGTATCCATAATGATGGCACTAAGTTAGTGATGCTCAACAACCTGAAGAAGATGGTCAACCTGACACAGCTGGAATTGGTTCATTGTGATTTAGAGCGCATACCTCATGCAGTCTTCAGCCTTCTCAGTCTTCAGGAATTGGATCTAAAGGAAAATAACCTCAAATCCATTGAAGAAATAGTAAGTTTTCAACATCTGCGAAAATTGACAATTCTAAAGCTGTGGTATAACAGTATAACCTACATCCCAGAGCATATAAAGAAACTCACCAGTCTAGAGCGGCTTTCCTTCAGCCATAACAAAATAGAGGTTCTTCCGTCCCACCTATTCCTGTGCAACAAAATCAGATACTTGGATTTGTCTTACAATGACATTCGCTTTATACCACCTGAAATAGGAGTTCTGCAGAGTTTACAGTACTTTTCCATTACTTGCAACAAAGTGGAGAGTGTGCCAGATGAACTATATTTTTGCAAAAAACTTAAGACTCTGAAAATTGGGAAAAATAACTTGTCAGTCCTTTCACCTAAAATTGGTAATTTGACATTGCTCTCCTACTTGGATATTAAAGGCAATCATTTTGAAATCCTTCCACCTGAGCTCGGTGAGTGTAGAGCTCTGAAGAGGACTGGTTTCACTGTAGAGGACAACTTGTTTGAAACTTTGCCTTCTGATGTCAGGGAGCAAATGAAAGCAGAATAACTTCTTCTTGCTCAGTTTTACAGAAATAACACTTCTACCAAAAACACTCCAGAGAATGCATACTCCGAATATGCATTTAATTTGTTGTTATTTTTTTCTTTTTCAAATTCTTTCTGTACAAACAAATTTGGAGTAAGGAGTACATATATTTTTAAATAAAATTTTCTCGTATTTTTTCACTGTTTTAAGATATTTTTAAGTTTGTTTTGCCCTGAGAACAAGGGCATCTGTAAGTTAATTTTTACTGGTAAAAGTAAATGATTTTGTCTGCTGGTTTTTCTTTCTATTTCCTAATCCCACCAGGGAAATTGTGTTTAAGATGTATGCTTTGGGTTGCAGAGTTTGTAATAGATGATTATATTGTCTTCCTGGTTATTGTTAATCCCTTAGGACATGGTCTTCAGCAGGTGGTGCTGCAGGTGTTGAATGCCTTGCTTCCTCTTCAGTGGCAGTAGAAGGTGTTCAACATCTAACAGGAACAAATCTAGGCTGACAATCCCTTTTTACTTTCAACAGGGTTTTCTCAGATGGTCAAAGCAAGTAGAAAAGGTTCTTTATGTGTTTTAACAGGTGAGAGGGGGCATGCAGAACTCCTTCAGGGCCTTTTGGCAATTCAGTGTGGCTGCCCATTCACACATGGCACTGAGCAGGAGGCACTCACTGCAATTTCCTCTCTGGTGCAGGAAGAGTAAAATCACAGTTCACAGCAGAATCGGGACCAAAGTGACTCATGTTGGAGGTTTTCCAAACAGAGCAAAGGGGTGTGACTGCCCATTTCCTACTAACTTGAGTGGAAGGGGTGCAATGAACTCACTGTATTGTAAATGTCAACTCAGCAAGATGAAACGCTGTCTTGAAAAACCCCATCCTCCCCTAAACACCCCGTGCTGCAAGAGAGGAAGTGCCCTTTACCCCCTCAGCCCACTTCCCCACCAAATTGCTTGGCACCTTCTAGGAATGGGATCCAGAAAAAGCGCAATCGCACTTAGTTTGTAAAGCTTCTGACAAGGAAATAGCCTCTAATATGCTCCTTAATTGAGCTTGGGTAGCGTAAAACCAAGCTTAGCACAGGAATGTTTGCAGATTTGCAAAAATGAGATTAAATGAATACATTAGCTTCTCACAAGTCTCAGCCTACCCACCCTACCCAAGGACACTGATGAAGGCTATGTTTTCATCTCCCAGAGAGTAATTAAATTGGAAATCATACAGTTGGAAGTCTGCTCTTTACAATAATGGAATCTCCGATTACATTATTGTTCCCTACCTGATGATTGTGTGTCAGGTAGGGAACTTTATTCTCTGATGCCATGTTCAGCATGTTTATTTAATCCAGCCATTTGATTTCTTTTAGTCAGGTTTGAAAGGGATGTGCTGCTCACAAGCTAATTTAAGATAATCAAAAGTAGTAAAATATTTTGCTGACACATATTTGAGTCACATGCAGGCACTGGATAAATGTTTCACAAGAATATCTAGGAATAAGTCCTTATTTCTCTAGGAGGCAGTGCTGTTCATAAATTGCAGAGGTTGAGTTGCTTATTGTTTAAATTTATGCAAAATATTTGACAGTTGTCAAATTATTTGCTCCTAAATGTTTTCTAACTGCCATTGTGTGTCTTGAGCTACAGTTAATCTGAGTTTTTGAGCTTGATACAAAAGCATACAGCTGGTTTAAGAGTATGACTTATAAAGGTGGGGAGACAAACTACAATGAGAACTTCCTCATTAATCCAGGGTGTGCTATGCAATCTGGTGTGTGGGCTTGCCACAGTACCAGTTCAGACTTATCTTTTGTGCTTGGCTGTGTTCTGGAGAAGATCCATGTGATTAATGGGTCAGGCATGAAGGAATCAAATTAAACTTTTTTAAAGAGGTTTGATTTAGTTCTATTGAAGACCTATAACTGATGTAGCTGTTGCAAAAGCTACCCTTACTCGTGTGTGGAATGCACTTACTGGAACAGCTTGGCAGTATATATATTCTAAATGTATTTCACTTTGATGTTACGTGAGGAAAAGAAATGTTTCATTGCTCATTTTAACCTAATTATATAAACCAAAGTGCTGTTGTTCCTGATGAATGTAAACTGTTTGAAATGTCCAAGTAATTGGTGGAGCTGTGTAGTTCTCTTACTTAGATTTTAAATATGGGATTCCATTTAAAGTTTTTTAAAAAGTCTTTATATTCCTAGATGTAGCATTTTAAATCCCTAATTTATTTTGTGTCTAATGTTGTTTCATGTGTAGTTTGTGGTCTGGTTTTTGTATGGAAGTTATGCACACCTCATAACTGAAGGTTGGAGGCTTGTTCTATGCCATATTTGTAAATACATCACTTAGGGGATGTGGGGGTTTTGTTTGTTACTGATTACATTTATAGCAGTGCAACCCCTCACGTGGACACAGTTACATGAGTATAAAGTGCCTTGTGCTGGCATATCTTTATTCACTTTGCTAGGAATAAATTATACCGGTCTAAGCACTTTCACACTGATAACTGTATCTTCTCCAAGGGTTTGGTCAGCTGAGACAGCTTCATCAGTCTGACAGCTCACTGTCACCAAAAAGGGGCAGTTCCTTCTTCCTCCCATGCTCTCTATTCCTGCCAACATGTTCCAGCTGCTTCTCATGTACCTTTACAGGTCTGGTGCTGGTCTGATCCCTCCACAGGACAAATCAACTTTATAAGCCAGCAGAAAACTATGCCAGTCTAAAAAAGGGACTAATTTTCTGCTGGATCAGCTCTCTAAAGGATTGGATGGATGGTAGGATGGGAGTAACAAGGGGACAGGACTCTGCAGTGGGAGTCTGTACAAGGAGAAAGTGGGTCAAGTCCCTTCGGAGGTGCTAGGTCAGTTCATCATCTTGCCGAGCCATGTGCTTGGAGAACTGTGCTGTTGTGCTGTTTTATGTATAGCAGGGTTAGGCAGCTTGGCTTTTGTGAGTAGACAACCCTGAGGCTCGCAGTGGATGATAAAATATCACATTACTGTTAATTTCTTAATGAAACAAACTCAGGTAGCTGCACTGTTGACTTTTCTAAACCTATTACTGTCTAGTCTGGGGTGTATTTTCCAAACCCATATTACAGTAACTTAGAAATGAGTCAGCTGAGGGAAGATTGTTTCCTAATTCTCTATGACATCCAGGAAAATATGTAAAAGTGCCATATTTACTCAGTGAATCATGTACTGCTCATATGTATATTCACATGCAATTCATACTAGACTTTTCTGTGACCAATAGTGTTTGACTTGGAATGGATGGACATTTTGTGGACAGTACTTTAGCATGGTTTGTATATATACAAAGAGTTTATATAACTACTTATATTAATCAGGTGCCTAACAAGTATGACAGTTCCAGAATTTAAGCAAGGCATTTTTTCATTATTGCTCAAAAATAATAAAAATCTTACTTGGTAATGGAATTAGAGATGACAAAGTTTGTATCAAAAGTAAGAAGACAACCTTCATAGTACATTGACCCTGACAAGCAGATCTACTTTGTGATCAAAATCTGGAGATGTGCATCTCCCACTTGGTCAAAATTAGAATGGATATTTGTGCTGACCTCGTGCATCCAGCCAGCCCAACAACTTTTGCAAATTGTGATTGAAGAGCGCCTGCTCCAAGTCTTATATCACTTTTCTGGCACTTCAGTAATTCATGTGCTTAAGTGGTGACGAGTCCTGTAGGAATGCCAAGAAAAAACTCTGAAATTTGACCAAATGGACAAACTTAATTCTGTAGCAAGAATCTTAATATGATAATAGACCTGCGTAGTGTTACATTGCAATATAGTACACCCAGAAAAAAACAGAAATAAAATGCTCTTTTGTAATAATGACCATTGTCAGACTGCAATGTGATTATTTGTTTGGGAAACGCTTTGTTTCTGGGTTACCTAAAAATCAAACATAACCATCTTTTGGGTTTGGTCCCTTGGGAGGGAAATCAAGAAAATGCGCTTAAAAAAACATCGTTATACTTGACAGGCTTTACAGCTGCATGGTCTCGCTTCCTGTGCACCTCCTTCCATTCCCTGACTCCAACAGCCAGCAAAATGGCCAGGAAAAAAGCCATTCCTGCTGGAGCAGCTCCCCCGCTCTGGTTCCTGTGCTCTGCCGAGGCTTGGGGGGATTCTGGGAGCCCTGCCAGCCTGCAGCCAGGGGTGTGAGGGTTCCTTCCTCCCCTCTGTCATGTGCCTGTGCTGCCAGGGAAATGGTGCTGTTAGTCCTTGCATCTGACATACTCCCCTATAAATCTCCTGAAGAGATTTGGAGAGTGTTCCAAAGGCAGTTGGGCTGCCTGCATTTGGTATGGGATGTTTTCCTCATTTCTGTTTCTTTAAGTTGTAAGGAATAATGTGTTTCAGTTTTGGTGTTTCATACCAAGAAGCACTGTCCTGCCAAGATGGTGCATGAATTACTTTTCTCTGGTGCTTGTGGTCCCAGTGGAGGGAGGAGAGTGGTAAGGGCAGCAGCCTGAGTCAACTTTGCCTTTGGATAAGGCCTGGCAGGGAGCTGGTACAGGGACATGCTGCCCCTGGGGCATGGTGGGCTTCACAGAAGAATTGAAAAAGCCTTGCTGACAGGCTTTTACCTCCATACTGTTCCTTTTGAAAATGTGGAGGGCTGGGAAAGCTGGTCCACTCCTCACAGTGCTGCTCCTTCCCACAGCCCACCAGAGATACCATCTAAGGGCCACATCCAGCAGGATGGGAACCGTGGCACAGGTGTAACCGCCGCGAGGATCCCTGCGGCAATGTCAGCTGCCGGAGCAGATGTCACCCTGCTTATTGAGAGTGCTGGTAGTAGGAGAAGTTCATGGCCTGAGGTGGCTGAGCCCTGAAAACCTCTTCTTTCAGTTTCCTGAATATGTATGCATGGGAGTGGGATTTAACTGGAGCAGGTACTGTGCCCAGGGGACTGCCAGGGCACAACCCCACCAGCAGCTAGGTCCTCTCTGTGCCAGCAGGCAGCAGTGCTAGGGCCAGTGTGTCCTTCACTTCATGCCAAATAGCTACTGGAGAGTCCCTGTAGCCATGACTGTTTGTACGTCTTCATATATTGCATTTGAGAAATGCACCATATGCTTTGGTAAAAGAATTGCATGTCTGTCCTCTTTTCTCCTTTGGGGCATACATGAAGCCCTGAAGATTCAGATGAAAAAACAGTTTCTGTTTTTCTTATTTTTCCTCTGTGATTGCCTCAGAAGTACCCCTCATACCAAGGGTGCAGGTCTCCCCCCTGCTGCCTCCATCCCCATGAGGAGCAGGGAGCAATGGCCCACAGGCAAAGGCTGGGAACACTGCAGGAGCATGGAGGCAGGAAGGGGTTTGACAAGAGGATGAGGACGAGCCCCTCAGCCTCTTCCCTGCTGGGGCAGTGGCAGGGCAGGGGTATGCAGGCAGTGTCCCACTGGCAGGGCAGCTCAGCACAGCAGCTCTCTGCAGGTCCACCTCCACCCACGGGTGCCTGGCACGCCAGGCTCAGCTCCCGATTTCCATAACATGGGCTGCCCATCATCATGCTCTTGTCTGTAACACTGGGTGCAGAGGACCTGTGACACATTCCGTGCCTTAATTAATGTCTCCCCGGATGGGGGAGAGTTCTAGCGTCTTTGCCAGGAGTTCAGGAGACGAACGGGAACTTCAACAGTCTCTGCTTTCAGATAGTTGTTTATTAAGTCTTATCAGAGAAGTGGAGTCACTTGATGTGGCTCAGACATAGCACAGGGCAGAGAATGCAGGAAAAGTCCGCATTATCAAGATTAGACAGTCTTTTTAAAGGTAAATTATGCAATTAAAACGTAAAACGAAAGATATTTTCACTTTTCCACCAATGTTCAATAAATCACTTTGTCACGTACACAGGAACTGCGCAACTTTTTATTGAATCACCTTGAACTACTTCTACTGCAGAATATGGAGTAATAGAAGAAGAAGAAGAAGGCTTAGAGAACAACAACAATCCTCTATTTTGAAGTTTCTTACTTTTTATCTATTTACTATATTAACAAACCCAAAGACCTTAAATTTTCACCTTGTGATAATCTTACATAACATTCTGTCATCTAGTTCACACCAGTGTAAATTCCAACTCTTCCCAAAGGGTAGGTAATTTTCTCCATGGGCGAAGGTCAAAAACAGTGTTGTCTAGGGGGGGTAAAATCCTTCAAAACAAGCAGAGAGATAGTCTCTGCATTCTGGATTCCAACAGACCTGGGGGACAAATCTGGGCTGGACCTGCCCTGTTCCCACTGGGATTGAGAAGGCTGGTGTGTCATGGGGGAACATGAGGTTGGCAGACATGCAGTGGATGGCAGTGGCCCCAGAGCTTCTGCATAAGGAAGCCCAGACCAGCATGAGGACCTTGCTGCAGTCCTCTGGCTCCAGGCACGTTTGAAGGAGCTTGTGCTGGCAGAGAAGTTGTTTTCAAATATACAATACCCTCAAGGAGTGAATTAATCAGGGGCAGTGGGCTTTGGTGGCTTTTGTGAGGGCCAGATTCCCAGGTGCCACCATGGGCAGCACTGGCAAGGTGTGTGATCCCAGGGGTGTGGAGTAAAACACCTACATTGCAGGCAAGCTTGAACCATTCTACTGTCAAGAAGGATTTTATCAGTCCATGCTCTCCCCTGCTGCCAAGCTTATGAAGATGCACCTAATGCAGTGGGTATGTGTGGGGTTCAGTTTACATTGTTCCCCCACCTTTCCCCCTGCCCCTAGCCCTGGC
Organism: Struthidea cinerea; assembly: GCA_013397865.1. Taxonomy (NCBI): domain Eukaryota; kingdom Metazoa; phylum Chordata; class Aves; order Passeriformes; family Corcoracidae; genus Struthidea; species Struthidea cinerea. The sequence continues at coordinate 440,596 of VZTI01003800.1, read as the reverse complement.
CACTCCCTCAGGCTCTCCCTGTTGGTTCCTGTACCCCAGCCCTGCCCTTGTACCGCCCTGGAGCGCTGGGGAAAAAGGCCATGTACCCTGGCCACCAGGTCTCTCTCTCGCCATAGCTCAGGGGGCTGCATGGGCCAGATGCAACGATTAAACATCTTCTAATACCCCCATGAAGAGACCCTTCTCACCTCCTTTTTTCGTTGCTGTGTTTGTAAGGCTGACAGCTGGCCAGAGCAAAAGTGCTGAGCTGTCCGAAATGGACTGTGGAAGGGCAGAGAAATTCTGCCCTGTCCTAGAAGCCTCAGCTGAGCTCTCCGGGAAAGCTGCAGCTTGCTAGACAACACCCTAGCACTTACAGCAGGTGTGGGGACCACATCCAGCAATGTCCTTCTTGTGACAAGGTGGCAGTGGCATGGACATCGAGAATGGTAGTGGCAAGATGGTGCTTCCTTCCACACCTCTCTCAGTGGGCCAAATGGGACACATGTGACCATGTCCCTTTACAGTGCTGCAGTTATACAAAAGGCAGACCTGAGCTGCTTCAGACAACTGTGAGGTCCCCCCAGGAACCAGACAGAGGTGGCAAGGGAATTTAGGACTTCCAGATGCACCAAGAGCCCCAGAGTACACAGAGATTTCAGCAAGGAGTCACTTACTAGGGCACGTGTTCCTGCCAGCCTGGTATGATACTCTGGAGCATAGGCTGGCTTGATTTGTTGTGCTTTTACATTGCTGGAGTTAGAGGGCTACTAAACTGTCTGTCAGAGGAATTTTGTCACATGAATTTTATGAACTGTGGTAAATAAGTGTTGATGTTTTTCTGAATTAAAATTGAATTTAAGTGTAACCCTTGTCTCCTGCCAGCTGGGGTCATGTGGCACTGTTGGACTGGCTTGTGGAGACTGCCTGCAGTTCTATTTATTTAGTAAAATATTTTGGCAAAGCTCTGGCATCCTGTTTCCTTGCTGTGAGCAGAGAGAAGAAAGTAGTTTAAGTAGCACAAAACTTGAGTACAGTCACAAGGTTACCCTGAGGATCAAGTTGTTGGCTACAGCTAGGAGCTAGATGAGATTTTTACAAGTTCAGAACAAGTTGCAAACAAAACCACAGAGCAATACCCTCAGCAAAGAGTAACTTTGGGAAGCTGGAGTGGAGGAGCAAATACAGGCAGGATTAGTGCTTGGGAGACTTGTGATCTCATTTACCCGTTTGTCCCTCTCCCAAGGCACGTGATCCTCCGCAATGCAGGGATGCAGAGTGACAGGGGCAGCCTTACTGTGGTTGGATGCAAGTCAGCTGGAAGTAGCAGAGCACTTCTCACCTGTGTTTTGAAGGTGATGCTACCCCTAAGGCAGTTTATCAGCCCACTTGACTGCAGCATCTCTGTGCTGGATGTGCTGAGGAGAAGTGAAAGCCTCAAAGGGACAGAATTTATTGTTTTCTTTAAATATAAGAAATCTATTGCTACATCCTCTCTGCAAGGTCTCAGTGTGCCACCTGTGTCATTTTGGAAACGCTGACCCTTCTCACTGTTGCCAGCAGCACGTCAGAACCCACACGTGGACTCTGGGTGGGGTAAGACATGGTAAGTGAATCCCATCACATTTGTGCCCTTAGGTGGTGGCTACAATGCTCCTCGGAAACACAGCCTAACCTTTGGGGGGGATTTTACCCCTGCGGCTTCAATGAGCTGAAAGCTTCTACAAAGCCAAGGGTCTGGACATTTTTTCAAACCGGAGAGCTTGTCAGGGGCATGAATCAGTAGAATAGAGAAAAAAAGTAACTTTCTGAGCTGATGGAAATGGCTTTGCAAGGCCTGGCACTTGCACAGTGGAAGAGCAACCAAGTGGTCCTGCCAGTTCAGGGCTGGATTGGCCAAGCAGGTAGTGCTGGTTCCTCCTGCCCAAGCAGCCCCTCCCAGGAGCTTGGCATGGGCACCCTGATGAACCACTGGAGGAACTGCCAAGCACCTGCTTTGCCTTTGCCAGCAACTATTTCTGCAGAGATTGTGAAAGTGGGAAGGTACTGCTTCCAAACTGCTGATAGGATCCATTATCAGAAACCAGCTGCACAAGGGGCTCATCTCTGCCAGCACCAGCATCCAGGCACCTTGAGCATCAAAGATCCAGCTTTGCCACAGTACCTGTGCTGTTCACAGCTCCTCCAGAGCTCTGGGACTCTTTCCTTAGCACCATAACCCACATTCTCCTGTGAGCACCCAGTTACTTGTCGTTGTTTTCTTCAGAGCAGTGAGGCTGGGACTTGGTGAGTGACCAACCTGTGCATCAACAGGAGTTTGACCTTGTACCTGCTGCAAGTGGAGCTTTGGCATAAATCTCGCAAAGCAAAAGATTTTTTGGTGGGAAACCTGTGAAAAGGACCTGAGAAGAAAATTCAGTGCTTATCAACCCTCTGAGGGGGGCAAATAAAATCTTGCAGGCCTGGAAAAAAGTGAGGTGATGAGGCAGGGGGTTGCTGCATCCTGTGGGGTGTGATGATAGCCAGGGTGTGGAGGGGTGCTGGAGTTCTGCTGGCCCTGATGCTCCAATGGCTCAGGGGTTACGGTGCTTTTTCAAAAACAGGGCTGCAGCAGCAAGGCAAACTCTTTGTAAGAGAATGTTCTGTCCATGACAGAGTAAAGGCTTTTACAGTCATTGAAGAGAGGGCTGTGGCCTGAGCAGCGAGGCACCGGTGAAAAGGTGTTTTGTTGGGACTTGGATTTCTCCTGGGCTTGTGTTGACACCAGAAGGGCTGGGGGTCTCCCTTGGCAGGAATGGGGAAATGGAGGAAACAGATGTATTGCCATGGCAATGCAGGGAGCAGCTGCCATGGGCACAAGCCTCCTGTTCTCACCTTCCAGCCCACACTGAGAGCCCACATCAGGGACAGTCAGCCCCGCAGGCCCACAGCCACCCTCTGACCCCACTGCCCCTGGACAATGGGGTGGGACGGGGTGACTGCAGCACCCACACCACCAGCCAGGCTCCCCCTGCCCTCCACCAGCACCAGGTTTGCCAGTAGGACACTTGGGGCTTTCATTGAAAAGAAAAAGCCTTTGTTTACTTAAATGTCTTTTTTTTCCCTCAGCTTCATTGCTCCAATTCCCATTAGGAAGGCTTCAAGAGCCTTCATTCAAAAGGGGCAAGAGGTAAGTCAGACTCTTTGGGGGAAGTTACACCTAAATATGAAAAACACATCTGCTCAAAAGTTGCAGATTCCAGACTTTATTGTCTCTGGGTCGCAGATCTTGCGAAATATTTATTGATTTTTTTTTCCAGAAAAAAAATTTAGTGGGCCAGTAGATGACTGAAGTGGTGACTTTCCCAAAAGTGGTCTTCCCCTTGTTCTCCTTGAACCCCAAGACTGGAGCACAGAGCACCAAGGGCCCTATGCATCATCTCACCAGAGAGGGCAACGAGCTCTAAAACACCAGGAATGACGTGTGGCAGAGGGCAGGTGAGGCCAACTGAGGTGCTCCCTGTGTCACTGACAGCTCTCCTCTCCATGCTGCAGGTGTGCTCAGTCCTGACAGGAACAGGTCCTGTCTGTCTTAGTATTTGGCCCAGGATATTTTAAACAGGGATTAGAGGAAAAGGAATAATCACTGGCTGAACTAATCAGTAGGCTCCAGGGGTAGGATGTTCAGTGGTACAATTAGGTCACTCTGCCTCAGATTCCTCATGTGGCACAGGCTGCTTCCTCCTTCTTCAGCTCCTTTCTGCATCCTTTGGCTGGAGTTGGAAGGTGAACAGTAACAACTGTGTGGTGCTCAACCCCAAGCAGCTAAAAGGAGGTGAGAAGTTCCCTACCCAAATGATTTACAGCAGATACCACCATCCCTGGGTGTTCAAGAGTGCTTGATCCCAGCAGCTGAGTGTAACCCTCTATACAGCACAGGCCAGCTGAAAAATTTTTGCCAGGATTTTGATATGTGCTGAGACACAATCCAAACAAAAGTGAGCAATGTCTCCCCAAGTCAATAATTTATAATGTGTGTGTGGATGTTTTCCCTTGACAGCAACACATTTGAGCCTTAGCCTTATCTAAATCTCATTTAACCAGCTATCCAAGAAAGGTTTAAAAAGTGGCTGGAAACTGCATCTAAATCCATCCATTTGGGCTGTAGTTTCATCCAGTACTTGTTTAGAAGAAGTTATGCCTGAGAGATCTGCCTAATGTATGAGGGTGTTTTCCTTACACATTGCCTGCCTTGACATTTTTCCATTGGAGATCACTCAGCTGTTGGAGAATCTGTGATAATGATGATTTAGAAACAAGGCCAGCAAGGAATTCAGACAGAGTACAAACAAATGGCCCAAAGCTGCCTCCACACCAAACGTATTTCCATTTTTCACACCCTTTTTCTCTACAGCGTGGAAGGCCCATAACACTCCGTAAGTACACCCTTACAGCCACTTCAGGCCTCCAAGGGCATCCTGCATGAAAACAGCTCTCATTATATAAGAAATGTTTCCAGTTTAGGAGCCTTTAAAGTGAATTCCATTAATGTCATGCCTCTACGATTCCTGCAGCTCTCTCAGTAGGTTTTGATCCCATCTTTACATGTGCCTTGGATGCTTTGGTTGCCTTCCAAGGTATCAAAACTGATTCCCTGTTTTTTAATTACATGGTGCCCCCAAGCACTTTGTTTTCAAGTCTTTAATGTATTATTTGCCATGGATGCACAGATAGTGCAATAGATGCCAGATTTATTATGTCTTACAAAGATTCTGTGAATTTTTTTCCCCTTGCAATCTTCATGAAGAAGTTTGTTTATTCTGCAGAACTTCAAAGCATTAAAATTAAAACATTTTGCTTTCCCTTTTATGGCTGTGAAAAATAGAGGTGAGACCTCAGAATGTGAGCCTCTTCCACAGTGTCACTGACAGGCAGCAGATACTACAGAGGCATGGGGAAACTGGGAACACACCAAACAACATCTTACAAGGGTTAAGGGCAGGGTCTGAGGTGAGTAGCTCACTGAGCAGTGCTGCTGGTGGAGGTAGCAGGAGCTGAGCAGCCTCAGCCCTCACGCAGTGCTGGCTTGTGCAGCAGGGGACACGTGATGTTCCCTCTTTGGATTATGCCCCTTCCTGTGGTGAAAGAAGTAGAATTCACTAGAGATGCTGCTGGGGACAGGCTTAGGGAAGTTTCTCTCTTTCCTTTGCTAATTAACTTGCTAAGCACACACTGAGCATGATGCCAGCTATTGCCCCAGGAGAGGGGCTGTGTCTGGCCCCAAACAGTGGCACCCATGCCAGGAGGGCTACCCCAGAATGTTCCTGCCAGGGCTCAAGCTATGTATGGAAGTTAGAGCCTGGCACCTAGCATCTCACTTGCTGCCCTAAAACAGCCACTCCGTATCGTTCTGGCATCTCCATCCCCACCTTTGGCATGGGGGGAGCATTTAAAGGAGTTTGTCAAGCTGACAAGAGGTGATATAAAATACTCTGAGATCCTCAGGTGAAATCCACTGAAAAAATAACCTGTTATTGCTGTGCATCTCATCAGACTTCCCTGAAAATCATTCTGACAGTTCCATGTGAGTAATGCAGGGTTGTATGCAGCCAGCAGTGTTGGTAAGGGGGTTTTCCACTTTCCAGGTGAAATAGATGCTGATTTGATCCTGGTGACAGCTACACATACAGCAGACAGTAATTATTCTGTGTCTCTCCTGGGGGTTTACAGCTGAGTGAAACTCCTGATCACTGAAGTAAGTAAAGCCAGGAGGTGACACCACACTGCAGGAGCAGGGTGTAGATGCACCCTTTGTCAGCATTATGCCAGTTTGATTTGCTTTCCTTTGGACTTGCTTCCTCTCCCCTCAGCCTCTGCTGTTGAAATCCTGTCTGTGTTCAGCTCTTCACTGCCCCATGGAGCTGAGGGGCTGTGGCTGGATCCCATGGGGTAGGATGGCAGCAGCTGGTGGGGTCAGGGAAAGCAGAGCACAGCACTGAAAGGGTTCCAAGGCGACAGGGCTATGTGGTTTTCTGGAGGGCAGGGAGCCCAAGTCCTACAGCTTAGGGTGTCACAGCAACCCAGCTGCAAATGGCAATGCTGAAAGCCTGGGTAGAAGAGGAAGGAAGTTTTCCGGCTGTCTTGGTTTCTGTTCTTTCTTCAGAATTAAATCTGATGGGTATTTAGGGGAAGGTTTTATCCTTGATATTGGTCCTCTTAAATCCTTCTCTTTTCCCCCTGCATTTGCTCTGAAAGATTTTTTGTTCCCTTGCCTGTTTCCCAAGGCTTTTCCCTTTCCCTGTTTCCCTATCATTGAGGGGAAAAAAAGAAGTTCCTAAACCCAAACCAGCAGCAACAAATTAAATAAAGAACTCAGACTTACAGGAAAAGCTGTCTATTTTTGAACTTCCTCTGCCTAACTTTATTTCTGACTCCTTCAGTGCCCAGTGTCTCCTGCCACCCACCTCTGGGCTTGGGCACGTTCACAGGCAAAACCAGAGGGGTGTGGAGTGGGAGCCTGCTGGGACCCTCCTGGGGCATGCTGACCTTGCTGCCTCCTTGAGTGGTCAAGGTTCTTCCCCGAGGGAGTGGGGAAAAAGAAGGTTTTGCTGTTTCTAAAAAGCAAAGGAATTACCTTAGCTAGCCAGGAAGTTCTCATACGAGCAGGGTACATAGGCAGTAGCTCAAATTCTCACCAAATCAGAGTACCCAAAAAGCTATGCCATAAAAGCAGCCTGATATCACATTACCCTAATGGGAGCGCTGTATTCCCAGGCTGATAACATAAAAATGAGCAACCAACATGTAAAATAAGGAAATACTGTATTTCTCTGACTGTTTCTAAGTGCTTACCTACACAGTTCTTTTTGCTGCTTTTGGCTTCTATTTTTTACAAAACCAGTTTTTTAGGCAGGGTTATCATGGCTCATTCAGTGAATGCCTCACTCCAGTTTGCTTTCTGCAGCTTTTTTGCACTTGGATCTTCTGTTAATAAACAGCCTCTACTGTTTACCTCCCTGGGGGACTATGAGAGAGCCTGCAGTCAAAGGGGATTGAAAACATCATCTTTCCTCTGCCACTGAGCTGGAAAGAAAAGCCTCCTGAAAAGCCTGCAGGACATAGTGTTTATAGGAATCTCAGCTCAGATGAGGCCAGGAATAGCACAGGGATGAAATGATATGTAGGGGGACCAGGGACATAGGTGGCTGCTGGAGGAGGGGTTGGCCAGGGGGGTGGCTTCTCCTCCAAACGCTGCTGGAGACGTATCATGCAACTCCTCCTTCATGCACAGAGAGGGAAAAATCTCTCTCAGCTGCCACAAGTGACTCATGTAGAAGGAAGAAGGTGGATCTAAAGACCAAACTACAAATCAGGACTAAAGAGTTGTACCTGCCTTCTCCGTTACTATGCAGAAGAACATCAGAATTGAAAGGCAGATTACTTTTTGTGAAATAAATTGCAAACAACTGGAGGGCTTCAAGTGCCTGATCTATTTATAATGAAATCAGTGGGAGGTTTAATTTGCTTATTTTCCTAACACTTAATAAAATATCTGGCAAACAGAAGTGATAAAACCACTTATGTTAAAAATTTTGTGTTTTCACTTCTTCAACAAGCCTTTAACTGTAGGCTATGCTCACCCTGGGAGACCATCAAGGGAGACTGGAAATTTGGAGAGTTGAAAAATAAACACACGAGCTAAAACTCTGTGAACAAATATTTCATTACTTATTTCTTGGCATTAAAAGCCAATACCCCCAGTTCTTCCAAGATAACTTCACATCACTTTAACAAAGATTCAAAGAAATAAAGAAAGGGAGAGGTCTTTAAAAGTGTAAATCCTCTTCCACTGCAGTCAGTTAAGCTGCTGCCAGTGGAGCCATTCACTGGGGGAATTTCTATGAGGAAGCCCTGAAACAAGCTGAAACTGCTTGGTGAAGGTGACGTTTTTGATGAATATCTACACTCACAGAAGCCTAAAAATCATTTCACAGGGCTTTTGAACAAGGCTGGGAAGAGGAGGATGCAAAGAAGGTGTGGGTGGTATGTTCCTCTTTACATTTATTCTCCAAGTCCTTCCCTAATAACATAAAAATGCAGTTGGGGGTATCTGAGAGGTGCAGGAAGGCTGGGGGCCCAGCAGTGCAGGACAGGAGTTTGGTTTGGAGGCAGCAGGTGGGCAGTGGGATGGCTGCCATCACTTGTCTGGCTTTGGCAGCCCCGGGTTCCCCTCAAGGCAGCACAAGGGCAATACTAAAGGTAGCTGTGCCCACCCGAGTGCTTGCTGCAGTTGTCAGCTCAGGGAAGGTGACACCTGGCAGAAAAATACATGCATTTATTTATTTGTGTATATTTTAGATGTATGCAGGACCTTAAGCCCTAGAAGCAAGAAAGAGGGTGAGAAGGATTTAAAGAGCCGTGTTTCTATCATGCTTGTGAGTTGTGCACATATTTTCCTTCCCATATACTTTACAAAAAGGCTTATAAAGAATAAGTGACTTTGCACTAAAGGTGCTGAGGGTCATGGTGTTGCATACTGGAGGGGGCTGTAGGACCAGCTGTGTCGGTGCAGATTAAACCAGAAAGCCAAACTGGCAGGTGTAGGACATTGGGCTAGGATCAGTGCTCTGCTTTCCCGGAGCTGGGTACAGCTCTCTGCCCTGCATGGCATATGCAGTCCATACAAACAGGACCCTCTATGCCTGGTGAGTGTTTTTGTGGAGGATGTATATGTGCTCTCAGGATAGGCTCTGGGTCCCCATCCTGTTCTAGAGTGATGTGTTCTGTATTCCTGCTGCTGGGCACTCTCTTCCCCCACCTGTGGATCCCACCTCCCACTCACAGGCTCCCTCCTTGCAATACTCCCTGCAGCTCCTGAGTCTGGGCTGCTGGCTACCTTCAATGTAAGGGCTTTGGTTTTCTTTAGGAAGCTAGAGCAGAAAATGGAGGATGTAGTAATAAGCTTGTGGTGCTGCTGATGGGGAGAGTTGATGTGTCCTGGGCAGTGAGTGCTCTGTGAGTGCTGCAGTGCTGGTAGGCACTGACTAATAAAGGTGCATGTAACTGGGAATGAGCAGTCTCAAGGATGGGCAGGGTATCCTACTGAGGAGGTGAAAGGAGACTGACTGTGTGTCTGTGTTTTTGGTTATTTTTTTCTGTTGTTCATGTGCTGTGCTCCCTTAGGATGGTCTTTTCTGCTGAACTCTTTCAACCATTGGTTCCCACAGTATTCAACATTTTTCTAATGTAAATGAGCTCCTTCTCAATGTCTCCCTTGAATTGCACAATACTTGGGAAATTCAGAGAAACACTGATGCCCTGAGGGCCGGGAATTTTCAAAATCCCTATGTAAGTAGCTGATGACCAAATCCTTGCAAGTTATTTGTCTTTATCCTCGTTTTTCCCATTCACCTGACATTTACCCACACTCTTTATTGGTGTGGCAGCGGCTGGAAGAGGGATCTGGTCTGTGTCAGCTTTTATCTTCCTTTTTTCTTCCTACTGTGCCTCATTATGTATGCTCACTAATTCAATTCAGATTTGAAAGGAAATACATGAGAAATTAACTGGCAAGACACCAGCAGCTGCAGGAACTCCATGGGAGAAGAAATCTATGAACTAATGGACTTAGTGGCAGTGTAAAACCTAGACATGACAGCAAATTACTTCAGCACATGTGAGTCTGAAAACAGAGAGAGGATCCAAGAAAAGGGAAAGGAGTCAGAAGAAAAATATCTGTGAAGTGGAATTTTTCTTGCTCCTCTGAAGGCTGTAGATGTACTCAGAACACAGTTAGGCACCTTGCAGAGCAGGCACAGGCAGGACAACACAGCGGGTAAAATCCTCAGTAGTGCAGTGGCAGCGTACATCGCACTTGCTCACAGTGCCATGGGAGCTGCCACCAGGACTCAGGGCATGGTGCCAGCAACGTCCCAAATCCCTGGGAGCACCTGAGGCTGCATTCTGGGTGCCTGCATTCCCCAAGGGCCTGTCCTGTGGAGCAGGAATATGGCTGTGAGGAGTTTGCCATGGCTGTCCTTTGCTTGGCACCTGTGGGATGGTTGGGTCTGAGTAATTACACATTTTCAGCAGCCTTACTACAGATATAGAGACAGCTCCAAAAAAGCACTCTGCCTAATTACACATTTCAGAGGCTGATGTCAGGATTAAAACAGAGACACTTCCCCTAGAAGATATGTGATGCCCCCCAGTTTCTAAGAGTCCTCCCCAGCCCTGGGGCACTGTGGGGCTGGGGACATTGCACATGCTGTGTTGCAGCTGAGGGTTCCCACTGCCTTTCTTCTTCTTTTTTGTTTTTGGTGGGGTTTTTTTGTTTTGTTTTTGGGTCAAGTGACATAAATATTCCCTAGCACTGGGGAGCCACATTTATTTTTATAAGACTGAACTTCTCTCACCTCAATGTTTAGGGCAGTTTCCTAAGAGAACTGTGCTCACACAGACTTCCTGCCTCTTGCTGGTAGCTGGTTTTACCAGCTGGGACTCCCAGCCTGCCCTCAAGCCAGGAGATGGACTGGGAAAATGCCACAGAGGGATGCTAGGCACAGCCCAAGTGACAACAGCCAGCACACAGAAAGCCAGTTTAAGGTCACAGGTTCTGTGCTGCAGCTCTGCCCATAATGGGGATAGAGTTTTCATCTGTGAGAAATGTTGCTCTCTTCAACCTGAGTTTGCATTTGGACAAAATGGAAAAAACAGGTACCCACAGGCTACAGGGATGTGGTTCCACTGCCCAGAACAACCATACAAAGTGCTATCAGCATGAGGTAAAGCCACTCCTTAAATAACTTGGCTGAAACTAGCCCTAGATCAGCAATTCTTACAGTAGCCCTGTGCTGTAAGGCCACTATGAATTGTTCTTTTTATCTTGCTGATTATAATAGCAACAGCAAAGTTTTTCTTGGTGTGTTGTGTTTGTTTTTCTTTCTTAGGAAATAAAAAAAAGATGGACCAATGTTCTGCAGGCATTGTGGAGATAACTGTGTGTCCTTGTCCACAAAATGAAATCTCTTCTGGTTTTTTTTCTAGTCCCTTTTCCTGGGGCACTTGCCCAGCTCAGCTGGTGAAGTCCAGCATGATGAACTCCAATCGTATGTGATAGATTTGCCAGGAGGTGAGGCAGTGGGGGCTAAGCATGGGGAAAGTTCTTTCCTGAGCAAGTCTTCCTGACTGATGTACTGAAACAGGAGTCCTGACATGGAAGCCATGGTGGCATGAGGATTGCAGCTACTGGAAACCAGCTGGCCTCCAGAGCTGGGGTGTAGAGCCACCATCCCCACAGCCCACAGGGCATTCCTGTGGTGTCAGCGTGGTCCAGGACAGCCCTGCCATTCCCTCCTCTCCCTGCAGGTTTGGGACAAGTGCCGGGGGCAATGGTAAGCACAGAAGTAGCTGGGGCTCAGCCACAGGCTGTTTAATTGACCCAAGTGTACTGGGCAATCCCAGATCATACCAGTGGCTCTGGCTTGTACTGGGAACCAGAATACAGGAAGCTACAGAGGTTTTTAGACGTCTACCACCATCCTCACCTTTCCATTCACCCCTTGTACTGGGTTGGCTCATGGTACAGCAAAGGGGTCGCTAGCATTGCCAGCACTGTGCAGTTACCTACAGCTATAAAAATAGGTCAAGTGCTTTGAATGTGATTAGAGAACGGAGGTCAGGCCCATCTTACAGTGACTTTGGACTATCCAGAGAGAGGGATACTTGGATTTCAGTCATCGATATGGGGATACAGATAGCACAGCAGGAGCAGAAGAGATGTCTGTGAGTCTTTAAAGACTAGAAAAAGGAATTTGAAACAGACTCCTTGGAATGTAACTTGAAAAACAGGCAAGTAGAAAAAAAAGAAACAAATGCAAATAATTTCAGCTTTCCAGTTCTTAAAAGTGATAATGGTTCAGGTATGTGATGAGCAGCTACTTTCTCTGAAAAACAGGCTAAATATTAAATCAAAGAAAAAGGAGAATGTGTGTACATATGTATGCACTTTGAAAGCTTCCTGTTGAATTATGAATACCTTCAAATGATAAAGTATAGAGCCTGTCAGTGGTTTCCACAGAAGTTTGAACATGCAGTTTCACTTGTTCACAGTGCAGTCTGTGTGTGCTATCACATTAAAACCAGAGAGAAGCAAGAAAGACACAGAAACATCTTGTAGGTAAAAAAAAAAAAACCAAAACCCCCACAAACCTGATTGAAAGACTCGAGTAATTATTAATGGGAAATTCAGAGTGGAGAGGCATGAGGAACAGACTTCTCTAGGAACTGGCTTTTATCACACAATAGTCAACAGATGAATTGCAAGAGGTGAAGTTCTTCCTTCCCCTGGAAAAGTGGGGAGGTTAAAAATGCGAAGGTTCACCTGTAGCAGCCAGCAGCTGCCCTGGTGCAGCAGAGATGCTGCAGTGGGACACTGCTCTTGTGCTGACAGCAGCAGGAACTTGCACAGCCCTCCATGGGCACCGCCAATGTGAGGACTACTGGGAATACTCAAAGCTGTCATGGGGTGGAGGGCATGAGCCTGAGGAACAGTATATCAGGGACTGACGAATCACCCATAAGCTGTGGGTTTGGCAGTAGGCAGCCCTTCCAGTGCTTCCTCCACGCCATGTGCCCAGGATACTTCCTGTAGCTGGAGAAAGGATGGGCTGTCACAGATGCGGAACTAGGGAGATCTATGGAATGAAAGATATGGGCCTTGCAAGCAGCTATGGAGCCACAGGCAGGAGGGCAAGCCAGGCTGAGGATGTCATGATACTGGCAGAGTACAGCCAGGCTGGCAACAGGCACAGGGCTCTTGGCAGCAGCAGGCTCTGCCCATCCTGGGCAGTCAGTCCTTGCTCCAGGCCAGCAAGCTGGGACCAGCAGGGGACAAGCCTGGATGTAGCACCTGCACTGTCAGGTGTTACTTTAGGGATGCAGGAAGGGTGTTGAGGTTGCTGAAGACTTCCTCCTGTGGTGGAGGATGCAGGATGGGGGGTGGTCCCACTGGTCTGCAAAGCCTCCACTTAGAGTCACAGTGCCCAGCTGTGGGCTGATGTCCTGGCCCAGTCCCATTCCCAAGAAGGTGACTGATGACCAGGACTAGGGCTGTCCCTGGTGCTTCCTGGCCTGCCCTGCTCCCTGGCTGGGATGATGGGACCTGCTGGGTCCTGCTCTGCTGCCCCAGGGAGCCCACATGGCTCCCACCTCCCACCTCCCAGACAGCCCAGGATCCCAATTACCTAGAGGGCCATGGAAAATACAGTCTTATGAACTGCAGGCAGCAAAGAAAAATTTCCAGCAAGAATTGTATGACTGAACCTCAGGTCAAGTCTGTTGTCTGTAATTCAGGGAGGAAAACCATGACAGGAGCTGGAGACAGGGTGCCCAGAGCAGGAGGGAGGTACTGCATCTGCAGGCACAGCCTGAGGAGCACAGGGGTCTGCCCAGGAAGGAAGAGCTGTGAGCAGCTCAGTGAAGAAGGAGGAGGAAGCAGTTCTGATGGAAGCAGTGGCCTGGATTCTCAGATCACTGAATTGCAGGAAGGCTTGGAGTCTAATTGAGCAGCCGGAAAAAACACAAACCCAAAACAACAACAACAACAACAACAACAACAACAAAACCCCGAGTAGAAACTCAAATTAGAGGCTGAGGAGAAATTGGAGATCCTTCCTACAACACCAAAGCTTTCTGGAAGGAGAAAAAGGATGGCAATGTCTGAGAAAGCAACTTTGAGGTCAAGATGGGCAACAGCTAAGGCTTTCCAAAGCACTGGGAAAATAATTCAGTTGAACAAGCAGAAAGTTTTTCAGCTGGACAATACACAGAAGCAGACCCAGTAGGCAAACCTCAACATGTGGCTAAGGCAGGTGGAGACAGTTACCTTGCTCTGGAAATCATAGAATGATTTGGAATTTAAGGCACCTTAAGATCAGCTGTGTCCTAACTCTATGGACAGCTGTGTGCAGCCTCAGTAAGTGGGAACTGGGTCATTCAGTAATTATATGTCATTTTTACATGTAATCATAACATATGGGCATCTTTTACTGATTTTCTTTGCTGCTAAAAAGGAAGTAGTTTGAAATGAAGCCATTAATATAGAGAGATATATAGATTTCAAGTAACAATGTGTGGAGATCTAAATAGAGTTCTACAAAGGAAAAACCTTGCTCCTCTGGAGAGTGTGTGTTCATGGTGCCCAGAAAGGCCTTAAGACAAGGTATCTGAATGACTGGAAGGCACAGGCTGCAGCACACCATTAGAACTCTACTGATGCAAACCCTCGTGTGGATGCCCTTGCACTAGAGTGACTAGAGAGATTTCTGTCTAGTTTGTGTTTATGGGTATAAAGAGCAAGTTAAACCTGGTTATTATTCTCTGGATTCCATACACATCAGAGTCAGCTAGTTTAAAGCAGAACCCTGAGGCCAGATCTCTTGTGACGTTCAGAGCAAAGCCCTTTCATGTAGCCATGCTGCCACCAGTCCCTCTGTGGCTTAACCTGCAAGCTGCCTTCTTTCTACCACCCTCATTTCTGGCAGGGAGGTAATTCCTGTTACCCTATCCTGTGCTGAGGGCAGACTGTGCTTGCAAATTGCAGCCTGCCCAGCACCACCTGTGTGTGATGGGCACCTTCCTGCCCCATCCTTGCTCAGCATGGTCCCTTTCACAACTGCCTATGCACAGCTGACAAGGTGATGGGAACTGGCAGGAGAGAGATCATTTCCCAAGGCTGGGTGCCAGAGAAACAGGCAGCAGTGCTGGGGAAAGGTGAAGGGAGCTTTTGGTTATGTGTGTCCAGAAGAGGCTGCTCTTGCTGTTCCCTTTACAGAAAGCATTAGGAGACACTGAAGCTGGAGCCTTGTGTGACCCCAAGGAAGATGTCAGAAGTACTGAGCGATCCACCAGCTGTCATCAGGAGAAAGACAGACATAGCTGAGGTTGGTGACAGCACAGGCAGAATAATGCACTTACAGAGACCTGGCCAGCAGCAGAGAGTGCTGTTGGTAAGACAGTATCTGCTGTCAGTAAAAAGACATAGGTAGGCTTCACTTCATCATGAAATGCTCTGGCTAAGCAGGTAAGTGCTGTCTGAGATCCCTCACACAGCACCAGAGGGGGTAACGCTGCTCTGTTCAGTCACAGCAAATCTGCCTTTGATAGCACGGAGTCGCACCCAGTTTACATCTGTCACTTTGCAAGTACAGAGAGGTTCTAAAGAGAAAAAATAGAGAATCACAGCACTTGCTCATGCTTTTTTCTTTTCCTTCCTGATGGATCTCTGAATTCACCATCTCTTGTTCTCTATTCCCATCTCTAAGACTGAAGGTCTCTGGTACATCCTTACATGCCCCTCTGCACTCTGGCTGCTGCTTCTGCATGGACTGGTCTCATGAGGCTCTACACTGTGTCTGGAAGCTCTGCCCAGGCTCAGGTACCTTGGGGTGGTTGGTGGGCAACTGCTCATCTGCCCTACTGCCAGTACCTCCTCCATTTCCTGTGGGCCCTTCCTGTCTTCTTTGGCTTCCATCCTGGCCTCAGAGACATACCAAGAAGTTGAAAATAATCTCCAAAATTTGAAGCATTTTGCTAGAGTTGTGACTGCTGAAAGTTCATGTTAAAGTCCCAGCTACTGTAGCAGTGAAGCAAGCAGAGAGGGCTGATGGTACTGGACCTGAGAACTGCAAAGCTCCCTAGGACACCGAGAGAGCATTTTCTTCCTCTCCTTGAAAGGAAAGAGCTGGAAGGAAAATGATCAACTAGAAAAATATGTTTGTAGGAGAAGGAATTTCATGTGTTTGTGGATTCAGATGCCTGGCACAAGCAATTTTCATTAGCCTTGGCAGGTAGGGGCACAACATAGTGTCACTTCTTTGATTCCACTGCTTATCCAGCCCCATCAGGTGAGTGAGGGCAAGGGTCTAAACAGGGTAGGTCCAGTAGAGGACCTCCCACGAGGGAAGGACTTCTATGAGCTGAGAAGTCCTTGCAACTTCTTTCATCTCTAATTTTGTTGTTTGTTTTTTGTTGGTTTTGTTTTGGTGGGGTTCCCCCCCCCCCGTGCTTTTGCTTTCCCTTCTCTTTCTGCTAGTCTCTTTAAATATTCCAGGGCGTAATGCTTTCCTGACCAAAAATGTCAATCAGAAAGGAAACAGAAGTTAAAAGCCTGCCATCATTCGAACAGAAGTTCGTTCACGGTGTGGGTGTCACCAGACCCAGCTTTAACAACATGGCACACTTTCTCCCGTGGCTGCTTCTCTTACTGGTCATGGAAACGGGAGAATACTGGCTTTTTCCAGAGCGTCATCATGACTCCTTGTGAGTAGCAATGACGGTCCCGGAGTGCAGTGCCAAGGTGATCTTTAAAGGTGTAAAGCCTTGCGTGCAGAGGAGCTGCACTCTGAGCTGCGAGGACAGCAGGGACCAAGGCGGTGCCCGGGTTCCTGCCCGCGGTGCGGCCCATGGGCGGGGCACGGCCCGGCCGGGCCCTCTGCGGCCTCTGCGTCCCCCGCCCTGGGGGCAGCCCCGGCGCAGCACGGCCGTGCCCGCGGGCTGTGAGCGGGGCGGGATGGCCGGGGCTGCCCGGGGCGGCCGAGCGGCAGCACTGCCCTGTCCCCGCGTCGCGGCTCTCTCACGGCACCCGGCTGCCTCCTGCCGACGGGCCGCTCCCGGGCCCGACCGCGGGCTGCAGCCCCACGCCAGAGCTGCTGGCGCGGCCTCCCGGCGCCCGCACGGGTCATTCCCCGCAGTCCGGCCCGGGGGGTGCGGGGCTGAGGCGCGGGTGCGGGCGCGGGTGCGGCCCGCAGTGGCACCTGCTGTCGGGGCCGGGCAGCGCCGGGGTCTAAACGCCGTTTGCCCCGGGTACGGCACCGTTTAGCCCACTCTACGCACCACCCTCTGATGGGATTTCGGCTGGATTGCAAACCCTTCCAGCGGGAGTTGTGCCTGCCTGAGCACCTGGCCCGTTAAGCAGAGGGACAAATGCCTGCAGAGACACCTTCCCAGAGGATCAGCAGACGGCTGTGCAGCACTCACTGGGGTGGTCTGCGTGGAGCCCTCATTCAGGTCAGAGAACAGCTGTAGCTTGAGGAGAGTTTACTTCCCAAGCCTGACCATCTTCAAAGTATCTTTGCAGTAATAGAAAGGAAACATTTCTCCTTTGCAGTTTTTACTTATTCTAGTCATGCTGCAAGAGTGACCTCATGAAAAAAAGAGTGTTTCTTAGTGCTAGATATAGCAGTCATTTTATAACAAGTACTGGAAGATACCAGTAACAGGCTGCAGTCAAATCTCATGGATTTTGGAGCACGACAGAAAATCTGTTACTGGTTCCCTTTGTTCTTCCAGATAAGTTATTCATAACCAGGGCTCCCACGGCACGTCCTGAGCCCACTTAGGCCAGACTGCTCCCTGTGGCAGGGGCCAGCCCCAGCTGTTGTGTTACCATGAGGCCATGACTTCATTGTTTAATAATTTTGCTTTTGTCTTCCTTTGCAGAAATGTTAAAACCAGCAGACATTCAGGCAAGTAGACCAAGACTGGGAATGCTAAATGTTGCACACTCAAAATCATGTGAGCAAAGCATTTGTTTGCCCTCAAACCTAGGGAACAGCCTACTAACAGGTGATGGATGGTGAAGGATGGGATGCAGGAACTGGAGCTTGCTGGGAGTCTGGGAAGGACCAAGGGTCTCTGGGTGATGAGCTCTTTGCCTCTTGGTTGCTGCAGGGGGTGGCCTCCCTTCTTCCCCATTTCATGCAAGGGAAGGTGGGATGCTGGGTAAGGATGTAAGAGGGAGGAAGGAACATGTTAATGGGCGTCTTCCAAAGACAGATTTCATTTGCTTTGAAGATCTGTGCTTTCTTTTCTGCTAAGACATATGGAAATTGAGTGCATTGTGGCCTACAGTCATGTGGATGTTGGTTTTTCTGTTATGACTAAGGATTCAATACTGTGTAGCACCCTGTAATGTGGTCTGATAGGGCATCTTCAGTTTGCCACTGTAGACAAGTTTCTTTGATTGCTTTGTGACTAGTGCAATTAGAAACATATTCCAAACACAATGATGGGAAGAAAGGGAGGCCTGTATTTCCCTTCAGTGCTCTCCATGTGATCTGTCTGGATCATGTACCCATGCAGTTTTCTGTGGTTCTTTTGCATACAGCTGCCCCAAGTGAAGTAAAAGACTCTCAGCTTTCTTGACCTAAAAGGAGTTATTCTTGCAAAGCATGGGGTTTTCCAGGTTTGTAATAAAAGTATCATTGTGTTTCTTAAAGGTAGAGCTTCTGCAAGTGCAGTTCGTAAACAACAGTGCCATGGGGTGTTTTCAGAGCATCTCAAGGTTTGCTCTACCTCCACAGAGATCATGAAAGTCTTGCTGTTGACGATATCCTACTTCACCTCCAGTTGTTATTCCAGCAGAAGAGAAGTCTCTCAGGGTTCTATGTCACATCTGCAAGCCCTTCTGGCTGCTGACTCATGTCCTTTGTGAAGCTGTGCCAGGCACTAATTTACCAGAGGTGCAGTAAAATGCTGCATCCTACCTTCAACTTCCTAGAGACAGAAAATTAATTCATAAGCTTTGGTCTGCAGGTGTCAACACACAGTCCTGTCTGTCCAGGTGGGAGAGTTCAGTCCTCTCCTTCGGTTGCATTCAGGGTTTCAAAGACCTGCATCAGCATTTTTCAAGCCTATACACACTTGAATTGGAACAGTAAGAAAACAACCACAAAACTCAAGTGAATATCTGGGGAAAAATCTTGAAAGAGCAAAGTGGAGATCCAGCAACTCTGTGTCTGATCGATTTTTGCTTTTCCATGTTCTACTGATACCATGTTCTAAAAATTTTTGTACCACATTGAGCAAAGGCACAGCTGTGGTGTCCAAACCAGGTGAGATCTGGCAGGTTGGCATCCCAGAGGTGCACATACCACTCCACTGTAATGCCTACTGCACTTCAAAGGCAGATTTTGTATTAGCTTTGAGACAAACTGCAAACTCTAATCCAGCCATGAATTTGCTACAGAGAACACAACAAGCTTGTCAATGGGTATAGTGACTTGCCTCTTTTCCAGCTCTGGGAAAGGAAAATATAAGGGTCTCGCACTAATGTGAGCTCAATGATTTGGGGATTTTGCTGTACTTAGTGGCTCTGCTAATTGAGTGGAAAGACCATCTTCCCTCTGCTTCTGCTCTTCCTGTTCTGTCCAAGCCCAAAAGGATGAGGTAAGGACACAGCCTACCTCCTGTGTGCAGACAAGCAAAAGGGGAGGAGAGCACCCTCCTTTGCTTGTGTCTCCAACAGCCTGCACACCAGCAGTATGGAGCTCACCTTGTCCTTCCCCCTGGCAAACCAAGCAAACCAGCCACTATTTCTGAGACACATTCTGCTCACCTAGATTTAGAAAATCCACACAGGAGTAAGTAACACAAAAGGAGTGAAATGGGTCTTAATTTAAGGGATCTTCAGCTACCCCCAGACCCAGTTTATCAAGTTGGGACTTCATCCCCATATTCATGACATGCTTAAAGCAGATATCAGCTCTTCCTTCCTGTTCATGCAGCTCTGGGAAAACTGGTTGTACTTTGTTCAGAGAAGAATAAACAGCAACATGGTCAGCTCATTTCTGCCATCATCACTGGTCTTGATCTGTCAACTGCTTTTGCTGCTTATTTGCTGGCAGAGAAACTCAAACCAAAGGTCCTTTGGGAGATAGAAAGACAACAGAAGAAAACATTTGCCTGATGTCTGATGTTACCACAAAGAGCTGGCCAGTACACATAGAAATATTGGACTTATGATGGAAAATTTATGGGGAAATTGCAGGAATAGAACCTGTGCTTCGAAGGGCTTATCTGTTCCCTAACATAAGCGCCAACTGTCTGAAATCAGCCTTTTCCGGCACACTCCTCCCCCTGGAGGAGGGTACCAGTCACAGCATCTCCCCTAGTTATTCCCTGTTTTCTATTCCCAATCCCAATTTCCAAACTTCCAAAATTAGACAGCGCTTACAGTCTAAGTAGTCCTGATGTGGAGTACAATTTAAACACAAGACACTGACTGTCCAGTCCTTCCTGGAGTTCTTCCTTAGGTGTATTTTGGCTCTTCCCTCTTGCACCAGAAACATCGTAGTTCACTCACAAGCTGCCACTGCTCTGTGCAGCTGCTGCTTGTTATCAAGAGGTCCTGATTATGTATGAAACAAAACATAGTTATAAAAGAAGGGGAAAAAAGTGGATTCTCTGGGGTAGGGCATGAGGCTGTGGGACTGTCTTAAACCCCTAGAGATTAATTTCTGGTTCTGCAAACAAGCTCTGAGTGAAAAACGTTGCCTGCTGAGCCAGCTACTCCCACCACAATTAATGTGTAGGAACTTGATGTATGTGAAGGTTGTGTCTCTGGAGGTATTGTGATGGACCACTGTCACTGCAGGAAACCTAGAAAAAGTGGCATAGTAAGTGGGCTTAAATTGAAAAAGTTAGGCTGTTTTCTGTGGATTTACTGTGGATTTAGTAACATTTAATTGTTATTTTATAAGTATTCAGATTTACTGATTAGCCATCCAAGCAAAGCGGTTTGCAATGGAAGCAACTGCAGATCAGAAGGACAATGTATGTGAGTACCAGCAGAGCTCACGCCACAGCAGCAT
The DNA here is from genome assembly GCA_013397865.1 of Struthidea cinerea. Taxonomy (NCBI): domain Eukaryota; kingdom Metazoa; phylum Chordata; class Aves; order Passeriformes; family Corcoracidae; genus Struthidea; species Struthidea cinerea. The sequence continues at coordinate 419,987 of VZTI01003800.1, read as the reverse complement.
CAAGCATAGGGTTGTGTAATTTGAAAGTCTGGGTACCCATCCCTCACCCTCTGCTGCACTAACCTGAACTTGTTTTGCAGTGGAACTCATACAGGAAAGATATGAATGGCTGGTTTTGAAGTGGAAATACAAAATAACTTATTGATAGCACAAGGCAAAAGGCACAAACAGAGAGGGTGTGCAAGAAGTGTTTAAAGACACATTCAGCAACTGGTATTCAGATGTGAAGAAGAAATTCTGCAGTAAGCACAGGTAAGACAAGCTGTTCTATGCAGGGGGGAAAAAAAAAGGTAGATGAGGGCTAACAGCACAGTCTCTTTTTTCCCAGAGGTTTGGAACTAAAGTATAGAAATTTCATATAGGGAAAGCCAGGAACATAGAGCTGCCAGTCTCCTCCAGGCTGGAATTGCCACAAAATGGTATTTAGAAACTAGATAGATATTAGAAGCTTTCTCAAATACTGGGAAGCAGGAAAGAGATGGTCACAAAGCTAACTTCAAGTGTATCTAGGGTGCTGTTCAAATGGACAGGGGGTATACAGAGCTGGAAATCTGAAGTCCAAATATATAGATAACAGGACAACACAGTGTGCAAAAAGCACCTAAAAGAACACTGCAAACAGGCCTAAGAAAGACTTGGTAATGTACTGTTAGGGTCCAGAGGTGTCATTACAAAATATGAAGTGTTGCCTCACTTTTCCTGACTTGAGAACACACCTGCAAATTACTCCAGGCTGCATTAACAAGCACGTGTGGACCTGAGACTACAGAAATACATAACCCATGCCAAGCCAGCAGCCAAATGTGGGTTCAAGAGTCACAGAGGGTGGGGGAAGACTCTGGGTCACATTAAACTATGAGACCTTCTTGTTGTTAAAAGATGAGCAAAATTGGGAAGCGCAGGAAAACTGTTCACGTTTTGCTGAGCTTTTAGATCTGAGTCTGCTAAATTAATGTTTTAAGTAAAATAACACAGTTTTATAATATGTTTCCAACTAGTCATTTAACAGCCTTCCACAGATGGTCTGAAGTATGTATGAAAATATAATACAAGTGGAAAATTCCTTGCCTTTAGAGCATCCTTATGTGCTCTCTCATATGCACACCTCCTGCATGTCCTGCAGCAACAGTTTAAATATTACATTTTGTGATCACTGGTGGTTTTGTGGTGGTGAGATGAGGCTGGAGAAGTGGAAGCAGGAGAAACAGAGCAAGAAAGAGTGATGTTCTTAGTAGGAAAACAGTGTGCAAATGCAAGGGACTTGCAAGGAAAAGTAAAGGAATCAGAGAAGGTGGTGTTAGCAGCACTCAGTCTATCTGGGAAAGGATAGGGGTTGGCTGAGATGCAAGGGGGAGAGACACCCATCAGGAGTGGGCACCAGCAGAGCTGTAGGTGTTAGCTGAAGCCCTCCAGGCAGATGAGGTGGTCTCCAGAAGGTCTCTCAGGAGACATTTGTGTCCTTCACATGGGAGGAAGGAGTAGACAGGGTTGCTGGAGAGTCCCATGTGGAGTGGGCAGGGAACAGATGGTAGCAAGGAAGGATGAATAATGTGCGTGGGGTGGGAATAGAAGGAGGACACTGGGGTCCTGGTCCAAGGGTCCGTGTGGAAAGAAAGAAGGTATCAGAGAAGAAAAGCAATTCTATAAGACAGGAAGGAATACACCTTCAAAGGGAATTTGCAATTAATGGTGTCTGAAGCAGCAACACAGCCAGAGGGATGAGGATAGGGATGGAGGAGTGAGAGGCTGTGAAACTTAATGGTGCAAGCACTGGCATAAAGGTATAGATCACGGTTGTTAGGCTGAGGATAGAGCTGGCTGTGGTGCTGGTTGGATCCTCCCATTCAGAGGTCAAGGAAGAAGAAAGGTGTGTAAGGGTGGGGTTTAGGGACAAGGGGAAATTATAAGGTGCTTGCCTCAGAGAGCTTGATAAAGGAGCCTGGAGGAAAGTGAGGATCTGGAGCTGTGAAGGATTGAGTAAGGCTAAAGAAGGTGGTAGAAGATACAGTTTCTGGGGTATTTCGATAAACAGGAGCAGAGAATGGGAAATGATGTTGACTGTATAAGAGCCAGGGAGAGTACAGGAGAGGAATAAACCTGGCTCAGACCTGGGAGAAGCTGGTAGTACCCTGCACAGGGGTAGAAGAAAGAGAAGACTTGTGTGAAGCAGTAGCCTGAGGTGGTGGGCAGGGGGTCTAAAGTGAAGGAAACTGTAGGAGGGCTGGGAGAGAGGATGGAGCAAGAGGTGCTAAGAGAGAGCACAGAAGATGTGAATAGTAGGGAGTTAAAAAGGAAGGAAAGGGTACAGCCGTACAGCAAAGCTGTGTGTGGCTGAGGAGTGCAAGAGAAAAGGGGATGGGAGTCAGACAGCAGAGGTAGTGTGAAGGTGGAAAGGATGGAGACATGGAATTATTCCAAGGTGGGAGGGAAGGGGAGAGACAAATGAATAGGCAAATTATAACTAATGCAATAATTAACTGCTACAGCAGTAATCTGATTGTCACCCAAAAAAAGGGGATGAGGCAGGGAGTTGGTGAGTGAGAGGGAGGCATGCTGAGGCTGGCAGAGGAGCAGAGGTGGGCTGAGCCCAGTGGGGTGCAGAGGCAGCGTGGCAGGGAGCAGCAGGAGCAGATGCTGGGGCTACAGTTCCTATGGCAACATACGAAGGCAAATGCAACAAGTGTGCCAACGCGGCAGCGTTAGCAGGGGACAGCTCGGTCACACTCCTCAGGGTGGGAGTGGAGCCATGCACCATCCCTGGGCAGCAGGGCTCTGCCCCTGCAGAAACCAGCACAAATTACTGGCAGGTTTTGAGGCCCGGCCCCCTCACTGCTAAATGGGTGTCTTGTGCTCTCTTTCTCCAATCCTAGGCATCCCAAAGCCCAGCAGAGCAAGAGCTGTTGAGCATCGTGCCAGCAGTGAGGTGCCGGTGTGCCACATGGCGAGGGGACAGCTCTGCATAGAGCAATGGGACAGTGAGCATTCCCCCTCCTGTCCCCCATGCCCACGTGCCATGGGGCTGGGGGCTTAAATCTCCCATGTCCTGGCTCAGCATGGCCTGCTGCAGCTGGCACATACCTCCAGGTACCTGCAGTGTGTAGGTGCCCTCCAACAGGGCTGTCATAGTGTAAGGCCAGTCTGCCTACAGCAGGCAGAAAAAGCACATGTTTTTCACAGGCTGAGGCCTTATTTTTCACTCATTAATTTTTGGCAGAGTTTCCCCTTCCTTTCCTGTAGTATCTCTTGTAATTAATCAGCAGTTTGGGTCTGCAGCTACTCCACACCATTGTGCTCATGTCTTACGCTAAACAGCTGGAGACAGAACACAAAGGCCAATTTTCTTAATGCTCTGACACTTGGACAGAAGGAGCATCTCTGCAGCGTGTCCAGCAAGGATGCTGCTCCTTTTGCCTTTACAAGGAGGTATCGGGCAGGAGGAGGCTGACCCTGACAGGCCGTGCTGTCCGTTCTGCTCCCACCCCGGGAGCTGCCTGCCCCCGCCGGAGATCCATCCT
>VZTI01003800.1:388146-408881 GCA_013397865.1 Struthidea cinerea | reverse complement strand
GGGCGGCATCTTCACCGGCACCCCTGCCGCCCCCTCCCCGCGCTTTCCGTCGCGCTTCTCTTTATCTTCTTCTGCGTGCAGACCGGCCTGGGCCGGTTCGCTGGTGCTGCTGCCAGCCCCGGTGTGCCTCCGGGACACAGCTGCCGGCGGGACCTGGGGGCGTCTGCGCTCGTCGCGGTGTTTTCCCGCGGGATGCGCATCCATGCAGGACGTGCCCACATGGGCGGGGGGCCAGCGGCCAGAGCGGGGCCGGCCCGGCGGCGGGTCTGGGAGTACAGCGTGGTGCTGGGGAATGCGGCTGGGACTGCGAGCCTCTTTCGAGGCCAGTGGGGTTGGATCCGGCCCCTATGGGGGCCGCCAGCTGTGTGGCTTTTGTGTGGGGTCAGCTGTGCTTCGTGTTGCAGCACACGCAGATTAAAGGGGCCCCGGCCAGTCAATAAAGCACATCTTCAGGGCAGAACCAGCCCTTGTCAGATGACTATCTCTGTTTTTTCGAGGCGCGTCTCCTCCCTTCCCCCTGCTCCCCAGTACGTGGCAATACCGATTCCTGCTCCTTTAGGATCCCTGAGCTTGGCACAGCAGCTCTTGTCTTGTAACCTCCATTTCCCCCGTCACAAGTGCTGCCACTGCTCTTAAACAAACACGAATTCAGACGCAGAAGGCTTGTGACTTGCTCAGCATCCTTTAGGGGAGCTGGTCTGCGGTCACTGGGGGGGATTCACGCTCTGCGTTTACAGCACGCCTTCAGCCCGTGGCACTTTCTCCTCTGGACGCTCCCAGTGTGTAAAAGCCATGAGGTAGGTTACTCAGACTTGAAAATGGAGGACGGTAGTGGTGGTGGTGTTGTTTGGTGGATAAGTCTTAGCAGTACTTCCTGTAATGGTGGTGCTGAAAGTGATGTTTTACTTGACTCAGCTGCTGGTGCAGAGAGCACTTTGGGGTACCTGCTACTCATAAGCATTGCCAATTACAGCTTTAAAAAAACCTCCAACACTATAGGGAAGAATTTTGGTTTTTTTCAGCACTGTGTGTCGCCGTGAAAGGAAAGGATAATATTTTCTGCCTCTAAAACTGAAGCAGGGGAATGGTTATGCCCCCTTGTTTGGAAGAGAGGGCTTTAGGATGAGAGAAATTTGCATGAACAGTGCTGAGATTTTAAACCCATAGCTCTGAGCTATCAAAAAGCACTCTTGTGCCAGATGGGGTAGCTAAGTCCCTTTCTCTGTGTTGTTTTTATTTCTTTTATTTCTGTTTTGTTTGTTGGTTTTGGTGATGGTGTTTTGTTTCTTCCCCTCACCTCTTCCTGGAGGCAAAGGAAACCCCCTTTCTTCAAACTTAGGGTAAGGTTAGTGTTGTGTTATTTGCTCTTGATTCCCTTCTTAAATTAATTTACCAAGCCTTACTTGGGGCCAGGATCATTCTTTGTGCCTTACAAATGCCCTATAAACCTTTTATTGTTAGTTGAAACTGATTTATGAGGTCCTGACCTAGGAATATGCTTCTGTGGCTATATCTTCTTTACACAGTTTTTTCCTGTGTCTCTAGGCAGGCATTGCCTTTATAGTAAACTCATTTGGTGCTTTGCCTATATCTTGCTTAGTGTCAAAAACACTTGTCTGTTTGCTGTGTCTGTTTTCTTGCACATAATAGCAGGCAATATTAAATAGATGCTGTTATTTGTAATTGTGATTACTTCAACACAAAAGATTGAAAGTTTACAACGGCTGTGTGAGGTTATGTGGGGAAGGGAGCAGCATTAAGCTGTCATTTGTTTTGTAAGATCCAGGTATGAACAACAGATATCTCTACCAGCCCTGACATCCTTGAGGGGATGGTAATCTGTCCGGTGTGTTGAGATCTGGAAAAGCATTTCTAAGCAGCAGTACCAGCAATGGAGAAAGTCTGTGTGCTGCAGTCAGTGGAAGGTAATTATTAATAGGAACTAACCCCTATAATAACAATGTAGAGAGAGTGAAAGCACTTGGGTGCTTGCCCTGGAAAGATTAACTAGTGAACATTGTACTGACACATAGCTGTACACCTGAAGTACAGTTCTTGTATTCCAGTTCTTTCTTAGCCCTTTGTGCCTGTTTCCTCCTTCTCTTGTGTAGCAGTACGTAAGTGGTGGTACAGAGATACCACAGCTCTGCCTCCTGTTTATGGACAGTTTTCTTGACTGCATGCCTGGACAGGGAGGAAAAAAGCTAATGGTGTTTGTGCTGGGATTGCAGTAGGTCCTGCCAGTGACAGGAGGATAAGGGAATAAAAGCTAGTGGAGAAAAGGGTATGTCCATCCCTGTGGTCAAAGGCACTTGCAGCTATGTGTGTTGTGGCTTGGCGCAGTTTTATAAGAAGGGACTGTACTGAAGTTTCCTGCATTGAAGTTGATTCTTTTAAATTCTCTAGATCTTCACATTCCTTCTGTGTACTGAGGTCCCATTCAGAGTCTGTTAAAGCCAGTGGGAGTAAGTGGATTTCGAATCAGGCCCTGTGCTGCTGGCTGAGTTTGTTACCTGCTGTGTGTTCTCTGATGGCACTAGCGGCTGTCTCAGGTCCTGCGTCTCCAGCGTACTTGAGGGTTGGCTGGGGATGCCGTGCAGGCAGAGTGCTGGCTCAGCACCTCAGCCCAGGGTCTCCCTTTGCTTTCTCCCGCACACCTAAGAGCCAGATGGGAGTTTTGATACAGGTACGTGGACACTGTGATCACCGAGTTAGTGTCCTGAGGCTTAAAGCACCTAGTCTGTGTGGGGCTGCTGACGGCTGTTTTACTGAGAAGTAGCTTGAGTCACAAATGGGGGAACATGAGGGAACTCAGTAAACAAGTTTCTCAACTGGGTGCCAAAAAAAAAAGGGAGTTCCAGAGTTAATATTTCACAAAATAATGAACTTGGAAGGTCTTCATTTCCTTTCAAAAAAGCAATGTTTATCTTCTGATTAATTCATGAAGTTGCTGTAGATCCCTAGATACCATAAAACACAATTAGCAATATTTGTTATGCTCAGATATTACACATAATAGCACAGTAACATTAAGTGGAAAGAACAAAACCTGTTATTTCAGTTTCTGCTATTTAAATTTCCATTTCTTGCTGGTATTGAAATAGGGCTGCACAGTTCTCCTTTTGTGGTGTGTTTTTTTTTTTCCTTCCTCCTTGATTTATTTATTTATTGTCTCTTGGTGGTGGGATGATTATATCCTAACCAACATAAAAAGAAAAAGCTATTGCTCTGTTAAGAAAAGTGGAAATATTTTTCCTCAGAAACCTTACATTTAGATAAAGCCTTGTCTGTGCTTTTGCATAACTGACATTTTAAGCATTTTTTTTTTTTAAAAACAATGAAAAGTCTGTGGACTTTACCACACAAAGACTTGTGTCCGTGACTGATTTTCCATGTATGTATAGTTCCATGAGTCCACATGCATGCATGAGGCTCTCTGGGGTCATGCTAGTGCTCCTGGATCTTGGAAGTGTTTATTCTTGGCTGTGATGATGAGGTGCTGTGGGTCTACGCAGGGCTGAAATATGAAGAAAGATGTTTGTGAAATGCAGTTTTCTAGCAGCTACTAGCATTATAGTTTGTGAAAGCAATTGTAATCAGTGTTTCAAGGCTATCCTGTGCCTCTCACCTTGAGAGCACTTTGAGCTACGTTTTTTAAAAGTTTGACTTGCTTGCATTGGGAATGGGTTTGGCTCAAGATCTTTTGGTCTGAGCAAATTGAGTGCAATTTTCTTTTAACCATATAACAAAGAATAGGTACAGATTGCTTGCCAAACAATTTCTCCCCTCAGAGATTACAAACAAATTTAGGAAAGAACAAAGCCAGGATTTCTAGTGTTTAACTTCTTGAGAATCGTCTTGGGTTTGGCATGTTGAAAAGTGCGTCACAAGTCAAGTTGGCACCTAATACTGTCAGTGGAACTAATTTCCACATCATTAATTTTAACTGACAGTGCTTCAATCTTTCTCTCGCCACAAATTTATTTAATTAAAAGAATTGAAACTCTTTTCATTTATGTCTATATTCTCTCCAGCTGTAGCAAGAACAGGTTCTTGTCCCCCTTCAGGAAATTGAGAGGAAGAGAAGTGAAAAGACATTAATGTAGCAGCTGCCAGAATGTTCAGGGAGATATCCTTGGAAGGAGAAAACTTGTTTTCTTGAAATCAAGCCAGCAAAATGCCACTTTTGCCCAACACTTGGAGGCAAGCAGTAGTATGGGAAGAAAATATGGCTGCACCAAGGACTTCTGTGTTAGAACTGTTTTAAAAGAAAAACCTTAGTTTTTCTTCTTCTTCCTCTTCAAGTAAAAATCAGGATACAAAACCACATTGTTCATGTAGCCTCAAAACTAATTTTCCTTCTTTCCACTTGAGTTCTTTCCTCAGAAGTGATTTGTTCGAGACTGAAGTAATTGCGACATTCAAGACTTGAGAAGCAATCGTGGTGTAAAATACAGCCACCCTTAGGGGAGGAGGAAGGATAGTCGTTGCTCAGATATTTTTTCTTTTCTGAGGCCCTTTTTTGTTGAAGGTAACTCTGATTAAGAAGCAGAAAGAAATATGCGGGCTGAAAACATGTGATATCCAGCAGTGGGTGAGGATAGCATTTGTGTTTATTCATCATGGTCTTGCATTTTGTATTGTGTGATCAGTAGAAAAAGGAATAGTCTGGTTCTTGTGATCTGCCTTGCTCCTTGTTAGTGTTAAAAAAAAAAAAAAATGAAGAACCCTCTGTATATGGTCTTTTTGTCAGAGTTAGGCATCTGTCCTTTGAAGACCAGAAAATTGCAGTGGAAGATTTCTCAGACCGAAGGGGTGGGCACTACAGGTGGTTAAATGCTGCAGTTACCTTTTCCTATCAAATATCTCTTCAAACTGTTTGCTGTGCATATAAATTTGAAAAAAATTGCACAATTCTCAGACTGTAGTTTCAAAATCTCTCTATTCATTTGCTCAGGATTTTTCTGTCTGAGTCATATCTCCTGATGATTTCCCCTGCATGGTTAGACCATGGGTGAGGCAGACCAAAGTGTCTGTTGCTGTTTTAGATGTCTCACCTGTGACACTCACATGGAGCTGGTAAATACGATGAGACCATCTGCTGGAGACCAGTGATGCTCAAGATGAACCCCCTCCCTGCATTCATTATGTAAAGATACACAGAGAAAGGAAAAAAACCCGACGTGAAGGCCCTTCATAGTCCTTCTAATGAAGCAGTGAGTCAGGCTCCTACCTGTCCTCATGCAACCTCATGGCTACAAAGTCACAGCCAAGATACAGGTTTGTCTTTTTTTCCTCTCTTGAACTTCATTATTTACAAGTCAGCATTGAGATAAGTTTCTTAATAAAAGGTATTCCTGATTGCCCTTGAGTCCTACAGAAGCCAGGGTTGCCACATCGCTAGTGTTTTCAAGTCTGGCCAATGGCACAGATACCAACATGCCTGTTAAAAATGAGGATTTTTTGTGTGGAAAAAATTTTGAAGCACTTTACTTTCACCGCAGTGATTGTCCAACCTGGGATTATTGCTCTAAGGAGAGAACAAGTGCACGGGATGTGTATATGAATATGATGTTGAATATCTACCTGTTCTTCATCCATTGCAGGATGGGAAGGAAAGGAAGCTTACACACTTTCAGCTGGTATGAGAACTTGTATAAAAAATGCTGATGCCTGCAGTTACCCCAGTGCAGGCTTGCTGAATCTTTGTGTGCTAGGAATGAATATATTTTGATGTGTGCATGTAGAAAGTTCATTTCTTTCATGTTGTGCCAATAAAAGGTATGGTTTGTTGTCTGTCTCAAATACGCTGATTAAATAACCAAGCTTATACAGCACTGATTTGTTAATCATTGAAAATAACCTTTCGGTTCAAAAGCTTCCTCTGTGAAAATTAATATTTTATACAGAAGTGTTATGTAATAGACATTTTGTTGCCTTTGCAGTCCTGGATGGAGGAACACAGTGTTAAGCTGATGTCATTTGGGTTGTTCGGTATAAATTTGTCCACAAAACCAATGCAAATATCAGTGAATAATGGCAAAAAAACCATCCGTTTTGCATATTTGTAAATGGTGATTTGTGTTCAGATCATGGAAAGGCAGGATAGGAATTACTTTGTTCTGGCAGCCTCTGCATTAAAACTTGAGTGAGCAGTGTTAGAGGTAGTGCACTGGCTTGCTTTGTTTCCAAGCACCACTGTGGTTACACGCGCTTTCCACATGCATTAGCAATTGCCTTCATCAAAGATGCACGGAGGAACCAGCCTTCACAGTTAATCTGACTGGTGTTTAAAAATACAAACTGAGAAGTTGACATACAGGGTCCCTCTCAATGGCTGCCATCCAGAAACTTTTATGTGCTTACTTTCTGACTAATTAAATTAAGAAACAAAGCCTAACCTACCGAGTTTAGCGGAGGTGCTGACAAAAGGGAAATGAAACTTTTCATGTGCTTGAGTTTTTTAAAGTAATGTTTGCTGGTTTATAACCCATACTGAATTTCTTCGCAGTTTTCCCTTGCTGGCATTGTTAGCAGAGAGAAAGGGAAAACTGGCTTGATAGATTTGTTCCTCTCCTTTTGTGTTCTTCTGACAACAGGTCTGTTGGCTCTGGAAACAAGGAAGTAAAGGAATGCAGATACATAAATGCTTGTTGGTGCTGCAGAAATTATGAGTTTAACCAGTGCTGGTGTCCCAATGAAAAGTGGGTAGGAAAGTGTCTAACAGAAGAAATGTGTTCATGAAAAAAGGAGTGGACTGAAACAAAATCATGCTAATAATATATCAGGAAAGTGAAAAATGCACAGGTTTGGACAAGATTCTGTTTTCAGTGTTTAAAACTTGTATTTATGCTATGTTTATTTTTAGTGAAAGTTAATTTAGGATGTGCCTAGATTGAAAAGTGAATTTAAGAGTGTCTTTATTAGCACTGATCAGTTTAACCCAAACAAATTTTAAAGAAAGAAACCACTGAGGCCAGAGTTACAGGAGAGCAAAGATAGTAAAGTCTGAAAATAAAAACATGAGAAACATGCAAAAATACAAAAGAAAATAGTAATAGTGAGGCTAAGAAAAGGAGATAACAAAACTGTTAAGTGTGAGTAAATATAACATAAAATCATAAAGCATGAGGTTATATATACTGTTCTGCAAGTGGAAAGTGTATGAATTCTGTTTTTTGGAGGCTGCCTCATTCCAGAAACAAGACTTTCAAGCTCACAGTGGAATGGCCAAGTTTTTCCTGTTTGGACTCAGCTTGATAGCAAAGTATTTGAAAAACTTCATTGCAGCAAATGTAATGGGTACCTGAAGCTTACAGGTTGAGTTGGTACAAGCCTGGTTTTGACTAAAGGTTTTGCATGCGCCTCATTTGTATTTTAAGGTTGTAGTCTGTCCATGTGCACAGTGGCCCAGAGCATCCTGGAAACTACCAGAGTGCAGCTGGTCGGTATGAGGAGCAGAGTGCCCCTTCTCTGCTGTTTCTTTTATGCATGAAGAGGATGATGGCCCTCCACACTCTGATAGCTGCTGCTTTCTGTCACCTCCTCCATGTTAAGACTTCTTCAGTGTCGGATTATTTGCCTGTTTGCTGTCTGAACTTGTGAAATCGTAGATCTGCCTTGCTTATCTGCTATAGAGTGTAATACCAGAGCTACCAGCAGCAGCCCCCTCTCTTACTGCCTGTGAGTCAAGCAATGAGTTAGCTGTAGCAATGAGAAGTTTAGCCTGCTTGACCAGCAGGGTTTGATTTGTTGATGTCTTGGTTATATTCCTGCTGTCTGCAGCAGAAGAGAGGAAGTGGGGAGAAGTTTGCACACAGCCTCTGGCTCATGGATGGGGGAAGAGGAGGTGGCCACTGAGAGAAGGGAGGAATTGCAGGGAGCTCCCAAATGAAGCGGGGTGTTTGGTGTCATGTGAAAATCTGCAGCAAGGCCCTAGAATGGACAATGAACTCCGCGGGGAGTGGCAGTGGGATCCTGTAGGCTCCCATGTAGCAGGAGCAATGCCTAAGGTGCTTTCCAAGGGGAGTGTGGTTTCAAGACCAGCTGGAGCAAATTTGAGTTTGCACTGCTGTTGAAGGGGGAAGTCCTGCCTTCCAGCCCACCTTGTGCTTTGGGCAAGATGCCTCTCCCAGGCACACACTATGGAGAGAGCAGGAATGTTAAGTAGCAGGGTAGCCACAAATTAGCTTCAGCTGATTGCATAACTTCACTCAGAGATAGCAACAAAATCTGGTATTTATCCGGTTAGATTACATGCTACTTTTGACAGTATTTCTACACTAGGTATCTGTGCTGGAGTTTTTCTTCTCTCTTGATGGCATGACACTTTTCCTGTGTGATGGTTTGTTGTTTTTCTTATGCAGCAGCAAGGGAGGAAGATGGCATTTTAACTGGAGAGATTGTCAAATGTCTGCTGTTGTCTGGGTACTTAGAGATATATGTAGAACTGAGAATTATTCAGTTGTGCTGAAATTAAACCCCTAATGACTGGAACTTCTTCACTTATTTAATTAGCTGAGGTTGTTGGTGGTTTTTTTCCAAAATCTCTACTTCTTCCCACTTCTTCCCCAAAATACTTTGACTTCCCTCCTTTTCCTTTCTTTACAGAGTTCATAATGATTTGTTCTGAGTGCATTGTTGGGTTTTCTTTCACTCTGTTAACAATGATTATTTCCCTGTTAAAAGCATCAGAAGCATTGTTCTCCTTAATGGAAAAGATGTTTGATCAAGTGACTGTACAAATGGAGGCAGCCACATGTAGGCTACTGTATATAGGACATGGCATTTGGAGGTTGCACGTGTTATGCCTGAAGTGCCAAGTGCCTGGCTGTGATTCAGATTAAATTGGCACTGGTTGGTGCCAACACCCCAATGTAAATTTGGTGTCTTTCCCTATGCTGTAGGGCCCTGAAAGAAAAGTACTGAAGTGAATGAGTGCCACAGGTGATGAGGTTAAAAGAGAGATGGTGCATGTGCTCCTTATTTAATTGTCATAGCCACAGTCCCACATACTGACTAGATCAGTGGGTGTGTATTCTTGTATCAAAGCAGATGTTTCTGTAAGAAAGATGCTGCTTTGTTTTAATAAATTGAGGTTGTCACTTCAGAAGTGGGAGAGGGAGGTGAAGGAAGTAGCATAAAGTGAGAGTTTGTCAAATGGGATTTGGAACAAAATCCATGAGAGTTTTTGTGGTAAGAACTGCAGGGAAGAATCCTTCAATGGTCTTGCCACTGCCCAAACATCTACTTCTGCACTGCTGTGATTTAAATAAGAATTTCTGCTTTTTCTGCTTTTAGATTGGTTTTTGGTTTGGTTTTTGTTTTCTTTTGTTTGTTTTAAACAAAAGTTTTGTAAGTTTTGTTATTTGTTTCCCTTTACATCTCCTCCAGGTATGATCCAATCCATATGCTCAGCCTGTTCTGGGAAGGGGAGGGTGGTGGTGATGGACCTCAGCAGTCTTTCAGATTGTGATTCAGCACTTGAAAAGCTCTCCTGTTCTTCATGCTTTACCAAGTGTGATGGTGGTGCTGTTCAGCCTCTCCTGGCCCCTTTCCTTAAATGCTGATACATTCTCAAAAAACACAGTGCTCCTACTTTGAAGGTGGGAACGGCCTTTGCTTGCTGTTTTCAGAAATGGTTTGTTGCCTTTGGGGTGGCTGCTGAGGAGGGATTGGAGGGCGTGGTGAGTTCTGTTTAGGCCCTTCTTACATGGCTCTCTCACCTCGTGAAAAAAAAGGTTACAGAAGCAGCCAAGGTGAATGGCCCCGTGGCTATGAGAACATTTTCAGTTAGACCTCAAGTATGATCCAAAGGTCTGTTCTGAAGCATGCTTGCAATAGACCTTTGGAAAGTATCTAGTCACAGGTTTTTCCCTCCGTGTATTTAAGAAACAAGAGTCTCTGAAAAATCCAGTTCTGCATAAAGAGATTTAGTTCTCCTGAGACCACTTGACCACCCTGAGCCCTTTGAAGATGAAAAGTCTATGAGGCGTATTTTATTTGAGGTTTTGACAGAGTTTTCCTCATCTCCTTATCCTGGGTCTCTGCCGCTAAGAAGAAACCTGGAACAGCAGGTTCCTGCTGACCTTTAAAATGATCTCAGTGGAAAGCCTGACACAGGGCTTGTTCCTGTGTGCTTCTGAGTGCCAGTGGGTGCCAACCCTGGAAAAGCCTTGGAAAAAAATTAGAGGGAGATGTGGGGGGGGCTTGGATTGTGTTTTTTTCTGCAGTGGTTTGGGAGCAGCTGAAGTGGGTGATCTGCACTGCTCTTGGTGCTGGGTGCAGACCCTTGTGTCAGAGCATCTCTGCTGCGGCCACTGCTGGGATGGAGGCAGTGGGCTAGGGGCTGAAGCAGGGGATGCAGCTCGTTGTCCCTCGATGTGGAGCATCCTCTGCTCTGGAGGGCTGCTCCTGTACCTGTACCACGAACCTGGGGCTTGCTACCCTTGCAGTGAGCGCCTGCTGCACTGGTGTTGGCACCCTGGCTCAGTGTGCTGTGGTTGGCAGTGCTAGGAACGCCTTGGGCACACAGCGGTGCTGCTTGGGGTGCAGCCAGGGCAGGAGAGGCAGAGAAGGGCAGGAAGGCAGTGGCAGCCAGCCGGCTGTGCACCCAGAGTCCTGTAGAATCCTGCTTGTTGCTAAGGGACTCATTTTGGATATGGAACAGCATTGGTTTACATAGCAGCTTTCCCTGTGTTTGTTGATTGGAGGCAATTACTGTAAAATACTTGATTTATAACAAGGCATACTTAATAAGCGACAAACTAAAATAAATATTCATGAATTACCTGCTGGAGTCTGGCTGTTCTTTTTGCTGAGTTGTTGCTTTCCATCTGTGTGCTCTGCATAGCCCTGGAGCCTCTGGGTCTCTGGAGGTGAAGGCAGCCGTGCTGGGTCTTGGCTGGTGGAAGTTTTGGGCTGAAGAAGGAGGGCGACAATCGCCCTTCTCTATTTTGTTCATCCCAGATGATGGAGGTGTTTTCCTGAGATTTTTCCAAGTAGCTCATTTAACTCAAGGTGGTCTGCTTGCCTGGCATGTGGCTGTAATGCAGCAGTTGAAGTGTCATCAAAGTGTCTGTGTGAAGCACATGCACTGTGCAGCTACCATGTCACTAGGGTCTGGTCTGGCTTTTGTGGTGGTGCAGGGAGGTGACGATGTAGAAACAGCAGTGCTCTTGGTTAAGTTAGGATGAGCCAATATGTTCAAGAAAATACGTGGGAAATGACAAATTGCTCATTTGGGATCTACACTCTTCAAGAATAGAACAAGTCATTGAGAGTAGTTCCAAAGTCATTAAAGCAAGGATGTGCTCAGTCTTCCCCAGAGATGAAGCACTGTCAGCAAAAGGATGAGTAACCTTTGTCTTCTGTGTTGTAGAGTGGCATTCCTCTGACCCCTGCTACCATGACCGCTCTATCTGGCCGGTTTGATTCACAGCAGTTTGTTTTTATATAGGAGGAATCTGTGGCGCTTGTCAAAATGAGAAAGTGATCATCAGGATCTGGCTTGGTATTCCTGCCGCTGGAGCCTTCAGGAGCCAGCGCTCAGCCCAGCTGAAGCCAGAGGAGGAAGGCGGAGAAGCACAGCCTGATCAGGTACCGAGCCAGTCATGGGAAAAGTTGTCTGATGCAGAGTTAAGTTATGGATGATCATTAGTTCTAAAAAGTTACGTTCTTTAGAAGGACTTGTTAATGTGTGATGCAATGGAGGTCCAGTAAGGACAGCCACATCTGTGGGCCTGGCATGGGTACATGTTATATATCTGAGTTCTGTAACAGATCTGAGGTGAACAAAACCAAATGAAACATGTTTTCTGGGGTATTTGATTTGCACATCTAATGTGCAGTACAGCTCAGTACATGTTGGCAAATACCATTTTCAGGCTTCATGTAAGTTGTAAAGAATGGGCTAGGAATACTCTTAACAAATGTTTGAATGTTGAAGAGCAGTTTGATGTCTTGAGGGAAGGTTTTTCCTCAGCTTTATTCTTTGTCTAGTAGGGAGACTTAAGTGCTAGCTTTCGATGAGCACAATGTTATGTGGGAACCATAGAGCACAGAGAGGTAGCTGACTGATGGGTTTTAAGACAAAACCAACTGTCAGTTTGCTGGCTGTGTTTTTATTTGCCAAGATGTCCATAACCATTCCTGGAAACCGGTATTTATTCTTGCATTCACATCTTTCCGATTGTCATATTTGAGAAGATTTAGTTAGAGTCATCTTGTATGAAGACAAAGGTTTTGATGTATTGTATTCAGTTTGGAGTTTTTGTCTTACATAACTGTACCTTCCAGTTTATGTGGAACTCCTGCTCTGAGGACCATCTTTTGAAAAGACTTGGCATATTTTAATGTGAAGTACCTTTAGAGATCCCTTAGGAACAGGGCTACTACTTATGTGGGCTTGTACAATGCTTGGGATGGCAGTGGCATGCAATTCACTTTTAGAGGGAGCATTTTTTGACGAGACATAATGTTTTTTCACCTCAAGGGATGCTTTCTCTCCAGAAATACCAGCATCTCTTGCTTAGACTGTTTAAATTTATTAATTACATATTTGTTATCTTTTTATTTATTGACCCAGGTGGAAGCAGTAAGGGTTTGTTTAAAATCTGTTAAGAAAATTATTCCTAATGTTGTAGAGGTAATTTCTAGCTCTGATTACATCTTTCCTGGTGTAGTTAAAAAAAGGGGAATCTTTTTTTCTAGCATCGATTGTGAATATTTCACTGGTTTGGGTTTTTTTTTCTTTTTTATTTTTGTGTTGTTTTGGTTTGTTTTTTTTTTTGTCTTGGGAAATAAGAATCAGCATTTATTTGATTCAACAACCAGCTTCCTGCTTCCCAAGGAAGAGATAGTGGCTCATTCGTCTGCAAACATCCCTCCTGTGGAGAGTCTTTGTTGGGGAGTTAGAGGAAAGATAGCAGTTCCTAGTGAAATCGCTGCATAGCAGGATGTAGAGGGATTATTGAAGCATTACTAGGAAATTCATGGCTGTGTGGAAGACCTTATGTACTCCACAAACAAGCTGACCTAAATTCTGCAGCCAGGCTTTACTGGTTTCTGTGTTGATGTGATGTGGCAGGCTGGATAACCTGCAGCAGATCTGGGGTTTAAAAAAAAAAAGCAGGGGGAGTACAGAGAAGATTTATATTTGCGTGGAAACACAGACAGGCAAGTCCTTAAAAGTGTACTGAATCTGTCCTAAATTTTTTTTTTTTTTGTTTTCTAACCCACACTTCTCTATTCTTAGTATTGAGTATTTTTCACATAGCCAGGATGAGTCTGTATTACAAGGATGCTCATTAGGAAGAGTGGAAAAGTTGTTTGCTCCTGGATGGGGAATACGTGGATGGTTTTGCTCCTAAGAGGCTTTTACAGGTGGCTTAGAGTTCTGAGATAGGTTTTAGCAAAGAAATTGTGCTAAGTATCTTATCAGTAGTGAAACAGTTAACACAACTGACACTTGAACTCTTGGGGGGAATAGGATTAGTATCCACTTGACATAAATGGAATGGCTTATGCTTAAGTTTCTAGGTAATGTTTGTGTCTCAAGATTATACATTACACAAAACATGACACAAAAATCCAGATAAAAAACAAAATGCTGGGTCTATCAAAGTCAAGTCGGTCAGTCTCACCTGCATGCAGTGTTTTCCTGCTGTTACTTTTTGTAGTGGTGTTGTGAATTTGCAGTTTAGTTTCTGCTGGCACAGACGAGGTGTGAGGGCAGTTACTGCTTCCTGCCTTTTTCTGTACACATAAGCTGGACTGATGCAATGCTCTCCTTTGCTTTCACCCTTCCCGCTTGCACTCTTTTGTTACCTGGTCTCACCACTTCCTTCTCAGTTTCCTCTACTCGTATGGAAGGAATTTTTTTTGCTAGTACTGCGTACACTGTGTCCTGTGAAAGGAATAGTTTATGCAGGCAGAAGAATTTTGCAATCACTAGAAGGGCTTTTGCAGTAAGGTTTTTGCTGGCATAGTTGGGAAGCAAGGAAAAAATATTGGCTGATACAGTTAAATGAACAAAATGTTGCAGTGTGGCTAGGGGCTTTTCTGTGCAAGTGTTCTGGTCTGGTTACGGTGATGGAGTGTGTGTGTGTATATTTATAATACATTTCTGTCTGGAAACCTCTTTTTGTGGGATCATAAACTTTAAGTCTTGAATTGTTTTAGAGGAATTTCTGCAGCTGCAGCATCCTGAAGTGCCAGGGAAATAGTGATATTCTGAAACATTGCTGGCTTATTTTAGATCACATTTCACTTGATGTGCTTTTGATTTGTTTTAAGAACAACTTGTCTGTATAAGCTGTTTGTTTACTATACACACATAATAAGCAGCAATGCCGACCTTCAGCTGGAAACCAGAATGACTGCTGGTCCTGTTGCCCTACTGCCAGCAGCAGGTATGGTGGGGGGATTGGAGAGCAAGGGCTGTTTCCCTTGTGTGTGTTTCAATACCAGAAGCAGTAATTAGAAGCTTATTAACTGACAAATGAATTAAATTCATTGGAATTCCCTCCAAAATTATTAACTTGTTTTTGCTTGCAACAATGTTATTGCCAAGGCTACCTCATGGCAGAAGCAATGTTTTCCTTAGTGTAGATGGAGATGTCATTTTGAGTACTTCTTTGCAATGAAAAGAACTTCTGTGTATCTTGCTCCATTGTTACGATTTTCATGTTGGTTATCTTTTCTTTCTTCCTGTCCTCCCAGCAGAATTTTCAATGTTATCGGTAGAGACAGAAACTAACTGGAAAACAGCTGGAAAATAGCCCTACTTTGGTGGTTTTTTCACTGATTTTGCTCTTGTATTTCTTTGCCTAGACAGGAGACTTACCCACTGCTGGTAGCAAAAGCCAGTCCCCACAACCACGGGTCAGTGAGCTGAGCTGCTTCCAGCCAGCTTGTCCTTCTGGAGCCTGAACCCAGCCTGCCCGCGGGCGGTGGCACTGACACAGCACGGGGGAGGAAGGAGATAGCGCTGGCGGGGTTTGTTGCCAGCTTGCTACAGCAGAGAAAAATCTGAGCAGGGTCAAAATGCAGCACGACTCTCTTTAAACCTTCCCTGGAGTAATGTCTTGTTGCATGGTTTTGTGTGCACAGGCCTGTTTCCTACTGGACGTGTATCAAATTCAGTAGGCTGCAGTATTCTTAGCTGTGTGTTTTGACATACTACAATGTTGTTTTGAAATACCTACCTGCTCTCACTTCTTGACTGGAATCTCTGGAGATGCCTTTTGGATAGATGGGAAGTGATTCTCAATATGTTGCTCCCTCAAGCTTCGTCTGTTGTCTTTGGTAGGTGATGCTGTTTTGAAGAAGGTAGCACCATCACAGAGTGCTTGTTGTCTCAGAGGCTGAGCAAACACTGGAGCACTAAATCAGTGTAGTGAGGTGAAGCATCGAAGAGTAAGGTCTGCCTTTCCTTGTCCATACCCAGTTTGGTTTCAGGAGAGGTGAAATGCTTCCAGCAACTGAGAAACCACAGGAGAGAGAGATTGGACTGGGAAAAAGTTGGTCTTTCCAGCACCAGGTTTTCCTTGTGTAGATGGGCCTAATGCATCTCGTAATGCTGTATTTGCACACGATGGTAAAAAGGACGTACCATAAGATATTGGTGACGTTATTGCCTTGCACCTCAGATAGTAAAGATGGGGGGAAGAGAGGGAGATTTGCAAGGGAAAAAATGAACAAACAGCTCTTTGTTGCTCGATTATTTTAGTGCTGCTGTGGTTTAGCTGTTATGTTGTGTTACTCTGTCCACAGTTTTTTATGGGCCTCTTTTAGAAAAATTTCAAATTTACATAAATAATACGTTTCTCTAGTTTTATTTATTATTTCAAGTGCTAGAATATGCTTACAATTATAACATTCCACTGCCTCCAGTGATTGGATATATAAAATTCTGGCCTTTTGCTGAGCAATGGGCTCCCAAACTTTTGGCTTATCTGACTACATTTCATGAAGTAGCTTTTCCTCAGTGTATTACTGGAAACATGGAAAAGTCTTGTATGCATAATTAGAATTGTTTTGATCAACAAAGCATCAGTCTCTTTTCCATTCCATTAACTCTTACATTCTGCAGGAGCTGGGCAAAAAAAGTGATTTTTTTTTTTTTCTGCTCATAAACTGAATCTGCTAACTTTTGAGGTAAAATGTTTTTCAGGCAGACTTCAAAACAATTTTCATGGACAGTTCAAATAATTATTTAAGGAATGTAATGATTGTTAGTATTACTGATACTTGAAACATTGGGGAAAAATCAATTCCATGAAAAGAAATTTTTAAAGAAAGGAGAGCCCCATATAGCCCCTGGCCCCCACCATGTGCTGTTTTGAAGTTCTATGGTAGTTAAGGGGGGCACTGCCCAGGTTTGGGTTTGGTTTGTTTTTTCCAACCTTTACTATGAAGGAAGCATTGTAGTTCAGGGCTTTAGAGGCAGAGCTCAAATGCCACCCTACTATTTCCCCCCAAAAACCCTACCAGCTTGTTGCTTGCACCAGAGCTGCACTCTGGCATCTGGCTGTCTGGTTTGCAGCTGCATCTGGCAGTCCCACATGCTTTGCCTTTTTGGCAGGTTGTGTGTTTTGGTGACTTGCTGCCTCCCATGACACCAGGCTGAGATGCTGGTAGTGCTATCGAAGGCTGGGAGCAGCAGACATTCCTGTGCCATGGGTGGGATGGGAAGGACTGTGGTGCTGCATGTGTTTTTCTTTAGATGCAAGAAGCAGTGGGCTGTCTCACCTGTTAAGTCACCACCTTTTGGCTGATGGGTAATGGCTGTGTTTTCCTTAGTCTGTGTGCTCCCTAGTCCTTGGGAAGTCACTGGTTGGTGGTAACTTGCAGTCAAGTCCACAGCAATACCAGTTTTTCCTTTTCAGCTCAGGGAATGGGATGGGGAGCTGGTGGTAACCTCTGCAGGATTTGGGTGAGTATTTGTGAAGACAGAGGTGGGTGATGATAGAGCGGGGAGAACATGGAACATGAAGCACTGCTAATCTTGCAGGAGTGTACTGGCCCTGTCCTCTGGATAGTGCTGTCCTGGTATGTGTATTTAAACTGAGACAATTTGGAATAACTGGCTATCAACTTGTTAAAATAATCAGGTTGCCAAGAACTCTGTCATTTTGTTAAGCTTCATTTCAGATTTGTTGCGTATTTTTTCACCTTTAGGGGATGCAAACATGAGGCTTAGCACTCTAGTTCCACTCCCTGCAGTTCATTTAAATTTTCTTTTAATTTGCTTTTGCACCCCTGCTCTGTCTCAACCAGGGTTCAATCTGAAGGCAGCAACTGAGAAACTCTGCCCTTCACTGAAAGGGTCTGTCTAGGTTTTAGGAGATGGGAAAATGAGGATTGGAACTCTCATCCACAAACATTTACCAAAGCTTATTTCAACAGCCTCTTCTGTCTTCGTTAGAATAGTTGGAGGTATGCCAACCTAAAAAGCCCCAAACCTGCTTTAATTTGACTTTCACCTAGATCTTTATGTGTAATATCCTAATGAGGGGCAGAGCTACTTCTGTTTTCCTTGTATGTTGGATAGCACTTTCACACGTTGGTGGTGGAACTTGGGTGGGTTTTTTGCAGTGTCATTGGGTTTCTTTTCCTTGTGTGGGTTGTTCAAATAGCTGTGCTAGTGGGAAGGCAAACACTTGAAATAGAAAAATATGATGAGGCAAGGGCTGTCAAGTATTATGCATCAATTTTGTACTTTGCATGCTGAGGTCCTGACCTACTTGAGGTCTCTAGGTACTTCTGCAGTGTAAGTGTTTAGCAATGATAAACTGCAGTGTCTGGCAGAGGGATTCAGTGTGCAAGGACACCTGAAAAAACAACCTTTAATCCTTTCCCTGAAATGAGCTGGTTTCAAGGTTTCTGTTTTTTCAGAGAGGTTGGACAGGGTGCTTCCATTCAGTGTGTGCTGGCATGATATTCAGTGGTAAGCACGTTGTTTTAATAGTTGTCAACAAAGTAATATTGATAGCCCTGACTTACTGGACTTTTATTTTCCCTGCATGTGTGCTGCATTAATTCTCTGAATGTATTTTTTTTCTCAGAAATAATCAATATACCAGGAAAAGCCCCATTCACCAATAACATCTAGAAAACAGCAAAAAGAGCAGAAGACCAGAAAACCCCCAGATATCCCTAAACAGCACCAACAAAATGAGCTATAATGTGCTCAAGGAGAGAGTTGCTTGTAGCCAAGAGCACTTGCTAAGAGGGAGACACGTTATGAAAGCCCACCATTTACCTTTGATTTTTGAATGAGGGCAAATGTAGTTTTGTTCTCTAAATAAATGCTTGGAGTAGTTATGTTACTTACTGTTCCTTATGATATTAAATGGCTTGTTAATATTAATAGTTTTACAGCTTGTCACAAAAGGCCTTGGAGTTTGTTCTTGGTTTTCTAGATGGTCTGATTACAGATGATGAAACTAGACAGGCTAAAGGGTCATGGCATTTTAGAAAGAGATTGTCTAAAGAATATCTCAAGGACCTTTTAGAGTTAGAGGTGTGCCCAAGATAAGCTGTTACTGGTTGATCTGAGGCCAGGGATACGAGTGTTTCTTGCTTATTAAATGCCCCAAACATGAATAGGTCAGTGTATGGTTAAAAGGCTCTGTGGATCAGCACTGGCTGAAAATGTTTTCTGAGGTTTTTATGGGTTAAAGGATGTTACTGATGTTTCTTGACACCTTTTCTGCAAAGTCATCTACCCTATTAACAGCCTATTTAGGGGATGGGCTTGTTCTCATTCTGTACAGTTGGAGTGCACATAAGGAATGTGCATCTTGTTTTCGTAGCAGTCATAGACCAGTCCTCAGGAGCTGACTCACTGCTATTTTGTAAGCAGGGTTTGCCTTCCTTTTGTGAGGTTCTGCATTTTTCCATTCTACAGTCCATGGTAATTTAGATCTTAAGTGTGCTGGTGTTAAAAAGCCTGCTTCTTGGAGTAGATCTTATCCCCACGTATGTGGTGTGTACTCGGCCTAATTTGATACTAACAAAAATAATTTTTGATTATTTCACTTTTTTCTACTTGGGTGTTATTCACATTATGTTACAAAGGCACTTGCCCTGCAGCTAACATGATCATTAAAAAACAAGTATTAATGATTTGGGGGGACTTGTATTTGGTCTGTTAGTTATTGTTACACTGTCGCACTTGTATGGGCTTGTTTTCCAATTTTCCTGCACAATATTTTGCTTTCTTGAGTTTCAGATTGTCTTGTTCTACTTGCATTTTAACTGAGCTTTGCTATTGGGATGTCATGGTAGGGTGGGACTGGGTGAGAATGGGCCGCTGGAAAGATAGAGAAGGAAGGCCAAGGCTCGCTGTGACTTGAGCGTTCAAGTTAGAATTACTAGTGTGTAGCATACCTTGAATAACACTGGGTTCCATTACTGACTTCCAAAATCACTTAAACTCACTTTCACACCTTAGTAACACTTTGTTCATGGCAGGTCAGATATTTTCCTGTGACTTCTTAGTACTTGCTTTTACTTGGCTCAATTAGATTATTTTTTTTCCCACACTGGCATCTTTGGAAGAAATAAAGTGCCAAAAATCTTCAGTGCTGTCATGATTTTTATTTTTTAATGAAAAGCTTTTCTGAAAAGAACTGTTCACTAATGCATAAATTAAACTTTGGAAAAAGTTCTGTTACCTCTGTAATTTTTTTTATAGCTTTCCTAGGTAAAAGTTGGAAGATCAGATTGTTTTAATTGATGTTTTTGCAAAACTTTAGTGGTTGGAAAACTGACAGTAGTCATGTGAATTTCGTATTACTTCTGCATGATTAAAATCAACAGCAGAACTCTGGGCTGCTACTAGAAATATTTCCAGAAAAACCGTATGGGAGAGACTAGGGGAGATAACGCAGCAGAGACTTTTTTTTCCTATTTCTTGTATTCTGTGGTAGCTCCAAGGCTGAGCATAGTAAAAGGGAAAGATGTAAATCATTTGTATGGAAAAACCGTGGAGTGATACAGGTTTTCCTGGTAGTAGCCTGGAGGCTGTGGGGAGGGGAGAAACAGTACGAAGCTTTTGGTTTCCTGGGTGGAGTTTCACATCTCACACTGGTAAGTGGGAGCCTGATCAGAAGGCATCGGGCTGGTAGAAAGGCAGCACCTTCCCTGGGAGCTGCTGGACTTCAGCCTGGGTGGTCCTGCAGGAAACTCCACCCTCTCGTTCTACCTCTGTCTGGTACGTTTTCTAAGCCTTAGTGTCATCTTGTTACTGCTGGCAAAAAGTTACATGTGTGGGAGATATGCAAATGTGTTGTAATGTTCTGATATAATTTTAGCACAGGAAAAGA
The DNA here is from genome assembly GCA_013397865.1 of Struthidea cinerea. Lineage (NCBI taxonomy): Eukaryota > Metazoa > Chordata > Aves > Passeriformes > Corcoracidae > Struthidea > Struthidea cinerea. The sequence continues at coordinate 388,548 of VZTI01003800.1, read as the reverse complement.
GCAAGCTCTGTGCATAGGTATCACCAACTGAGCTCCAGTCTTGCAGCTCGGTTTATTTAGTAGACCTGTCAAACTTTGAAAAGAGATTTGCATGGATGTGGGGTATAGGATCAAGTTCATAATTCTGTAAACTTAAAAAGTAGCTTCTATCAATCCACAGTTCTCTAAATTCCTTTACAGACAGTAGAAACTGTCTGAATGAGTGTAGAAGAATTGTATCGTTCAATGACATGATAATTGAGGATTTCTGATGATGTGAATTCTTTTATTATTTTCAGTGTATACTGTCACTGGAAGAATGCTGGCCTTGCAATGAATAACTGAGATAGACTTAATCTCTTGTTTCTCTCAATGTAAAATTCTAAATACTGTTCTGGCTTTTTTTTTTCTTTTTTTTTCTTT
>VZTI01003800.1:336778-388125 GCA_013397865.1 Struthidea cinerea | reverse complement strand
TTTTTTTTTTTTTTTTGGGTAATTTTTCTTTCCAGATGTAATGAGGACTTGATGATCTTGTGGGAGAGGAATGAATCTACTAAAATCCTTTCTTGTATATAGGGTTAAATATCACACTCAGGAGGATAATGCTCCAATGGAATTGCAGTCTTCCCATAACAGTTTAGACTTTGGTAAAGCAAGTGGATGAGTCATTGCAGGGATTTGATGGCTGAAAAGATTGATTAATAATTAATTTAAAAACAAGATGCCCTTTCCTCTGTGTCCTAGCTTTCAGCCATTCAAAAGATCATCAGATTCCCACATGTAGTTTAACATTTGAGTACTAGGGACGTGTTTGTTTTGATGTCTTTCCCTGAACTGCAAATGCTGCTTTGTCTTTGCTTTTGCTCACACATTATTTATAGAGATATAAATGTCAAATTTGATTCAAGTGTTTTGATGAGGTTACAGCACTTTGAAGGAGCCAAATGTTCCCATTTGGTGTGTTAGGGTTATACTTGCCTCATGACCTTTTTGAAGTGCACTGGTATACCAGGTGCTTCATGGCTAATGGCATTCCTGATTTTCAGGAATTCTCACATACAGGTTGTTTGCTTTTCTTCAACAGACATCTGTCAGTCAAGGATTTGTATTTCTACAGGTTTGCATTTGAGCCGGGTGTCTAACGGGAAACCGTGGGTCCAGGGTGCTTTCTGCCTTTATGCTGGGGATAGTGGTAAAAGTGAAGAATGCTGCTGACTGCAGTGTGACCCTGAAGGGATGACTCAAAATGAGCCCTCTGAATTAAGTTAAATTAGCATAAATAATGTCTGTTTCAGGGGGTTTCAACTGTAGTAGGTCAAAGATGCTGAGGTCAATCAAAATCAATCCATGAAAGGCATGGAAGCTTCAGCAACCTTTTGGAATCCTTTAAGAGGTTAATTGATACCCTCTTGAGTGTTCCTGTCTGGGGCAGATCTTTGATACAAGATAGGTGTTGTGACTCTGATGTTAGAAGAGGTAATAACCTGTGTTTTGTCTTTTTGGTTAATTAAAAGCACACTATGTGCAATCCTGGGCAATTTTGGTACTGAATCTCAAATGTCTAGTGCAGGGTGAACATACATTAAGGCATTTGTTTGCTGCCAGTGTACAAAAAGCCACTGTCCAACCTTTCATTTTTATTTATTTATAAGAGTGAAAGGTGAATGAAAATGTGTAATAATCTTAACTTGAGCCGTTGCTATCATTTATAATTTAAACCTGAAATGCTTCACATTTTCAGTACAATGGTTCCCTTAATCATTAAATTCTGAACTATGGCTTGGCTGCAGTCTTCTGATCAGGCTTCTGTAAAAAGAAAACGGCTGTCAGATATTTGGCACTAAGATGTAGCTACAACCTTCTGGTATTGGTGTTCGTGACATTGGACGTTGTCAGGTATGCAGGCTACAGCAGCTGACCCTTGCACTTTGCAAAGCCTCAGTCTTTGAAGATTTGTCTAAAATTTCCAGCCCGCAGATAATGAAATACTTTGGCTTCCTTTAGCTGTGAGCATTATTTTACTGTAGTCAAAAGTTAAGATTTAGTTGCACTGCTTTATAAATGCTGTATAACAGCATTTATTGCATGCTGCAGAGTTACTATGAATAGGGATTTAGCCTTTGCAAGGATAGCATTGGAGTTAGGCTTTAGTAAGTTTTTAAAAAAGAGGTTGTTTGACCTTTGTAATAAAACTGCCATTTGCCTGGGCACAGAATATGGAAGGAGAAAGCTCTTCCTCCCCCTGCCTCTTTAATTTGTGTTAAAAGCACTGAAAATGGGAAATGTGGAGATGAGGTTTTAGCTGCAGGGAAGAATATGCAATTTTATTTATAAAACTAGACCTTCTTGAATGCTTGTTTTACTCCAGCAAAACCTCCTTTGGTAAACGTCATGTGCAGGATTGAGTGGGTGTTCACCTGCTGGTTTGTAGAGAGAGTAGGACAGGAAAGCAGTTTGCTCTCAAGGGGTGCTGGGAAGAAGTGGATGATTTCACAGCTTGAAGTAGATAAAACTTGCTCTGGTGTCAGTATGGGCAGTGGAATTTGACAAGAAGTGGGAGGGGAGGAGGATGTGTGTGACTAGGGTGATACTTTGCATTGTGGAAGGAAGAAGCAGGGTCTGGAATTCATAGTTTGACATTTTTGAATGTGAGAAAGAAGCCAAAGGAAGCTAGTGGGTGTTGGGACATGACTGATTTGCTCCAGTTTACAAAGTAGGTGTGGACAGCAGAAATCAGAAGGACAGCAAGAAATCACCAGGTTTTGTTTTAACTGAAGGGGCAAAAAACTGCAAATGGAATGGTCACCCAAGGCACCCTGGCTTGCTCTAAGTCCTGATGTTGCAGCCTGGCAGTGCAGCTGTTTTCAGTTCACAGCTTGAGCGCCACTTTGCTCTGGATTCCTGCCATTGGAAACCTCCTAAGGCAGAGAAGTCCCTGAAGAGAAGTAGTTGCAGTTGCATTAGCTTTTCCTGGGATCACTGCAGAACCCCTGGATGGATGCGATAGGGGTCAGAGATGGTTTGGTGTTTCCTCCAGACCTTATCAGATTTGCCTGTGGAGAGAGATTTGTGAGTTGAGTAATGGTGCTGTAAGAGGATTCCATGGCAGAGCGGTGAATCTGGCTAATGGAACTTGCCCTAAGGAACCAGACGCACTGGGGCAGCTCGCCTGAGTGTCTTGGTCCAGAGCCTGTGAAGTGGGAGTTAATACACATAAAATATGTGGCTGGGCAATCTTTTTGCATTAACTTGGGTAACTTTTGTAAGGTATCGCCTGCTAATTACCTCACTGTTGAATAGGTGAGAAGTAAGATTGGGTTTTTTTTCTTTTTATTAAGCTGAAGGGGAAATAGTCCCTATGGGTTTTGAGGCTTGGCCACAAGAACATTACTTATCATGTGGTGTCACATCAGCTGAAATCCTCAGACAGTAAGGCTGCTGGATTTCCCGACACTTGCCTTTCTCCTAGTCTGTCACAATTCTTCCACCATTCAGACTGGTGTTTCTTGTATGTTTGGGTTACAGGGGTAACAAAGCTTGTGAAACATGACAGTCTGTGAAAAATAAGTCTGTGATGTTCCTTCAGCTTTTCCAATGGGATAATTTTTCACATGTACATTTGCATTAATAGCAGTTGGCTTCTAGTTAATAAATACAGTGCCCTGTGAAATTAATGGGTTATTAGGGTTGGATGAATTCCTATGGTGCCCTTAGTGCTGCAGCTTTCACTAGCTAGCTGTGCCTTTGCTTGTGCGCACAGCGGAGTTGTTTACATGTTAGGAATATGCTAGAGGCAAGGAGAAAGGAACAGCTTTAATGTGATGCAGCTTAGATGCTCTGTGGGGGAGGCCTCAGAATTGTTCATAACAGGATCAAATGTCAATCAATGTTTTGAGAAGAATAAAGTTACTGTTTATGAGAAAATTAAAGAATAGTATATTACATGCTTTTCCTCCATCTATTTTTGATCCTGTCTAGGAAAATGTCCTTCTCCTGTGGTTCTTTTGAACCCTGTAAGAGTATCAGTGGTGCCTAGGAGAAACATCTATGCAGACCTCTCCTTTTGGCTCCAGCCACTTCTCTGGGCTGCCTCTGGTAAGGAAACAAGTAATATGCCAGCCAGCTTCTTTCAGCTCTTCCATGAAAAGTCTGGTAATCGTGTTGCTGAGGATGCTGCTGGAACATTGTGGCTACTATTAAATTTCTTTTACGGGCACATCTGGGGATTTACTGCTCCATAGAGTAAGAAAACAGTTACTTCTGACATCAAGCCATGAACATGAGAAAATGGCTCCTCCCTCATTGCAAGGGAGAAGAGAGAGAACTGGAGAAGAAAACAGCTGAAAACCTCCTCCTCTCCCTCCAGAGCTATTTTTTGTCAGTGACAGAGAATGGTGGGATGAGCAAAGCTGATCTATATCTGCAGGAGGCTGTGGCTCTGATCGGAAGATGCATCCCCAGGAAAAAACAATGAGAGCCTAGCTGTGGGGGAGGGAGCATCCGAAGTCAAAGCACTTCTCTGCTGGTTCTGCACCTGCAGTTTCTGTTCCAAGCTACTTTGCATTGTAGGCAGGTGATGCTTAAAATCTGTCAAGAAGGGGCTGTCACATTTTGTCTTAGATTGTGCCCCATGTGTCAGCTGTCAGAACAACAGGCTGGGGTTTGGGAGAGCAGCTGGGGAATGCAGCTTGTGGAGAAAGGGTAGGGATGGGGAGGGAAGGAATGGAGAAGAATCATGGATAATTGTCAGAATAAGAGGCTTTTCAAGCTAAGGCTAGGTGCCTGCTGGAAATGCTTCTCTAAAACCTGGCAAATACACAGTCATGAATTCAATTTACCAGAATTCAAGCTTTTCTGATTGTGTGGCTTCTTGCATTCTTCCTAGAATCAAGTGTTGAACCAGTATCCTGATGTGTTGTGTTGTCTGGGCCTGTCTCCCAAGGGAGATATTTTGGACAGTTACTCCTGAAATTCTGTGTGTCATTCTGGAGTTAAGTCTTGTCTTCACATGTATTCACAATGATAAGAAATTTTTCAAGTCAGCTGAAGGTGTGAATTTAAAGTGAATTGCTTCAACTGTCCTACATCTTTGAGGCAGAATAATTGAGAGTCACTCTGATTCTGAAAAAGAGCATCTGAGGAAGGTCTCAAGAAGTTCAATCAATCAGTTTTTTAATTTGCATGGTTTTTGTCTTAAGAATTAATCCAAAGTGCCTTATGCAGACAAAGCCTCAAAGTGGATTATATTATATAGGAGGGCTGTTCTTAAGGATTTGGGAGGGTTTATGTGGATGCAGATGTATTACTAGTCAGGAATAGCACTTGTATTTAAAGTCACCCTGTACTTTACCTGAATTCATTATTCAAGCTTCTGACTCTGCTAACCTTAAGCAGAAATTGAGAGGATGTGAACTGACTTTAGTCCTTGCAATAGACCTTTGGAATGCTGCTAATGGCATCCTTTAAAGCTGTCACTAACCATGTAATTACTGAAAATTTCAGTAGAAACTTCTAGCTCACATATTTAATCTTTTATAGTGAATGGAGTGCACTTAAGTGGGTAAAGCTGCTGATTTCTTCTGAGATTTTCTAAGCTGATGGGAGGAAGGTGAAGGAGGTTAGAGGAGTACAAGCCCTCCAAGCAAATCTTGGACTTTCACCCTAAACTGAAATTCTTCCCATCCCATACAAAGTTTTTTTCAGGTATGTGTATGAAGCAGGGAACTTTAGTAAAATCTGGGTAGTAGAAAAAGGCTGAATGTTCTGTTATCTGAGGCTTTTGGCAACCTGCATAGTTATGTTTACTTCAAGCCTGAGGGAAAGGGACAGAGGAATCTGGCGCAGGGATTGTGCACTTTAGACTAAACTGTTAGTGCAGATTGGCAGTTTTGAATATTTGCTGCCTAATTCAGAGAGAATTTGTTGGAGAAGTTATGGGCAGAGCTCTCCATTTTGCATTTTAATGTACTGCTACAGTCTTTTTTTTTTTCTCCTTTTCCTATTTTAATAAAAAGAGGAATGTCTGAACCACTGTAGGTATTTTTCCTTAGTCATTTTCAGTTGTGCAAAATAAGTTGCTGTGGCTGATGTACAGCAAGAACACAGGTTATTTCCTTTTCAGTTACTGAATTTAGACTTGTGAAACATCACAAGGAGTTTCTAATTTAACTAAATTCATGCAAGTATGTGTTTCAGCAGCCATGTGTGATTAGGTGGAGGTTCCATGGTGTATGTTGAAGTGCAGAATTCCATCTGTAGACTGCTACTGCCGTGCTTCTAGAACACAACAGATCACTGTGTATGAATAGTTAGAATATTATTTAAATAAGGTTGTGAAAATAGAAGGTTCTGAAAGTTTTTCTTACTGCTCAGGCAGTTAAGTCAAATGTTGTAGTTTTCTTGCTAAATACTTTGTTTTATTGCCCTGTGAAAGGCTTGGTCCTAGAGGCTAAGGACTGATTCTGTACTAAAGTTTAATTGACTGGATGGGCAAATCCAAGTAGGGCATAGATGCCTTCACCTTGAGCAGACGACGGATATTTTATCTATGCTCTGAGTGCATGTGCTTTGCACTGCCTTTCTTGACTGAGGAGCAGTGCCATTTCTGTGGCAGTGTCCCACCGGGATCAGACTGAGGTCAGTTCATTTTGCCTTGTTCATCAAACAAGTAGCAGATGGCTGGGCTGTGCAGAAGCTGTTACCTGGAGTGAGGGTCAGGCTGATGGAGAGGAGTCAGGATATGGATGTTGTCCAGTCTGGTTGACTTACCAAGTTCCTTACTTGGTAAGTACTTCATCTTTACAGTCAAGCAATAGATTTTGAGGGGCTTTTTAGAGGTGTCTGAAATGGCTGATCAGCAAATATACAGGTTTGTTTCCCTTTATACACTCTGTGTAGTTTTGTTTTGGCTGCTTCCAGAGTGCTGAACATCCTATTGGCATCATGGAAACATGTTCAGTGCCATGGAAATTTAGGCCACTGCAGGTCAATTCTTGTTTCAGGTCTTCAGATGAGAAAGCTGCTGTGGACTTTGGTATCACACAACTAAAAGTTGGTGGTTGTAATGGGACCATTGAGTGTGACACATTAATGTAAAGGATAGACAAACAGAGAACAGCCCCAAAGAAATTATACTTAATGCTTCAAAAGGACATATTTGTCATCACAGTGAATTTGATGTTATTGTAGGAAAAAAAGGTGAATGGAAAACAGGTCTCTGTAAGAAGATACTAAATAGTCCACAAGCTGAAATTCTGGTTTAAAGAAAGAAGACATCTCTACTAACAGCCCTCTGGTTTCAGGACACATCTAGAAATTTCAAAGAAAAAACAGTAATTAAGGGGAAAATGGATACATGCGAATGCAAGTTAGAAGTTAGGAAGTAAGAGAATTAACTGAATATTTTCTACAGCTGAGCTGTGTTAGAAATAATTCCAGTTACTAGACAGATAATAAAGTAGCTCATGCAAAAAAGTAGAAATATTTGTTAATACTCTTCTGTATTTGGGGAGGTGTAGAATGTGATACCATCAATGCAATTCCAACAGAGAAGTAAGTCTGATTTAATAAATTAAGATTCCTTCTAGGGATGCACATATGTAAATCAGCAGCACTGTGGCTTGATTGTTTTAAAGACCTTGATGAAAAGTCTTTACGCCTGCAGACAGTTATTAAAAACTGTTGGTATTGAGGGTCTTAAAACCAACTGTGCCAGAATAGACAGGGAGAGAGTGGGAGATTGACTTAATCATCTTCCAGCTAGCTTGATGTTAAGAGTCACCAAAATACTGGAAAAGTTAAAGCAACCAGGACTCTATGATAGTAAAGCTATGTCTTCAAAGTCATCTGATGTAAGGGGGAGGGAGACAGTTCAACCCATGTGGTCCTCTGCTGCTCCCTAGCTCCTTCCAAGTCCTGTCTCTTGTTCCCCTTCTCAGCAGCAGCAGAGGTAGTCAGTGAGGACTGCTATGCCCCTTGGGGATTCCTGTCCTGACGTGTTTTGGCTCTGTGATACTGCAGAAGTAAACGAATTAAGAACTGACTAACTGATGTTTAAAAGTTAGTCACTTGCGGTGAATCATTATCAAATGCTGCTAGAAGCCTTGTTTTAAGGATTGAGGTGAGGCCAGATTCCATTGAACCTTTTCATCAAGTAGCTGGAGACAAGGATAGGATCTGTACTGATAAAATTGGCAGGCCATATCACACTAGGCAGTGTGGTAAACAAGGACAAGGCAGCTTGCACACAGGAATTTGCATAGCCTGGTGAACTGTATCAATCAAAAGTGCATTTTAATATAATCTGCAATATCATGGGGCCTGCAGGTGTTGTACTTCAATGTAGTGACAGAATAGGAGCTTGGGGAGAAGACTACTTGAGGGTACAGTGAGTCAACGACTGAACATGACTGCTGTCTTGCAGGGCAGCAGAGGGGTGTAACTTTGGGTGCAGGAGGGGCAATGGGCAAAGGAAGGTGAATCGTGTGTAATTCTGAGGTCACGAGCAGCCTGTTGAAAATGGGAATGAGTTCACATAAGTCAGAGGAGGTATTTGAAGGCTGACTGATGTTCCAGAAGGAGAGCCTGAAAGGCTCATTCTGTTGCTGGGTTTGTTGTTTCTTGATAGATAAATGGAGGAACTTGATAATTGGTGGGAAGCACCTTCTGAGGGAGAGCGTACTGGAGGCTAAAACGCAAACAGAAGCAGGCATGACACAGAACTGATGGCTGGGAGCTGCAGTCAGGCAATGGGAAATAAGTGCATTTGTAATGGCGAGAGAGCGTAAGTGCTAGAACAAATAAATAACAGAGGAAGGGGGTGGATTCCATCCAAAATGTTCCCAGGGCTGAAAGATTTTCTGAAAGTGTCCTCCATGCTAAATACAGGAATTATTGAGTGTAGTGGTTATGTGGTGTCCCACTGACTTCTGTAAGTAAGTCATAGATGGGACTATACAAACCTGCAAACCAAAATGTTCTTCATGTATGCTGTGTAGTTGAGCATCAGCTCGCCTCTCTGCTAGAAAGTGTATCTATATATAGCATGTGTGTGTATGTACCCTACGTGAGGCATATACATGGGTGGTGCCTCTTGGCCTGAGATACATAGCTCCTTTGTTAAATATTTCAAGAGCAACTGAAGAAACTGGAATCCATGACTGGTGACCAAGAGTTTCCTAACCATGCATATGGTTCCTCATGGACTCAAACTGGCAAACATGAGTGCATTTCCACTCTGCTTATGCTAGGAAGTAATCGCTCTCTGCAGGGCGGACTAACTTGTGTGTAATGCTGTCTGAACTCTTCTCTCTCTGGAACTGATCTTTCTTGCATATAACCAGTTTTGAAATCTTTGTGCTTCTCTTGTCTTGCAAAGCAGCAGCTTAGATCTTTCTGTTCCTCTTCCTGAAGGTGCATCTAAAGAAAGGTTGAGGAAAGGTAGAATGGAATGGAGTAAGTGCTGCAGCAGGCTCACAAGCAATGAGTTTGAGTAATATTTTTGAGGGGGCTTCGGCTGTGTTTCTTCTTTTCTTTTTTAAGTGGACAGTTAATTTCTGAAATTCACTGCTGCATGATGCCATTACAGGTAAGAATCGATATGATTCTAGGAAGAATTAGACGCACAGGAAATGAAATTATTTCATTTATATAAATGTATATAATCTCTTGTCCTAGGCTTATAAAACAGTTGGTAACAGTGGAGTCTAATGCAGTGGACTGATTATTCTATAGCTGTTTACTAGAAAACTTCTTTTGCTGTATCTGTTTCTAGCTACTTTCACAACAGGAACTGGTGATTCAGAGTTCTGTTTCTAAATTTAATATGAGAAGGAGCCTAATTGGGGCTGAAGGAACACTGAGGGTGTGTATATGAAGGGGAGATGGTGATAAAGGGAGAACGCACCCTGTGTGCTAAAGTGTGTCATTGTGCCTCTGATTGCAGGGCATACATGCTGATCTACAAATAGAATATGCATGGATCAGAGTAGCAAGCTGGTTTTGAGCATTCAGCTTTTCACTGATGATACTTGTACAGTATTTCTCTGTTGTATTAAAGTAATTGATCTGCAGGGAAAATGAAGCATTGTTGAGGATTGATACCATCAGAAGAGGAGAGAGAAATAGAACAGAGCAAGGAGATTTAAGTTACGGAAAGAAGAAGGTTTAGCTGTGGTTTTTTGTCAGGCAAAAGTCTTCAATTTCCTTTGTAATTACCTCTTGACACTTGTTTTGGAGAAAGCTTCTCTGTTGTTAAATAGAGAGTTACAAATGTTGTAATTTTCATGACTTTTTTCTTTTCCCTTTTTTTCCATCTCAAGGTTACATGTAGGTGAGACATGCACACCCACAACTTTTATTTGTTGACACAATTGCATTTGGTAAATACAAGTGGATGGAAAATATTGCTGGGGAGATGCAGGTACAGGCATAATGACTATGAGAGCTGTTTCACTGCTGCTTCCCTTTCATGGTCTCCAAGCCCTGGGATAGCTGCTCAGCATTGTTAGCAGTGTATACCTCAGTGTGCTCCTGAGATGTCACATGAAGAGTGGAGAGCTCCTCTGTGTTTGTCACTGTGTCCACACAGAAACACAGGGACATGCTCAAAGAAAACCGGTCAGCTCTGGATGGGTCTTGCAACCCACGTCTGTTCACCGCCCGAGTCTTGGTAGAAAGCAATCTGCAGGATTGTAAAGAGAGAGAAGCCTTAGAAAAAGAATATGAGAAAAATGGTGATGCAGTAAAAGTTTTAAAACTTGAGGAGGTATGAAAGATGAAGCATTTTAGCATCGCTGTCCTTGTAGGTGGGAATGGTTATTTTGTTGTCAGGCCATTTGTGGCCCAAAGATGGGGACCAGTGAGCAGACTTTCATTGAAGTTCTTTGCAAGGATAAAAGGAACACATCAGCCCTACCTCCACGGGCTGCCTTTGTAGCTTAATATAGCGCTAATCTGGCAAAGAAGCAAGTAAGGATACTGGACTCTGAACAGAGGAAAATACGATGTTGGAGTCATAGATGCTGTGAATTGGCTCTTAAGAGCTGCATCAAGAAGCACAGTAAATTGTGATATTTTGTGGCTTTTGTATGACTGCCATATTTTTCCCTGCATGCAGTCATTCTGACACAAGTTAAATTCTTTGTTGTAGAAAAAGCTAAATATTTTTGAATGCTGAGTCTGAAACACAGATGATATACTGCAGCAAAAGACTCTCATGGGATTTTTTTACGAGATGGCTTTTATTTGTTAAATGAGTTTTCAGTAGTTCTTCAGTACATGCTATTGTATTGTTTGTGTGATGTCTTACAGTGTCACTGGTCTGATCTGGACTGTGATGACTGAATAAATTGCATCACTTGCTGACTGTGGAAAGATGGCTTGATCTGTAAGACACGTTTTGTGTATATGTGCATTTTGTAATGTAATTGTAATCATAAATTAAAGATGTTCAGTTAATGCCAAATACAAGCTGTATTTATAACTCTTGGTGTTCTTGTCTGCCCACAGGAGTTCCAAGAGTCAGAAGGGATCATAGAGGAAACTGAAGCTGCTTTTGTACTTTGAGGAGGCGAAAGTAATGAAATAAGTTATGTAGTCTAAGACATCTTGAAAATGGAGACTTTTAAGTGGTCTTTGGGCTTCTACCAGGGAGCATGTTGCTGGCGTTTAGGTTTTGTGCATTAGAGGAAATAAAACACTAGAAATCCCTTAGCTTTCATCTGCAGAGAAATAGCTACACTTTGCTGCTGTGTTTTGGCCATGGTTGGGTTTTGGCATGGTTATGGTAATTTATAATTTTATGTCCTGTGGCTTTTCAGTGACTTAAAATTACTGAGAAGATGTAGTTTGCCCTGAAGTGGTTGGTGAGATGGTGTTACAGTTGGCAGGGAGATCTTCTCTAGGAGTTGGAAGATCAGACCCTGTAGTCTGTTGTGGCTTTGACAGTGACAGATGTCACAGAGGAGGACTGGAGAAAACTATAGTAGCTGGCTGTGGGGGTACAACATGGTTGATTGTTCCTTGCTGATCCTTGCCTTGGATGATAGAGGTGTAGACCTTGTAATTAAAAAGCTTAAGTGCAAGTCTCACTGGGAAAAGTTGAATATTTTATGTTAATATGATTATGCTTTTGCTCATTGCTAAAAAACTTCCATTTTGAGTCTGTGTTACAGTGAGGGAGATTTGAGATCTCTGTTCAAATTGCAGCTATTCACAAACAGCAACTCAGAGGCAAGAAATCATTTTATGTAACTTAATTTCAAGCATGCCATTGTCACATTATTTTTTTTGTTAACTGAGGGCAATAAAGATTCTCTAATAAATGAGTCATAATAGCATTATTGCTCTTATTTATATAACTTGAGATCTTGTAGTCTAATCCTGTTGGCCTTTACCTCCATGACTGTTTTAATTTTTGATGGGGATTTTGTTTCTGTTTTAAACCACTTCATGATTACTCATTTCAAACAGTCAGTTGTTTCTTCCCCCTTTAGCGGTGGAAGTAAAGCTTTACTTACAACTTGCTTCTCGTAATTTGACAAAGCAAGTATCAATGAATATGGCCAGGTTCAGCAGGTAAGTCTATGCAGAGCGCTAAGAAGCACTATACCCAGATTAACTATGTGGAAAACTTAGCTACACTTCCAAAGGAAGAGTTTCAGTTACTGGAGAGAAATGGTTTTATTTGTGAATTGTACATGCATGGAAATACCAAAATTTCCTGCTGCCTTGTGTCTTTCAATGATAACATTTGTTAAATCACTTTTCATAGTAGAGTTGCATAGTAAGGAATAATTCCAACACACTGCCAATATTTGAAAACTTTTTAGGATGACTTTACTTTGTGATTACTGCTGAGGTCAAAGTGTTGCTAATGTAGAAAATAAAAGATTTATTCCAATTTCTAGCCCATGGCAGAAACTTAAAGTTTCTTCCTTTTCATAACTGGTCAGTCTTGAAACTGTACCTTCCTCAAACTCTCTGCTGTGTTATGTAGTATGAAATCTGATGCAATTCAACTGAATTTTTGGGCCATAAGCCTTTTGAAACAGGATTACGCACTGTATAATGCAGTAAGGTTTTGATATAGATCAGGGAATTGAACCTTTTATGCAATATAAATGTCAAGTGCTAGCAGAGTCTAAGTCTTTGTCCAAAAATCACTCTCTTTTAATTTCAATGTGAAGAAACTGATCAGGACACAAGGGCTGGAAATGCAAGGTGCATGGAACATACAATTCAAGTATTGTGAAAGGTAGTGAGTGGCATGTGATGCGTGGCACGATGAGACAGAGACAGCGTGCCCCTGTGGAGTCAGGAACAGGATTGTCGTAGTGGTCTGTCTCATACAGAATGTTTTAACCCAACAGGAGCTCTGCCACTCGGAACAGAGCAAGCAGCATAATAAGCTATTAAGCATGTTCCAGGACTAGGCTGCAACAGCAGCCTGCTTATGTGTGGTGATCAAGGATCCAGCTTTGGTATTGTGATCCAGGGCTTCTTCACAGTGAACATGGACACAGCTATGTCCATATGCAAGAATTTAGAGCTCACAGCAGTAGCATCATCACCTGCCTTCCTAAAGTCACCATTTTGGGCCTTACCTGCTAGGTCAGTTGGTGCTGTGTGTGGATGCCCCAAGCTTTGTGATGGGGGTAGAGAACAGTACTTCACTTTGGCTTCCCAGAGCAAATCTGTTCTTGGGAACTTGAAACCAGTGAAGGCTTAAAAGAATAATTTACTTAAACTCTCATTAATCCAAAGTCGCTTGGTTGTTTTATATCTAAGAGAAAGAGTTTTTCTTTTAGCCTTTGAGGAACTTGAAACTGAGATTAGAATTGCTGTTTAGTCTAAAAGGGAACAAAAGCTATCATAGAGTTCTGGGCCTTGATAAAATTTTTCTTATTTAAAAAAAAAAATGTACTTCAGGCATGATTTGGCAGGCAGAACTCTTGGTCAAAGACAGGCTGTTACAAAACTTTATCTTAAATTAAATGGGTGGTTTTGTTCATGTTTTGGTCTGGCCATGACAAATCCTAAACTCTTGCCTGATGGGTATGTAGTCATATGTATATTATTGCTGTACACCCACATGCACAGGCAGTAGTCCAAGTGTGCGATGAGATAACAGGAAAATGTAAATAAAGTGGATGGCTAGTTGTCCTAATGTTCTTGAGTAGATCCTTGTGAAAATAATGCCAGTCAGACTTAAAAATAGATCTGTATCAAAGATGACTTGCGTTCGGTTATGACGCGATACAGGTCACTGTGTGGGATATTGTGGCCATTTTGTGTTTTATTTTGCGTTGAGTCAACAACTTGAAATGCAAACCAAGAGCTCAAATAACCCCTGCTGTCCTTGGTAGTTGCAGGATGCCTCCAGGCTACCCTGTTCTGAGAGGTGTGTTTGCAGGCCCATGGGGCCAAGCTACCTGATCACTGTGAGTGCCTGGAGGCCTCTGCATGCCTGGGAGGGGAACACTGTAGTTGTTCAGTCTCTCACCACCACCACTGCTCCAGACCTGGTGTTCTCTGGTGTTGTTACAAGATAAAAACATCATTTGCTCCATCCTCCTTTGTGAGTAGATGATGCCTAGTCCATCACACGTGCCTATAAAAATACTGCTGGATGTGATGTTAAGAATTTGCCTTAGGACAAATCCTTGTTCTGCTCAGGACACCAGGGCAGCAAGGGGGGCTGGATTCACCTCTTTCTGAAAGCCTTGCATTGTGCTCGATGGAAGTCACAATGAGAGCCAGGATGCTGAAATCGCTGATGTACTTGCGCAAGCTCAGACTTTACATTTCCCCTTTTTTTTAAAATCTTGGCATGTTGGTGGAAGGGCTGGAAGGTGATTTAGAAGGTAAGGACCCTTCTTCTGCCAGGTCAGTATGATGCAGTGCTGTGTCCTGAACTTGCCTTGCTGGTTATCCATGCTTGCACAGAATCTCCTGGGGACCTGACTGGGGCCTGCTGAAGGATGTGAAAATTGCTTACAGTGGCAACAACAAAACCTGACTATTTTGTTTTCCTCCAGTTAGAGGGCACTCAGCTTTTATTTCTGTAGCAGCTGGGGAGCAGCTATGGTGCTACCCTTAAGTGATGTGAAACTTGCTAAGACAAGTTCAAATGGCAAGTACCTGGGATAAGGGGAAGCTGCCTGCAGAATAAAAAACCTGCTTCTGCACTGATTTTCTGATTTGGCCATCCAGGCAGGTGTTGGCTGTAAAAGACAGACAGTGATGTGATCCATCGGTGCATGTCTGTGAAGACATGCCAAAAACTTTAGTTTAGTACGTGTGTGTGGAAGCCTGTAGTAATCCTGAAAAAGTCTTAAGTGCTGGAGCAGGAATGGTATCTGTAGATGGGAAGTGAAGTATACACTCAGCTTCATTATCTGTTTTAAAACAGATTTGACTGGAAAGGAAAGCTTCATTGTCCATTTCACTGGAAAGGTAGGTTTCAAGAGTTGTTACTTTTAGTGCCTTATTTTTGAGATAGCATCATCCTCAAACCAGTGGGAAGGAGTATGGCTAAGTATATAGGAATGCTGTAATTGTAAAGGGATTTATCTGGACATAATGTTAAGCCTTCTCAAAGATAGCAGTGCATTAAAACATTAAATTTGATTATACTTTAATCATGCTGTTATCCCACTTTTTTTAATCTTTTTCTGGAAGCCTGAGGGAGTTTGGTTTTTGGCTTTGAATGTTACAGCCACAAACATGCTTATCATTGCCTAACAAATAATCACTTTTAGATTGTGAGCCTTCAGGGGCAAGGGTTGTCTGCCCACTCCCTGCTGGAAGGCCCTCAGTGCAGAGGTTACAATTCCAGCTGGAGCATTTGAGTCAAATCATCATATAAATTTATCAATAGTAAATATTTGAACTGGAGGTTGTATGGATCTGTTGGTGCTGGTGAATGGCATCAAGCAACACCGTGGAACCTTACTGAACCTTTTTGCAGAGCTGAAAGCTTGCTTGTTAGAGCAGGAATGCTGCAATCTCTGGGAGGACAGCAAGTCTTAGAACATTCTTTCTGTTCTTAAGGCATTGTTTTGAATGGGATTTTGAGAAAATAAAGCATAAAAAGGAAGGAGGTGATCTGAACTCATCAGCAAAATTTCAAAAGAGCCCCCAAAATACATGTTGCAGCGCAATTTCTTTTTATGCTTAAGTACTGAAGTACACACCCTGAACCAAACAATTATGGGACTAGATGGACTAAGCAAATATCTTATCTCTTACAGAAAGCAGCTTAAGTTTAGAAGAGGAAAAAGAATTATAGTAAACCTAAATAAATCTGTTTGAGGATAAATGCTTCAGCTGCAGGCATTTTTCCGGGCATGAAACCACTGGAGGTTCAGCTACTGGAAGCTTGGCAGGAATGTGGTAACCATTAATAACCCATCCTTCATCTGCTGATCAGAGTTTAATGTGAGAAGTCATAGTTGTTACCCGTCTGGCAGGATGTCTGAGGTGTAGAAGATCTCTCTGCTTGATAAAGAGCAGGTAGGGTTGGCAGCAGGCAATCAGTTTTGTAGTGTCTGCCCTGGGTTGGGGGAGACAGGATGCTGGGGGGTGTCAGGGACTGCTTGGCTGTTATCTCAAGTAGTTTCTGTCACATGGCTTTACAGCTGGACCTTGGCTTGAGTGAGGAAGTATCCCCTTCTCCCTGGGGATAAAAGAAGCTGTGTGACATTTAAATAGAAACAAAGTTAGACTGTTGTCCCATAAGGAGTGGTAGAGACTGTATTTTTAAATTGACGGTACAGCCTATTTATTGAGCTGTAAACTAGCATTTTAATCTTTTTTATCAAAGCAGCAGAATGGGTAAAAGGAAAGGTGGACTTCAAGTGTGTTTTTTCATATCCTGATTCTCAGCTGCACTTAATGCACCTTCCTACTGCTCTTGCCACAGAAAAGATCTTGGCAGAAATAGAGGAACTCTGATGTGTGAGTAGGAGGCTTGTGTTTACATGTAGCTTCTTGTGGCACTGGGCACTTTTTTGTGTGTATGCACATGTTTAATTTGCGTTCGTTGTTTTAAGTTTTTAATTTAAGTGTGACCTTTCCTAGATTGCTTTTAAATAATAGGTATAATGAAAGTGTCACTGCAGATATTTGAAAATACAGTGGCTTATATGTGTGCAAATCTTTATGAAACTTTTGTTCAGCATGTAACCCAGTGAGAGTCACTGTGTTTGCAGGCTGAAGAGATGAACCTGCTCAGATAGGGAACAATGGAGCCTGTTCTTAGTGAAAGGAACATTTTGTCTGTTCTTGGCTCTAGATCTCCATGAGGATGCTGTAAATGTTCCAGTGCAAGGTTGCTTACATGTCCATTAAAAATAAAAGGAAGGAGAAAGTATTCATTGAAAATAATTTACTTTAGTTACTTGGTAAACCTGCTTCTGTATGGATGGGAATGCAGTTTAGAAATTAAGTAAAACAAGACTTTAGTACCATGAGTTAAGGTGGAGAGGTAATTTTGCCCTGAAGAGGGGCTATTGAAATCTACAGCAACACATTCCTTTCTCTTTGGTAGGCATTCCTCCTTATTGTTTCGGTACATTTAGGGTGTGTAGTTAGAGCTACTAATATATTCTGTAATAAGATTTGTATCTTTACATTCTGCGGCTTAAAATCGCCAAACTATCAGCTCCCATGGATGCCAGGTTAAATTTCTTACCACTTTGAAGGTGCCCCAGTTCCAAGTGAATTCGGCAGAAGGAGAGACAGAGACTGGCAGTGTGTGCGGCTGCACATGAGAAAGGAGTATTTTTCAGAGGAGTTGCATGAGTCGCTGAGTGCTATCTGTATCTGAGATCAAGCAATTTCATGTCACAGGCTTTGTAACCATGTGGACTTATCTATGTAAAAGCAAATTTAAATAACTTGAGTCTAAACCATTTTTAACTGTTCTATTTTTCAGATTTCTAAACTAAAAAGGAAATAAAAGGTTGTTGTATTTTTTTCCTTTTTTTCCTCTTCCAATCCTTTTAATTTATTTTTCATTGTATTGCTGGGTTGTTTTTAGTGATAAAAAGCAGCCTCTAGGGACAAGAGCTACCAGATGTGCTTTTATTTTGGTGTAGCTTGCTTTTGCAACTTGATAAATTCCCAAAGTGCTCTGGTTAGTACAAGTGACAGATGTTTACTGTGTGTTCCTCTACTTCTGATAGTGGTCATGAAAACCCTGCAGAAACCTCACGGCCTAAAAGATAGGGGAACAGCAGATTTAGAAATGGCAAAAGGATTAAATATTTACGCTTGAGTGCAAGCAGCTGTTAGTTTACTGTATGGTGTAACTTCTAATTGCATTGTACATCCATGCCAGCACAGGTTAAATCAACTTCAGTAGCTTTCAGTTGAGTCTGCACTTGAGTAAAAGTGCTTGGTGTTAAACTGGGAGCCCTGCATGCACAAGTTAGGCTGTCTTTTCAAGATTGCTGGTCTGGCTGGTTTGGGAATTCTGTAAAATGAGATACAAAGTGTCTGCTCACTATTTTTGCTCTCTGGTTGGGTGAAATAGAAAATGCTGTTGGAAATTTGGTTACTCAGCCTTAGTGGTGCGAGTTTGATCACTGGGGATGTGCTGCCTCAGATAAAAGAAGGATGAATTGGCATTGTGTAAATAAGAGTGGTTGTAGCAGCAGCGTAAGGGCGGGAGCGCATGTGCCAGGGTACATCCAAGGCGTGTTCTTTGCCTTTATGTGCCAGGTCCTTGCCACTCTGCTGGAGGATTTCTGTTCTGGCAGCTGTGCCCATGAAATGCCTCTCCATTCATGGACTGTTGCTTACAGCTATGAAAAGCATCTTGAGTTCAGTATTTACCCTACTGGTGTCTCATTAACCATCTCTTTTGGTTTCTTGCATGTTGCCTTGCTAGGCAGTTTGTTTTGTAACTGTAAAATCACATGTGGTTAACTGACTTCAACTGGAACATATCTAATCCTGAGCTGTTTACCAGATATATAGACCCATGAAGAGGGATGCTCAAGGACCACTCTCTCCAGTCTTGTTTGCTTCTCCCATCTCTTCTCTCCTGCCCTTCATGGTCTCTGACCCTGCTAACCTGTGAGAAGTAAGGATGGAGCAGTGTTGCTGAACATCCAGCTTAGGGTCTCCCTGAGCTTTCTGAAGTATAGTGGGCACCTGCTCTGCACTCTGAAGCCTGAGGATAAATGTCAATAAAAACTGAAGCTTGCACTTTTGGTCAAAGCAGCTCTTTTTATATGAGCATGCTCAGGAGTATTGCAGTAGGCAGAGTGGGGAGTTGTTCATTTTCTGTGCTCTGTAGACACAGAATTTGCATGCAGCAAATACAGAGTTAATCGTGTTAATAATTTGGGGGTTTTTTTGGGAGATCTAATTGTGTTAATAATCTTTGGGTGCTTTGGGGAGCTACTCAGAAATATAACAATGGCCTCTTGTTTTGAAAGTCATCCTTAAACAGACCTCTCCAGTCATTTACAGCAAGGCAAGAATGAGGTAAGATTTGACAGTTTATTGTTAGGGAAGTAATGGCTGCTAATACTGCTTTTTAAATATCACATTGATTACAAAACCATCTGTGAAGGAGTGGTGTATGTCACTAGACCTTCAAAGAACTGGTAAACAAGGAAGATTCAGTGTAAACACTTAAATAGCAGCATCCAAAAGTAGGTTAGAGTGTTACACAACCTGAAAAAGCCCAGCTTTGAAGGGCAGCATTTTTTAAGATTTTAAAAAAAGATAAAAGTGGTTTTTTATAGATTTCATTTTTGTAAATGGTACTAATTTGACATTGATTATGTAAAGAATCTTATTTTTGTCTCTAGCTTACTGAAGCCTAATATTTCTTTATGCAGTCTAAGAGAAATTAGATTTTGATAATTTTTTGTTTTGCAAGTTACTGTCAGTGAAGTTCATGTTGTTCATAAAGGTGATGCTTCCTTAGTTGCAGAATGTATTTGCAGACTATATTGGAGATTATATATATTATGTATATAAATATATAGAGAGAGATATATAGAGGGAGATTATATATCCCCTTTAAGGGAAAGTCCGAAATTATAGCTGTGCAGTTTGGACAGTGGGATGGGGGAACTGGGGAGATGGGTTAGATGTGGGGGGTTTTGTTTGGTTGTTTTTGTTTCTCAAATAATGAGTGTATGAGTCGTGCTAATTATTCCTCCTTGATCATTTAAGTGTGTTATCAAATAAGAGCATCATATGTTTTTATATATATTTATCTAACGAGAGTTAATGAAAAGCTACTGTGGATCTCTTGTTCCTTAGTTGAAATGTTTTTCTCTCTAGGAAATATCCTTTCAGCTTTATGTTCGTTGCTTTTCCTTATCCAGTTGTGATCCATTACAGGGTAGCCAAACAAAAATAAACCAAACTAGATCTTGCAGATTGATTTAAAATGAGTAGATTTGATTGCTGTCAGATGTTTAGGGAAGACACAGTAAGTGATAATTCTTGTCATTCTAATTGAGTGGAAAGAAATAATGGAAATCTTTTTTATGCGGCTTTTTATGTTAAATCTTTTTCTGATTTTCCACAGATAAAAGCACTGATCAGGAGGTATCTGATAACATAAGCCCCATCCTGGTGTTAATGTTCTGCAATGCCTTCCATCACTAAAGTAGCAGCAAAACATTTCCTATAGTAGAAAAACACTATAAAAATGCCCATGCTGTATTTTCCTGTGAAATGTTTCCTGGACTTTTCAGGCAGTACAGACACTCAGTGCACAAATCCATGCTTGGCTGAATTTTAGGAGTCAATGTGCAGGATGGTTGAGAGGAGGGGCTGTAGTTGCAGTTGTACCTACAGCTGGTTTTGTAGCTTGAGTGGGCTCAGGTAGAGTAAAGCACAGTAATCCCTTGTGAAATAAAGCAGCAGAGAGCTAAGTCCTCTTAGCCAATATACTGGGAGCTGCAAACCAGGCTAGGGATAGTTGTAATATTCCCACTTACTTTAGCAGGGCAATTTCCCTCTTCTACTCGATCCCAAAACCTAGTGGTGATTAAACCTTCAATCTGTTTTAAACTTCTCATCCAATGCAGGTATGGATGTGTCTGTATGCTCAGAATGCCTAAAGTCATAATGATTCATAGACTTTCCTGTATGTCTTTGTGGATTATTTTGCAAGGGTTCTGGGGCTCCTTATACTTGGTTCTGTGGAGAAGAAAAGGAGGAAAAAGAAAAAGATAATGCCATCTTCTTGACCTTTGCAGATTTTCCATGGAACAATTGATATTGGCAGGGTCCTGGCTGACAGGAATCTCGTAATCCATTCTTATCACATTAAGATCTAGTAGTCTGCTTTAGTAAGATATGGCAGAAGTAGAAATGATTGGTGGAAAGAGACCACAAAACATACAGCGGAAATAAATTTAAACTTACGGTCACTTGATCAAAAACAAGCTAGCAAAGCCTTTTAGTTATGGGAAAACTTTTCTTCTCCTTAATTTCCTGTGGGAAGGGAGAAAACAATTTTGTTCATGGTAGCACTTTTTCTTTTCAGCTAGAAATGTTGAGGTTTTTTAGGAAATTCTTTACCAGATGCAGTGACAATGCAAATTCAAGATTTTTTTTGTTTCCTGAAACAAAGTGGACTTGTTTGGAGTCTTGGGAACCTGAGAGTAAATGAGTGTATCATGTGCTACAATTTTCGGTTTATTTGTTTGTTCTGACTTTGAATTTGCTTTAACTTTAAATATGCTTTTAAGACAGGAGGGCCAGTGAGCTACAGGACAGATAGTTTTTATCTGTAAGTACAGGAAGAAGTAGGATGTAAATAAACATTAGTGACATACCAATCTGCTGCTTCCTTTTCCACTAACTTCTGTATTTAAGCTAGAACAGTTTCTTAGGAAATATCCCAAATATGTCCCATTTTGTATTTCAGCATTTATAGTCTGAAATGTGTCAGGAATTCACCAAGTGAACCACGTTCTGACCTCTTTCTGTTACACCTTTTCCTTAAGACTAATGGAATTACTGTAATTGTTAAGAAGAATGATTTATTAAATTAGTTGCTACCCTTGCTGATTTAATGTGGGCCTATAGCAATTGTATTGTCATTGTGAATTTTTTTCTCTTTCTATTTCATTTTCACTGTAACTTGTATAACTGCAAAATAAACAAAGTAGGTTCAATTTTAGATTCTCCAAATCATGCTGCTGCAGTACTTTCAGAACTTCAAGCTTTTCCACCTAAAATCTCAGAAGGTAGCAAGAAACAGCTGTGCTTAGAACAGTTGCATTTATTTGGGTTAAAGATTTTGTTTTTGTTTCAGGAGAAAGAATACACCCAGCAGATAGCTGGAAGTGATAGATGGAACTGAAAGAAGTTAATGTTATCCTAGAATGTCATCCATGTTACAGAGGTGGAGACAGAGGGTTTGGGAGGAAAAAAGGTTATTTGTTAAAACAGAAGTCTTAAGGTAGCTGTGCAGCCCTAAGGATCACACTGCAATAGGCCTGAATTAAAATCTGTGCTTATTAAAACTAAACAAAAATGTGCTATTTAAAAAAGGAGTCTGTCCTAAAATTCCGTATTGGGAATTAAAAAACATTTCTCTTCAAGAACCTCACTTTCCTGGTGTGGGTCTCTGTGGATCTAAGAAGTGAGTGTTTTCACCATGGGAAATAAGGTATTTTAACATTTCAGCTGCACAGGACTTTGTTCTTCAGTTTCAGCTATCTGCTCACAGATGTTTTCTGCTTTGGGGTTGTGAGTAGAGCATGCCCTGACTGGTCTTGAGGGGAGACCACCTATGGCAGGCTGTTGCAGGCTCTGCCTGCCAGACACAGACTGGCATTTGTGTCTTTTTTTTCTTTCCTTCCGTCCATCCTTCCATCCTTCCTTCGGTCCTTCCTTGTTATCACTGTAGCTTATAATGAAACCCAAAGCCCAATTTGGCACTTTTAAAAGGAGTTGAAAATTAGTGATGAAAATGCTATCCACCTACTCCAAGGAATATTCCAAACAGTAGGTTTTAAAAGCTTTGAATAGTTTAAATTCAACTGTGGAATAAAGAAAATCCAGAGCCATTACAGTACTGTACAGACCCGTTGTTCTGAGTGTCTCTTAATAGTTTGGTTTCTAAGTGTGTGCAGAAATATAATAAATTCTGTGGTTATTAGTTTAGTAAAATCAAAACACCAATACATGTTATGATGGATTTAAGAGAGAAAATATCAAATTTATTTGCAGCCTGTCAGCATGTGTCTTATACTGTGTGTAGGTTCATAGTTTTTCATTTTGATTTTTAAGACTCAGAACATTAAAAATTTTGGACATGTAAGAAGGCGAACCTGTTTTCAGCTCTTGGAATTGATTTTTGCTAGCTGGAGAAAGGTCTGACTGTCTTTTATGAGACAGTGTTAGTAATGCCACAGAGGAGTGGTTTGTGTTTTATAACTGCTGATCTCTGCCAGAACAACAGCTCTTCTCTGAGTATCAGTAACTTGAAAGAAAAGATGTGTTCAGAACACTGATTGTGGTACTTCTTGGTGTAAAGCTCCTGTTACACCATGCTGCCTACAGCTTCACAAAGAGGATTACTCAGGCTCTGTTGTGTCGTCTAACCTTTTTGGAAATGATGTTGTGTGTGCAAGACAGAGGTCTGGTAGAGGCGATTTTTAGCTCTTGCTGGTTTTTTTAAGTCTTTAACTGGAACCACTTTGTGCTCTGTCATTTCTTTTCCATTATTTCAGTTGTTTAGAGCAGTCATGTCTGTAGTGCTTGTGTTTCAAGTGCTTAATCCATGTGTTCTCATGGCAGAAGCAAAAAAATCACCTTCTTTCTGTGAAAGGAATTCTGGAGGCCATGCCCCAAACCGCAGTGAAGTAACTTCCCACATAATTAGCTAGTGCAAAGTTGAGGGAAAGGCTAGCCCCAGAGGAACAAGCAGTAGCAGCTACCTGTGTTTGTTCCAGCAGTGATCTCGTTCCTCCTTCCCGCCCTGCTTGCCCTGCTCTCCCTGCACCGTGCATGGCTGGGGGAGCTGGGGTACGGCTGCCGGCCGCCCCCAGGACTTGGCCTTGCTCCGCCTTCGGCTGTGTGCTCTCCTGCTGAACTCACCTGGTGGGCAAGAAGTTCTTGTGGCAGCCAAGGTGGGTGAGACCACAGTGAAAACAGCGTGGAGATCGAGGGTATGCCTTCCAAAGAGTTTCCTGGGAAGAAAAAAATCCATTCAGGGGGAAAAATCACCTCTACTGTTGCTTTGTGGTTCTCCTGTTCTGGTGACAGACAGTTGGGCCCTAGGAGTTAGGAGGGTCGTTTTATATCAATCTGTTCACATTAGCACAAATGGCTAATGCTGCTCATTTGCACAATGTTGTTATTTAAATGTCCAGGGTAGCAATTCTAGGGCAAACAGTCATGCTGTGACTCGGTGTAGGGTAAAGCACTTGGAGACATTAAAGGTGGGTGTTTGTAGCTAACCGCCACGTAAGGCACTGCCAGGCTTTGGTAGCTGGGGTGCGTTACTGGTCAGTGTCCTTCAGCACTTCCTGCAGCAGCTGTAGCCCTGGGGAGGTGGGTGGGGACAGGCTCAGGAACCCTGCTGCTGGAAGGAGGTCCTTGTGCGGCTGGGAGCACTAAGACCTCAAAAACTTCTGATGAGGGAGGCACATTTGACATTCGTTTGCCCACTGGAAAATAAAATGAGAACTGGAAGCTCCTTCTGCTGGTTCCCTGAGAAACTGAGCCGTAACTTTTAAGTTTTGGCAGCTGTGCCAAGAGCAGTGAGATGAGTGCTGCAGTGAGATAAAGTCCTCTCCTCCCTAGCTGCCTCCACCACATCTCAGGCTTGGTATGCAAGACTGGTAGAAGCTTCTGGGAAGAGTGAGTGGGAGGCCAGGAACTGGATATCTCCCTGTGTTGGAGGAGACACTTTGATCATGAGCTCTGTGGTAGTAAAGACAAGTGCTGGCCTTTCCCACAGACCGAGATGTGGGAGCTGCTTGCACTGGTGTGGGGAAGGAGGGGTGCTAGTGCATGACTTTGACCATACAGGCAATTGCTGGTATTTGAGTTCTGTGTGTAGAAATGTCTTTTATCTAGAAATAATTAAATTATCACATTGTATTTATGTTGCCTGTGACGCTGTGCTTTAGGGTGTGTAAGGTGCAGGTCTGTATGATCTGTTGTGCTACGAGTTAAAATAATAAATCCGATGCATCTTGTTAATGCCTGCTTTGATCTCCTTGTGCTCTGCTAAGCTGTTCTTCTCCCAAGCAAAGAGAGACAGACTCTGTGGGATAAAGTACATACTATCTCCTTCCCTGCTGCATGTGTGCACACCAGCTAGATATTTTTCTTCAGAAATGGCAAACTTGTGTCACACGTTCAGCAGTTAAAATGATGATTTTACCACATCCTGCTTGCACAGGAAGCTTATTTTTTTTTAAAGCAGATAAGTTGAGTCCTCCATATTTTGTCAAAACAAAAAGCAAAGCAAGTTATTTAAAGCTGTAGAGAGGTTTGGATTCTCACATGGTCAGTTTGCTGCTTTGTCTCACAGTGCATATGTTTAAGGTAAAATGAAAGCCTTGCAGTCAGCTCCTGTGCTACCTGCACTAACTAGCTTCCTATGATCACTAGGCTGTGATGATAATCTGAAAAAATGTTTTCCCCATTATATTAAGAAAGAGTTGTGGGGTTTGTTCTTGGTTAGCTGGCTTGAATCAGTTGGGGAAAAAAATGTATACAGTACCAATATTTGGTCCAGTCATAGAATAAACGTTTTGGGTTGGAAGGGACCTAAAAATATCATCTAGTTCCAACACTCCTGCCATGGGCAGGGATGCCACTCACTAGATCAGGTTACTTAAGGCCCCATCCAACTGTTTTTTACTTTAAAACATCCAGGTATGTTAAAAAATTTGTGCCAAATGTTCACATAGTAACTGCAAGGGTTTCACTCGTGCAGTAGTACTTAAAAGGGAAAGGAGCCAATCAATCTGATAAGACACATGGATGCTCAGTAAGAAGCAGTGGACGATACTGTGTTGTGCTAGATGGAAAGAAATAAGAGGCCTTGCTGACAACATAACAAGACCTAAAATGTGCTGTCCAAGTCATGAGCAGAGTGCAAAACATTTAGAAAAATGCTATTTTGTTTAAATGCAAGGTACCATAAAATACTGTTAGTACTGGATTTTATATGCTGAGACTCAAGCAATCATTTTTACAGAACTGGATTTTCTGCTGCGTAGTCTATTGTTGCTCTTCTTTTTATTAATACATATCAGCTACAGTATTTTACCTTTCAGATATTTCACTTGCACAGAGCAGGCTTTCGTGCTGTGAAGTGGCAAAGATACATAAACATGATCTAGCCTGAAGTGAGAAGCCTTCTGTTTTGCTAAAGTAATGCATTGTTTTGGTCATATCCTTTGAGAAAACTGTTGAGCGGAATGATGGACAATGTGTGACAGGCAACAAAACCTAAGGAAAAGTGAAACCTTCTGAGGATCTGTATGTCATGCTGGGATTGTTTTTAAATGGTAAAATTAATGTCCCCAGTCAACAATACTGATTTTGTCTTTGTTCTCTTGTAGGAATGTTCACCCTTGCAGAAGTTGCATCACTCAATGACATCCAGCCAACTTACCGTATCTTGAAACCATGGTGGGATGTATTTATGGATTATCTCGCTGTTGTTATGTTAATGGTTGCCATTTTTGCTGGAACCATGCAGCTGACAAAAGACCAGGTGGTCTGCTTGCCAGTGTTGCAGTCTACTGTAAATTCAAAAGTGCAGCCTGATACATCAGGGAAGGCCGACTTCACCACTGTTGAAACAACCACTGGTCAAGAAGAAGCGTCAACGAGAACTGTTTCTTTGGGAAGTGCCCCTACTGTAACACCTGACATTCTTCTGAGCAGAGCTACCTCTTCTCAGTATCAACCCACTGAGTCAGGCCAGGAGCTGAAGAAGGAGCAGAAGGATTCCCCAGGCCGTAAAACAAATTTGGATTTTCAGCAGTACGTATTTATTAACCAGATGTGCTATCATTTGGCTCTTCCTTGGTACTCAAAGTATTTTCCCTATCTTGTTCTCATCCATACTATCATTTTAATAGTCAGTAGTAATTTTTGGTTCAAGTATCCCAAGACTTGCTCAAAAATTGAGCATTTCGTGTCTATATTGGGGAAGTGCTTTGAGTCTCCTTGGACTACAAAAGCATTGTCTGAAACGGCATGTGAGGACTCTGAGGAGAACAAACAGAGGTTAACTGGTGCCCAGTCCCTGCCCAAGTATGTTTCCACTAGCAGTGATGAAGGAAGCCCAAGTGCTAGCACTCCCATGATAACCAAATCTGGCTTCAAATTTTCAGCTGACAAGCCAATGATCGAGATTCCGAGTGTTACGATTTTAGATAAGAAAGATGGAGAACAAGCCAAAGCGCTGTTTGAGAAAGTCCGTAAGTTCCGGGCTCATGTGGAAGACAGTGATCTGATTTATAAGCTCTATGTTGGCCAGACTGTCATCAAGACTGTCAAGTTCATATTTATTCTCTGCTATACTGCAAACTTTGTCAACACCATCAGTTTTGAACACATCTGCAACCCAAAAGTGGAACACCTGATCGGCTACACACGGTTTGAATGTACGCACAATATGGCTTATATGTTGAAGAAGCTGCTTATCAGCTACATTTCCCTCATTTGTGTCTATGGTTTTATCTGCCTCTACACATTGTTCTGGCTGTTCCGAATACCTTTAAAAGAATACTCTTTTGAAAAGGTCAGAGAAGAGAGCAGCTTCAGCGATATCCCCGATGTCAAAAATGATTTTGCGTTTCTCTTGCACATGGTAGATCAGTACGACCAGCTGTATTCTAAGCGATTTGGTGTCTTTTTGTCAGAGGTAAGCGAGAACAAACTGCGCGGAATTAGTTTAAACCATGAATGGACTTACGAAAAGCTTCGGCAACACGTCTCCCGCAATGCCCAGGACAAGCAAGAGTTGCATCTCTTCATGCTGTCGGGGGTTCCCGATGCAGTGTTTGATTTGACGGATCTGGATGTGTTGAAACTGGAGCTGATTCCTGAAGCGAAAATTACAGCCAAAATTTCCCAGATGACGAATCTTCAGGAGCTTCATCTGTACCACTGCCCTGCGAAGGTCGAGCAGACTGCCTTCAGCTTCCTCCGGGACCACTTGAGATGCCTTCATGTGAAATTCACAGATGTTGCAGAAATTCCTGCGTGGGTGTATTTGCTCAAAACCCTCCGTGAATTGTATTTGATAGGCAACTTGAACTCTGAAAATAATAAAATGATAGGGCTTGAATCTCTTAGAGAGTTGAGACACCTTAAAATTCTCCACGTGAAGAGCAATTTGACCAAAATCCCCCCCAATATCACAGATGTAGCACCACATCTAACAAAACTAGTCATTCATAATGATGGCACTAAGCTCGTGGTACTCAATAGCCTTAAGAAAATGACTAATGTTGCGGAGTTGGAACTGCAGAACTGTGAACTGGAGAGAATTCCCCATGCCATCTTCAGTCTCTCTAACCTACAGGAACTGGATTTAAAGTCAAATAGCATACGCACAATTGAAGAAATCATCAGTTTCCAGCATTTAAAAAGATTGACTTGTTTAAAGCTGTGGCACAATAAAATAGTCAGCATTCCTTCATCCATTACCCACATAAAAAATTTGGAGTCTCTTTATCTCTCCAATAACAAACTTGAAACCTTACCTGCCGCAGTGTTCAGTTTACAGAAACTTAGGTGTTTAGATGTAAGCTACAACTCAATTGCGGTGATTCCAGTGGAAATTGGTTTGCTTCAAAATCTTCAGCATTTTCACATCACAGGAAACAAAGTCGACATTTTGCCAAAACAGTTGTTTAAGTGTGTTAAATTGAGGACTTTGAGTCTGGGACAAAACTGTATTACCTCAATCCCAGATAAAGTAAGTCAGCTGTTGCAGCTGACTTATCTGGAACTGAAGGGAAACTGCTTGGACCGTCTGCCAGCTACGCTGGGGCAGTGTCAGCTTCTCAGGAAAAGTGGGCTCATAGTGGAAGATCACCTCTTTGACACTTTACCCTCAGAAGTTAAAGAGGTGTTGAATCAAGACACAAGCATTCCCTTTGCTAATGGGATTTAGACTGAAATGCTCTGGTAGCTGACTTCCAAACAGCAAATGCTAAATAAAAATATGGCAATTGTGAGATCATGTGTTTTAGAAAGCAGAATTCCTTGGAAGGCAGAATTACTAGCAGCATTAGAAGAAGTGCAACTGAGTGTTCAATGTTTGCAGAGTTTTAAAAGTTCATTTCCAAATTTTTTGAGAGGATAAAAACCTTAATAATCTCAATTCTTTTTTCCTTAAATTGTTTGTAACTTGGATGCTGCCGCTTTTGAATGTTTACAAATTTGCTTGCCTGCTTAAAGTAAATGATTAAATTGATGACCTTTTCTTACTATGCAAGTTAATCCTTAAGGTCTGGTTTTACTTTAGTGCATTATGGGGAGGCAAAGCAAGGCTAAATGTTGTATGTGGTATGGGCCTAACAGCACTTGAAACACATGTTGAATTGTGTTGTTAGTGTTTAGCTATCCTTGGCAAATGAAACCAGTTTGGCTGTGATTTGAACTGCACCAGAACCACCATTTTCCTGCTTTAAGGTATGTGGTTTCATAGAATCATAGAATTGTTTAGGTTGGCAAAGACCTGTAAGATCATCAGGTCCAACCATTAACCTAATGCTGCCAGGTCCACCATGTCCCTAATCACCATGTCTGCGCTTTTTTTGAATGCCTCTGGCAATGGTGATTCCACCACTTCCCTGTGCAGCCTATTCCAATATTTGACCACCCTTTCAGTGAAAAAATTTTTCCTAATAATCTAAACCTTTCCTAGCACAACTCATGTCTTCTTGTGCTATTGCTTGTTACCTGGGAGAAAAGACTGACCCCCACCTCACTGCACCATCCTTTCAGGTAGTTGTAGGGAGCGATAAGGGTCCCTCCTGAGCCTCATTTTCTCCAGGCTTAACACCCCCAGCTCCCTCAGCCAGTCCTCACATGACTTACGCTCCAGACCCTTCACCAGCTCCAGTGACCTTCTCTGGACACTCTCCAGTACTTCAAGTACGCTCTCCAGGCCAAGTTGTGTTTGCCTTCATTCTTCTCCTCAAGGCCTCATGTTTTTGGGTGAGATTCCTTCTGTGGTCCAGTGTGCTAGTCCTTCACACTGGCAAAGGCCTGTCACCTTCCTGCAGCTGGTCTCCCCCTCAGCCTCCATAATGCTCCTCTGCCCCATGCAGCAGTGGGTGGTACTGGGAGAATACTGCCATGTGGCTTTCAAGTTGGAGATAGTTTTGATGTTTGAACTCTTCTGGAAGGTGACTTTGAAAGCCATTAAACACCAAGTGACTTTACTGCTCATGTTTTGCTCTTCTGAGTTTTTATCTGGAATACTCAAGGCATTTTATGAGCTGGTGATTGTTTTGTTTCACAGCCCTTGCTTAGGCTGTGGGGCGTCATCTCCATTTACTAGACTAATAACAGACATATAATCTGCTTTTCACTCAACTGTGATTAAGCTTTTTCACTTCTTGTGGTGTCTTCCGCACCTGGACTTTCCCGTACCCCAGCCCAACTAATCTGATGTCTTTGAAAATTTACTCACTGTTAGAAAACCCTAACTGTGTGTCAGATAAGTCATCCAATAAAGAAAGAAGGAGACAGCAGTGAGCTTGGGATTTTTTTGTTGTTGTTGGTCTTTTTGGTGGTGTTTTTTTTAACTGAGTTTGCATTGCCAGAACCATTAGAGAAATATAATCCATTAAATCTGCAAAATCATCCGTTGTAAATCTCAGTCATTTACATTCCATGTGTGCAGAAAAGAAGTACTATGTTGGGAGATGATTGCATGATTACTCATGGTTTAAACACAATTCCCTATTGTAGTGTGGTCAGGACCGAACTAGTCTGTAGTTCAAGGGACTGTTCTTCTCACACAGAAATCCTCATGCACAGTGATTTCTACTGTAACTTCACCGGAGCTGCCCTGACTTACACCACTATTAACAAGCAGATAGTTTAGGCCTAGAGGCATTGAGCAGGCAGGAACATTTCAAATACTGCTCTTAGAAGTCTTGCACATTTTATTGTTAATAATTTACTGTTAGTCATGCTGGGAGGACTGTTCTCAGCTGTAGGTAGCAGTCTCTGAGTACATACCTGCACCATATGTTTATGTATATCAGAAGACCAGTTTATGAATAGTGGTTTTTCTACTTCTCATGGGGATACAGTCTGTTTTCCACTTGCCAGCAGGTAGTAAAGTTGGGGTGTTGACAGTTTTGCAATACGAAGTCACAGGTTAGGCAGAGTACTTGGAGTTACTGATCTGTCCTCCACTGGGAAACTTAGTGCTAATCCTCAGATTCTTTTTTTTAAGTAGAAATTAAGGCTGCAGCAGATTTTTTTTTTTTTTAATAAACTCTTTCATTTGTTTATTTTTTGCACATAGATCACTTTAAAATTGCTGGGCTATTGACTCTTTAGAAAAAACTGTGGAATATACTATTGGTGTATGCTTTGTATTTGCTGTTGAGTGTCATTTCAGTTTCCAAGAAATTTTGTGTAGGAGGGAGGAAGAGTTGGAGGATGACAAAATGATTAAAATATTTAGAAAAATAGTTCTATTTTTCATCTTTTTCCCCCTTTTTAATAGCAGAGTCGCACAGAATGTGGCTGTGTATTGATCTAGTTTTTAAAAGGTGTTTTTGGTGTTTCTGATTCTCCTGCTGGCCCTACTGATGTTCAAAAAATAAATACATGTCTATTTCATCCGACTATGGTATACTCAGAAAATAAACCCATGTCCACTTAATGAGTATGGTACCCATAACTTAGGCCACTGTTTTAACTAGTTAGTAGCCAACTGTACTTCTTTAGACGCTTTCCTCCAAAATAAGTGTATGTTAAAGTTAATTTCTGTCTTCTAATGCTTGCTTAGCATAAACTCCATTCTTGTTTTTAGGAGATCTTTCTCAGAGTGGGAACTGCCCAGCATCCCCATGTCACTTCCCCCGAGTCCTTCCTCCTCTTTGTGACTGTTTATAATGTTCCTATTTCCTGCGTGTCAACTGACACAGTTTTGCTTTAAAGTCTTGGAAGTTCATCTCTTTTC
This sequence comes from Struthidea cinerea, assembly GCA_013397865.1. Taxonomy (NCBI): domain Eukaryota; kingdom Metazoa; phylum Chordata; class Aves; order Passeriformes; family Corcoracidae; genus Struthidea; species Struthidea cinerea. Next base: position 356,423 of record VZTI01003800.1, on the reverse strand, counting down.
CATGTAAGGCATGTGAAATATATTTTGCATTTCTATTTGATTTAATAAATAAGATGTTTATATCTTCCTCTAATCTATTTTTTAATGGGTGAAAAGTGTGTTTGCATAGTAAAAGCTCTGATTTCAAGTACCTTATGCTGAACTTGTTCTGTGATGCCTGTACTCTTAAGAAGGAAGAGGTATGAGTTGCTGCTCCCAGTCAATCCTGTAGGTATGGTTTCTATCTAGTACTAGGATACAGTACTTCAGAATAATTTTTCTTTTTTTTTTTCATGTACACAATCTAAATGACCTACCACTGTTTTTATTTGTCTAATCGAATTCTGCAGAACACATGTATGGCCCTGGAAGAAAAACCTGTGTTAGTTAAAATGAGAGGAAGTAGGAAATTGCCCATTCTGTTTGCTGCTGCCACTGTAACTCATTTTGGTAAAGATCCTTTAGTTTTCCAATAAATTGACCTTTTGGAAACCACTTCCAATGACGCATACTGAACTATGGCATTCCTGGGCAGGTACCAAGCCTCTTGGTGTAAGGGAGGGTGCTGGCATTCATGAAAGGCTCTCTGCTGCTGTGTAGATGGCTTTGCAGTCCTGAGCTGTCCTCTCTGGTAGCAAAGCAGGATGCCCGGGCACTGTACGCCATGTCTGAGTATGGGGGTTCTGCTTCGTGGACTGCATTTTTAATAAAAATCTTAACAGAAATAGCTGTTCTGTATATTGTTTTTCCATGGCTGTGCAGAGAAATTACTGGTGTATGGTTACATGAAGGCAGTAGGTTAGATTTTGATTCCTTTACTTAAAGTCAAATTAAACAAAGCAGGTGCTTCTACAGCTGTGGTGTTGACTGTCATTCTCATTTCTTGAAGGAGCAGATTTTGGCTTTCAGACTTCTCAGTTCTCAAGACAGGGAGTTAAGCAGGAAACCTGACAGTCCCAAGTGTAACTTCTGCAGCTTGTTGAGAATGAGAAAAATGGTGATTCTGTTGGGTCTTTGGGTTGTGATCCTAAACATGAGAACAAAAGTCTTGGATTTGCTGAGGGATCTCAGTATTGGTGTAGCAGAGCCACAGGGCACAGTGACAGTGGGGGCTGAGGGATGCAGAGCCACAGGGCACAGTGACAGTGGCTGAGGGGAGCTTATCGGGGCAGTGTCACCCAGTGTGATGGGATCGTCTGTGCAACAACCGGCCTCAAAGCCACTGTGGAGCATGGCGCTGCTTTTCAGTCCAAAGCAAGGGAGGCTAAGCATGTGACTGGAGACCAACTTTAAGGTGTTTGGTACAGCCTTCTCGTCACCTGGGATAAAGGATATTGAAAACAATTATATTTCCTGTCTATAAGCTGTGGATTCCTTAAGGAAGGTAAAATGCCTGAGTGATTGTGCAAAATGCAAATCATGCAGAAATTGTGTCATGTAGAAAGATTAAAGAGGCAGAGGCAGTCTCATCATTAGCTGCATGGCAGAGCCCTGTCAATGTGTTTCTAATGTGTTATCCCAGCACAATTTGATTTAGACAGCAAATCATCGTCAGTCTGGGCAGGACTAGAATATACCTCAACATGTCTTTAAGCCTGTCACCCTGCCTTATGCAGAAATAAGGTTCCCTAACTAATTCCTGCCAGATGTTTGTCAATATTAGAATGGGTTAGACACCGATGGAAATTCCAGCCTCTCTAGGCAAGCTGTTTACTTAGTCATCTCCATGTTGAAGAAACATAGCAAGACAACTGCTGATGCTCCGTTTAAGCCAAACCAAATGATTAGAAATATATCAACCTATTTGCTTGCACAAGTACAGACAGACAGACTGCTATGTGGATATGTTGCATGCTGAGCAGTTGGGAGGACTGAATTTTGGGATTCCTGTAAAAAAGACCCTGAGAGACAGCTTGCAGCAGTTTGGTTACAGATACGGCCCGAACAGTTGCGTTCTCCAGTGACAGCAGGGCCAACCACGATGCAGTGCATCCATGACTGGTCTGCCTTGTCTTAGGCTGGAGACTGACATCCTTGCCCTTGCAAAGCTTGGGTGCTTTGTTTCTTCAAAAAGACATTTTATGAAGGCATTTAAATAAAAAGTTTCTTTGAGCAAGTTTGCTGTTGGAACATGCAAGTTGATCCTTAAGATTACCAAAATTGAAAGAATTGAGACAAATTCTGTAGTGATCTTGACCCTGGCATTAATCCCTTGCCTCCCTCTGTGAATTGATAAAATTACTGCACAAACTGATTAGCTTACAGTATTACCCAAATGGCTGGCATTTCAGCACTACAGAAGAGTTCCCAGCTCAGGCTGTCCACTTGTGCTTATACAGTGTGTTCAGCACTTAAACCAAAGGCATCAAACACTGAGGTTGCAAAACCCTGTGGGTTTATGCTGTGACCAGTTTCCCAGGACAGCAAATCATTCCCCATGCTGCTGAAGGGAGGGTACGCTGTGTCACTGAGTACAGTTGTTTCTGTAGCAAAGATGAAACTTTGGGATTAAGCTCAGAAACAGATTTTCCAAGCTGATTACTAACACGCACTCATTCCACGATAAAAGTCATGAGAGATGTAGTTTCTGGCTGAGATGCTGAAAATAGTTCCTGTAACTCAGCCAGGCATGGGTACAGAAGTGGCAGCTCTGTAATGCTGCACATCAACACAATGCAACTCAAGTGAGGATCTTTAAAACCGCACACCCTGGAGTCTGGCCAGGCTGCCTCTCTCTCCCTTCCCTGAAGAGAACAGCCCCTAAGCCCTTTTGCAATTACTATCGCTGGGACCTTTGTTCTGTCTTGCCTCCAACAGCACATTGCCCCTTGATGCTGGAGGTAACACAGGGTTATTGGTTTAATGATGACTGTTTGGGAAGAAAGCCATCTTCTAAATTAACACCACAGTTGCTTGCAGGAAGTCGTCCAGCACAGAGCAGGTCTGTTCCCATGAAATGAACATGCTGTGCCCATAAACAATAAAATTTCAAGTTAGGACTGGGTTGCGTAGACCATTAGGAATAAATGCACGAACATGTTGCTGTTCTGCTAACCAGTTCTGGGTATTTTTGCTGCTTCACATGGTTTGTAAAAATGGATTTTAAGACCCTTTTCCCTAACATCATGCTGCAGCAACTCTGGAGCCAATGTTGCTGGCCTGGGGCAGGCTGGCTTACCCCAGAGGGTGTTGCTGGAGCTGCTCTGGCAGAGCTGAGGTGGGAGAAGGTCTGAGTGTTGTGGCTGTTGCCAGCATGCCATGGAGGGTCCCCTCTTCTGGGGAAGCCAGATTTACCTCACTCCTCTTGAGGCTTCTATGGGAAATGCCATACAAGAAGAAGTGTGCCTTTTAACACCAAATAAAGGGGATACTGTTGAATGAAACATGGAATGTTTCTGAAAGATGGGGATCATGATAATAGGAGGAAATGCAGAATGAGTGGGAAAAAAAGGGAAAAAATGGTCCTGAGAGGAGGTAGAGCCCCCACTTCCGGCTGGAAATTTCAGAAGTTTTAGAAAGATAGTGTAAAATCTGGAATGCAAGTTACAGGTGCTCCCGCCTAGAGCCAAGTTCAAATTCTCAGGGCACTGTATGACTTTGCCTTTTTCTTTTTTTTTTCTATTTTCTTTCTTGACATCTGTCCGCTCTGCCTCTCAGAGCAGGGCCTTAGGTTGCCTGTGCAGCTGGCTGCTTACATGCTCTCCTTCCCCTCCTGCTCCCGTGCAAGTATCTCTGATAAGCTCATCTTGTCACTTATCCCAGCAGGGCCCTGCCAGGAGCTGCAGGCCTGTCCTGCTTCGTGCTTGGCAGCGCCCTGTAGGGAAACCCAGGCGCTCTCAAGGGCCAGAGTCTAATGTGGGAGCTGCAGCTTCCCCCTGTGAAGGGGTTGTCCCTCTGGCGGGCAGGCAATACCCGGGTGGGGTAGAGCTCTGCCAGCATAGCGGGGCTTGAAGCTCCCTGCCAGCTCCCAGCCTCCCTCCAGGGTTGCTGCGCGGAAGTGCTGGGGCAGGCGGGGTCCTGTCCACTTCAGCTCACACAGCTGGGGGGAACCGCGTTCTTCCCGCAGCCCTCTAAGGAAAGAGTTGCCATAACATCCTTAAGTTGCGATTTCCATAGGCATCCCCATGGCTCCTGCAGTTCTGTGTCTGAAGAGCCTCCCATATCTTTGTTGGAAATTGGGTTGTGTGTTTCTAACCCTGTTCAAAGAGGATGCAGATTGTCACCTGATGATTGTCACAGGCTCTTCTGCAGTGAGTGCTTCTCCTCCACCCTTCCTTTTTTTCTCTCCCCTGGGTTAAACCTCTTCCTTCAGCCTTTCTTTCTTGTTTGGGTGTGGTTTCTAACTCCTGTTTCTCTCCTCTCAATCCTCTTGGTTTACCAAGTTTGATAAAAGTAGTGATGTCTGTAATGGGATGTGGGATGTGGGATGTGGGCTGAGGCCTCCCAGTGTAGAGCCCTGATAGCGAGGACGCACAGCCAGAACGAGACTCCCCAGGAGCAACAGTGTCGCGCAGTGTCTGGTTTGCCCAGCCCTCCATCTGGCCACACGACTTCCTGGAGCCCTCCACCGAAAGGGAATTCAGAGGCCATTTTGCAAGGAGCCTTTGGTCCGATGGTGGGTCAGGGCAGTGGCAGGATGTTGCACAGGGGCAGGCGACTTGCTTGCTGTTTGACTTCTCTGAGGCCCAGGGGATATATCTGAAGGCGGTGGCTGGTCTCCAAGCTCTCCAGGCTCTTACCTATCATGAGAGTTTAATTGTGGAGTTCTTCCCACACTGTAGCTGCAAGAATGTCCTATGGATGTAAAATGCTGGCAAGTGGAAACTCTGAGTATGTACTCAGAGTACAGGTCTGTAGGGCTGTAATGCACAAGAGAGCTGGAAACCAGGTGCCTTTCAGGGACTCAGGTTTTAAGCTATTGAAATTGTGAAATGTGCTTAACAAAAGGCAAAGGCCAGCTGTGTTGTAAATAGCTCACTGTCAGTATAGGTTTGTGTATTTGAGACCTAAGAAAATGCCAGCATGATCTGACCCAGGAGAATGAGATCGGTTTCTAGCTGTCTTCGTACTAAAATCTAGTTAAGTAAATTGGCTTTAAAATTGAGTGTGTGTGCAGTGCTGTCCCTGCAAGTCAGCACTCGTGTGGATGAATAATAATACTTGGGAATGTTCCTCAAACCTTTAGAGCTATTTATGGCTGAGTGCATGTTCCTCTTACTGCAAATTTCAGCCTGCACCCAGAGCATGGGTGTTTGCCCCAGGTGCTGCTGATCTGAAACCCCAGTGATTCAGTGTCATGTCTGTGAGACAGAGGTCAGCTCCAGGAGTCCACACAGGCATTGCACAAAGGAGCTTTAGCATGTCCTCTCTAAGGAACCTCCTCTTCTTTCAGTTCAGGACCAGTAAAGCTGACAGGCTGCAGTTTTGAACTAGAACTCTGCAGAAGAGGCCTTAATTAAATCATTTTTCTGAAGTAATTAAAATACTGTAAAATAATCATGTAGATAGCAGCTACACCATGGTTTGAAACCTGCCTTTTTCCTCCCTGCCAGGAAGTCAAGCGAATCTTGGCCCTGTCTATCCCAGAACAGCAGGTATGCTCCCAGCCAGGTGTCTCTGAAGGAGTTGCCCCACAGAAGAATTACACCCGCTGTGAAAGGTAATTTCAGAGAAGGCCAGGCAGGGTTACTGCCCTATGTACAGGTCCTTGTGCCTGTGGAGCTTTGTTTATGTTTGTTCTTGCATTGATCATCCTTAGCAACATCTTTAACTCTGAATATATTTTTTAAATTAAATGTTTTTGACATTCTTTACAGAGCTTCTAATCGCTGAGTGCCCCAGAGGAGCTCGCAGCAGACAGCATGGGTTGTGAAACACTGAACAGCCTACTTGGGGCTCAGAGGGTCCAAAAATGAGTGTTTTAGCTTTACATTCTGCTGCTCTCTCCTCACCAGACTGAGAAGGGGCTGGTAGTGGAGGACACCTCAGAGATGTAGCATCGCTGTGGTTTTGTTAGGTGGCAACCAGTGCTCCTACAGCCTGAAGGGCTGCTGCTATTATTAGCAAAATGTTGGTGGTGTGATTAGCTGTGTGCAAGACTTGAGTTCAAAGAAGCTTAAAGGATGAACGGACAGATGCAAACTGGACTAGGCAGTGGATGTTATAAAACTACGTCAGTCCTATGTGATGTGGAAAAAGGTGTGTAGATGCTGGTTCTCCACTTGTTACCCTGCTGGCCACAGCATTTCCAGTACTTAACAGCTAACAGGCCTCAGTGTGAGCTGCTGCTCCTCAGTGTATGAGAGTGGAGCAGGTGGGGTGCCCGGGATGGATTCACCATATTGGGATGTGGGGGATGGGCAGTTTACAAGGACTTGGGTTAAAAATGCCCTGAGTCCCAAGATCATTGGCCCTCAGCAGCCCCACTGCCTGCAGGGGTATCTCTGTTCCTGTCAGTAACTGTGAATGACACATTTTGGGGAAGAAAAACAACTCTAAACACTCATTTTAGGACAAAAGTATTTTGCTGTGGTGCTATTTAGGAGGTTTACTGCTGTGAAACTCCTTGTCACAGGATATTGGGGATGATATGGGTTTTCTTAGTCTCAAGAGGATGCAAAGGAAGTTCATGGGAGAGAACGCCAGGGAAGATTAGCAAATACATGGAAACTACCTCTGCTGTGGCATGGCCCTGGCTTTTGCCCTGATTTTCCTATGATCTGCAGCACCTCCTTTGGCTGCTGTCAGGAAGGGAGGTTCTCCCACAAAACACCCTGGTGGAGAGCAAACACTTTTTCCCCTCAGAAGGCACCACAACTACAACGTGCTCGTGCCGCAGAGCACACAACATGGCTGCCAGCCTCGGGCATGGCTTCAGCTCCTCCGTCATGACACCTTTATTACAGGCTGCTTGGGATAACTTTCTGTGATAGAAAAGCTAAATTCCCTGTCCTTCTCTGTCTCATTTTTGTCCATCCTTCACAGCACATACTTACTTTGCTTTTTCCAGACCAGCCAGTGCTGTCGTCTGGGCGCACAGGCACCATCTGCTCAGAGGGGAGAGAGAGGCTTTACGCCTTGGTGTAAGCCACAGCCTTTGATAGATACTTCTTTGATTGTGTCACACAAACAGACCAAAACGATGGTATGTGCTCCCTGTTTGGGGGCTCCTCCCTGGCAGGACCCCTCTCCTCCCTGCTGCTTGTGGGATGCTCTTTGTTGCTGAGTTCCCAAGTGATCTGAGCTTGTACGGCCTTCTGGGACTGGCTCCAGCGTGGGCTCCTGTGCAGGAAACAAGGATGGGACTTCAGGCACTGCTGGCAGAGGATACTTGAGTTCTACTCCTGCTCACCGAGGGGGAGGATGGACTGCCAGATACCCCCATCCTCCCTGATTTGTACTAAAGACAGGCATGTACCTCTGGTCTGACACGTGGAGAGGACAGGATGGATGGCTGGTGCCTGGCTTTTGCTGATTTTGCGTCTCTCCAGAGCACTGTCCACAAGAGGACCCAGATGGGGCTCTTCCACCTCACCTGCATGCTGTGGGTTGCTCAGGAGTGTGCTGATTTTGGGGCAGAATGAGCCAAGCATTTTGGAGCTCTTTGGAGCTGACATAAAAGTGCAAAGGTTTTCTCAGACTGAGCAGACAGAGACTCTTATTATCTCCCAGAGCAGTCACCACATTTGGAGATGCAGCTCTTGTTTCCTTCTATGACGTTTTGCACACAGGCAGTGGCTAAGTGGCTGTCAAAGGCCAGGAGGATGGAAATTTCCTGTTTCTAATGTTGCAGGGTCGAAGGGAGGCACTGCTTGTGAGATTAATGCAGTGATTATGAGGAGTTTGGAACTGGTCCTAGCACATCACAGAAAGCAAAGAAATCCTGCAGTTCAATGTGCTGACTGTTCACAGGGCTGCTCTGCCTCTACACCGCTCACCTCCTGAAGCTCTGTCATACAAAGCATATGGTTAAATAAGCTCCAGTGAAACAATCCTCTAAAAATCCTGGGTTGCTTCTCAGAGCTCTATCACTAACTGGGGTAGAGGTGAACTGTTTCTGCCCTAACTCCTCTTAAAGGACTTTTTTCTTTTACTAAAATGTTTGTTCTGAAGTCCTTTGGCTTCACATTCCAAATGAATTGAAACTTGTTTTTTTCCAGATGCCTCTTTTGAAAACTGCACACTTGAGCCATTGTGCATGGCAGCTCTGATATCAACCTGCTAAAAGTTTGACAACAATATCTGCAGTCTTTATTTTCTCTTCCCTGTGAGTTGGGTTTTGTTTTGGTTTCTTCTTTCTTGCTGCCAATTTGGAACAGGAAAAGTTCTGGCTAAATCCTTCCTCCCTAATAAAATCTACTGCAAAACTTCTGAAGGAACCATTCTAGTGCATCACCCTAGTAGTATGTGGGGACCATTTTCTTCCTGAAAGGATGTTACTGTACATTTATGCTAACTTTATCAGAAAAAAACCTACTCTCTAAAATTCAGGGCCGTTTTGGAGATGCTGCCACCCTTCGTTAACTAATTTTCTGTTTTATTGAGACCACAGAATTGTGGGGAACATTTCTGTGCCAGGCCTTCTCAATGGGCTGGTTGTGCTCAGGTAAGTGCTCAGTGCTGCAAGGGTTGCACAACCCAGTCCTTCAGCTTCTGTAAGTATCTTTTTACAAGCTCTAGGATCAGGATTTGTACCTGCAGTATTTTTACTTTGGTGCAGTTCTCTTTAGCAGTAAAGCACTGTGTATGGGATGTTTATTGGGCAAACACCATGGCTTCAAACTCCTGCAAGTGAAACGGCCTTTATTTTATTGATTTTCACTGTTCCAGCAATACCAAGAGAAAATACAAACACTGTATAGAATGTGGATCTTCAGATGCCATTTGGGGATAAATATTTACAAAGACACGAGTTACAGACAAAGACATGAGTCACAGGCAAAGAAACATGCTCAGGGCTGAAAAAATGTCCAGTCTTTATGTTGTCCCCCTGTCTTTACTGATCTGGCTCAGCCAGGGAAATAGCAGTGAGCACTTGGCTGGTCAGCCCTACCCTGGCACCTGAATCCAGAACTACACAGGGGGCTGAGAAGGCAGGTCACTCCTTTTCTCTGCTCTGTGTGTTTTGCTGAAGAGGAGAGCCAGATGGTGATATTCATTCCGGTGGCACGGAGCAGCGGACACTGGCCTGCTGGGAAAAGATCCAAGACCATCAATTCATTTTCATTGCCCATGAATGGTGAGCATATCGATTTAATCCAAGAGCTAGAATTGGCAATGCCATATCCACGGTTGCTGATATACAGCTTTGCTTTTCTTGTGACTTAGAGCATCCAGGAAGTAGCTTTAAACAAACAGCTTGTATGTCTTCTTTCAGGAGGGAACTGGTGAAAGTTCGTGGAGAGACAGTCACTCTGGCACAGCCCTCATTAGGCTGGAGGAATTCTGGGCAGATGGGAACTACCTTGGTTGTTGTGGTCAGCTTACAAATTTCTTTAATTTGCTGAAGGAATCAGACCTGACAGGGCTATAGGACTTCATAAACAACTTTCATTTTCTTTTTACTATTCTTACTCAGATCGTCAGGCAAAGAAGACACAAAGTTTTAATTCAAAACCCCACATCCTGCAGTTGATGTCCTAGGTGTCCCACATTTAACAGCAGGTCTATTTGGTTTCTGTGTTTTCAAGAAACGCATGGAGATCTCTGACCTTTTCACTTGAGCTAAACTTACATGGTAGGATAGGGTATGATCACAGCACAGTTCCAGTAATGCTGCCTTTGACTGGTTTGACCAGCAGTGGCGTGGATGTCAGCAAAGGGTCTTGAGACTCTCTACTTCAAATGTCTGTAAAAATACCTCTCCTACCGTTGCTGGCACAGCCCTGACTGTGCACACAGGAACCCCACCTTCACTGGCTAGTAGGTGGCTCTGATTTCCCATGCTTCTGGTGCCAAGAAATTTTGCAATTTTTTTTTGTGTGTAACTTGGATGGAAAGTGGTATTTTGGTGGTTTTTTCTGTTATTGCTGCTTTTGCTCTCCTTCCCCTGGTATATATCTTGGAGAGTTTATACATCTTAATGAAATTATGCAAAGGGGAGGTGGTGCCCAGAGGAAAGGAGAAAGTGGAAAAAATTATATAAGCTTCCAGAAATAACACAGAAACCAATTTGTTTTCTGTAATACTGAAAGCCTGTTCTAGATGAGTAAGTTAAAAGTGTTTGTTAGTAACATGCTGAAAAGACAATATAAGTGTATGGGTGTCTGCTAGGAATGCCCACTGCAATAGGATTCCACCTCTACAAGCACTGCCACCAGAGAATTTTGCTGGTGCAGCCAGGGGTTTTCCAGGGGACAGACGATGGGATGGCCCCTTTCAAATGTCATCTGATGAATCACACTTTTCTGAGGTGGTTGTGGAACAGTCTTTGGCTCTGCATACAAATTCCACTGAACAAGCGCAATGCAGGAGAAACTCCTTGTACATAAAATGAGGATAAAGCTACAGCCAGTCTAGCCCCCATCAGCTCCTGGGGCAGCCAACTCCCACATGGACTCTGACCCACATGGAGCCTGAGCTGGCCTTTGCTTGTGGGTGTGGGCTGGGCAACCAGAGTGCTTGGGACCAGTGTGAGGCTTTGCCCACAGTATATAAATTTCCAAAGCCTGGTATTTTGTGTGCAGGCATGCTGCAGGAGGCAAGGCAAGCCCATTGCTTTGTGGAGCACTAATCCTGGTGTCCTGGGTCTCTGGGCCAAACGTTATATTAGATGTGTATGTCTGCATTTGATTATTGCCTCTCACAGAAAAATACATAGGCAGATATCCCTCACACTGTAGCTCTCTGTTAGTTTGCCTGTAGTTGCTGGAGTCATAACTACGAAGTGAGAAGCAAAAAGGAAGAGAGGTGTATCTCAGCCACAGGTTACATCTGGTTCAGAGACCATAACAAAACCATCAGTGCCCATGTCTGGAGACAACTGGACTGGGTAGGAATTTATTGACAGGAGGGGAGAGTGTATGTATTTCTTTTTTGTTTGAATCCTGATTTGACTTTTCTGTCACAGAATGCTTAACATACACCACTTAGAAGGTTAAAATACAAATCTTCACAGTTCCCTCCCAGAGCTACCTAAAATACTTCTGGGATTTGTGCAGGGGAATCTCAGCAGTGAAGGGGGTGAATCCATTAACCTAGCAGAAGTTGAGGGTACATGTCCCTTGGTAGCAAAAATAGGTGAGAAAAACTGCCTTTGAATCCCCCCATCACCACAATACTCACTCCTTCCCTCTCTCAGTAATTCCCTTCAGGAGTGCTGATTCAGCTATTTGTGTGACTGCACATGAACTGGATGAAAGAATGAGATTTTTAAAAGCCCTCGAAAAGGGGGAAGTTGTGCACCTGGGCAGAAAAACCATGTTGTGCATCCACATTAAGATCTATGGTTGTGGTTAGATGAGGTTATCTGCACTTAAAAGTGTTTCTGGATTGGGACCACAGATTATGAGGCTCGCTGGAACCGCGTGCCCAAAAAATATATGACCCTGGAGCACAGAGCTGAGTGAAATCCATGTTTCACAAGGATTTTTGAGAGGCAGCCAGCACTGTTTTCAAAGTGCTCTCAAATATTGTAGAGGAAATGTTGACAGATAACTGCAATATTCATACTGATGAATATGCTCAGGCTGTGTGGAGCATCTCTACATTCATGCCAGGACTTGAGACCCAGAGTAACAAGTGCAGTGCAGGAGGAGGAAGGAAAAGCTGCTAATGAGCAGATGCTTTCTATCATTTTCTGGACAAGCTACGTTGGCCTCAGAAGAAGCTGTCTCCTGGCAGGCAGAGCTGCACTGCAGAGCGGAGTTACCAGAGCACAAGTCCTTTTCAGACCATAACGAAAAGTTTCTTTCCCAGGGAAGAGCTGGGGGATGCAAGACCGCTGTCAGTGCCAAGGCGCTCATATCCTTGACACCCTGAGAGCTGCTGCTCTGGCTGCTGACATGTGGAGAGTGGCACAGAAGCCACCTTTTGCAGTGAATAAACCTGTCCTGTCTCCAGACCAAGGCTCCAAAGTGAGTTTACCAGCACAATTATTGAGCTAACAGAGTGTGTAATCATCAGATGTTTCTCAGAAACTGCCATGTTTTATGTGAGGCTCCTCATTGCAGAGGAATTTAAAGCAAAACAAATGGGAAGCACAGAGAATCATTATTTTCAGCATTAAATTTTCATGTTGCACTACATGCAAAAATGTGATTCAGAAACATGTGCAGCATATGTAAGTTTTATGAGCCTTGAACAGTAACGGGTTTGCTGAAACTTCTGTCATCCTTGAAGTGCATGGGCAGTAAGCATGAATGCAGTGTGAGAAAGAAGCTGCAGCTGTTTTCTTCTCTTACACTTTTTAAAGGGTTTTGCATATGTACCTTGTTTTCATAAAACTAAACTGCAATTCCCTTGTAAATGTCAGCAACCTGGAAATAAACTCACCAGTAATACTCACCAACATAATACAATTTAAGGAAAAAATACTGAACACTCTCATAGCAGGATGTATTGGGCCATGTGGAAATTGTTCCTGGCATGAACTAGTTTGGAAACACAGAAAAAAAAAAAGTGAAATTTTATGTCAAATCATATGCTGACATTCTGGTGATTCTATCACAAGTCTTGTAACAGTGTTTGCTGTACATCTCTGCAGTCTGACTCAAGAGAGCATGAAAACTTGAGTTTTAAGTAACAATAAAAATGGTAAGTTAAAAATGAGAAAAAATATTGCTCAGTCACTGAAATGTGCAAGAATAAAGCTCAAGAGCAAAGGCTCAGAAAGTGGTCTGCAAATGCAAATATATATATACACTCAACCTTTTTTTGTTTTTCCCCTCTCCTTTTTAACGTATTTTTAAAGTCTGTGTGACTTCACAGCAATTTTGAGGAAGGAAGCACAGGAGCATGGGCAGTCTTGTACCTCTGTGAACAGTTCCTGGAGGAAACCCACATCCAAGCCTACTGCAGCATGAAAGAAAAGGATACATGCCCTCTTCTACCCATTTCCCTACAAAAGCTCTAGCAAGTATGTTACCATGTCCCACTAATTATACAGAGAGAGGAGGACAGATGTCAGAGTGGACACGGCAGCCTGTTGTGTGTTTTCTTCTGCTCCTATGGCAGGGGTGAGTTTTCTGTTTCTGAAGAACCCCCTTCATGGGGGATTGCCTGGAGCAGGTTCCTTCCCATCTGAGGTGCTCCTCTTCAGACTTCTCTTTTTCTTTCTGTAGCAAGCCCAAGGACTTGTCTATACAAACCACAGCCACAAGGAGGACTAGAGACTGAGAACTCTGCCCTTAGAATCACACAATCGTTAGGGCTGGAAGGGACCTCTGGAGATAGCTAGTCCAACCCTGCTGCCTGTCTAGAGCAGGTTACAGAGGAATGTGTCCAAGTGGGTTTGGAATGTCTCCAGAGAGGGAGACTCCACAACCTCTCTGGGCAGCCGTGTTCCAGTTCTCTGCCACCCTCAATGTAGAGAAGTTCTTCCTCAGGTTGAGCCACCTGAGCTGTATGAAAAAAAAAAATCACCCAGTTATTTATTTTTTCCCTAGAAGGTGACATGCTTTTTCATTTCCCTCTTGTTTGGCATTCTTGTCTTCAGTCAGAGTAACAGTATCCTAGTTAATAGTGGCTTTTACTTTAAAGGGACATATGTATAAGCATGCCTCTATATTCTGAGAAAAGTTGTCTGAGTACTACTGTGTCCTACATGTGTTACTTATCTTCTTGTTTTTTATCTTGGAACCTCACAGTTCTGTTTTTATCTAAAAAGTGTTTCAAATGTATATGCACTGGCTAAACTTTATTGGAAAACTGTGTGAATTAACCCTTGCTTTGAATGGCACATTGCTATTTCAGCTACTCCATGTGAGTGAGAGAGAGGGCATGTGTATAAAATCTACTTGAATGCAAAGTTTCTTGTCTGGGTTTGTGCTCCTTCTGATACAGAATTACCTGTACAGAAGGGTTGAAAAATACCAGCAATGAATATGTGTGTTTGTGTTAGTTTATTGTCTTGTTTGGCTTTTTTTTTTTTTTTTTAAGGAAAGAGATAGTATATGGCACATGCATCTCTAACATGGGAGCAAATGGGCATGGATTAAGCAACTGAAAGAAGTGCTCCAGAATATAAGTGGGCTGACTGAGAGGGAAAGAGCAATGACAACTCCAGTTCTGTCTCTGCTTTGGGAACCTAAGCAGCTCTGACTCGCTCAGTGTGGAGGCTGTAGGGCAAAGAGCCCGACCAGAGTCCCACACACCTCTTGCAGCACTTTTCTGCGTGATTAGATGATAACTAGAGCTGGCGTCCAAGGAGTGTAAAGTAAAAGCAATTTGTAAATATAAAAAGCAATAAGCATAACTGCTTATTTTTTTGTATTTGCATTCAAGAAAAGTAAAGCACTTCACCGATAATTTGACAATTACTAGGAAGTTGTTCTGCGAAGATCCTTTCTCCTCTAGGGCTGTGTCATAATGAAGCTGATATCCTCTCTCTATTCCCAAGTAACCAGCTGTTAGAAACCATGCCAAAAACCAAACCAAAACTTGAAATGGCTTCTGTTACCCTCACTTCAGTGTTCTACTGTGGCCCAAGAGTTACAGCAACGACTGTCTCTGGCAAGCACCCACTGCTGCCTGTGGGATGCTGATGAGGCTCCAGCAGGGCTATCCAGCATGCAAGCTCCAGCAGGTCTGTGCAATGGCACATTCGAAGGCTTCTAGTCTTTCCTGTAAAGGAGCTACATAAAGAAGTTTTTTAAGTTTGGTTGATTTTTAATCTATATTCGAAGTATTTTTTTCCCTGTAGGAAAGGATAACATGATTAATTTCTGCATTAGGATGTTTCTACTCCCTTCTGCTGAATTTTAGAGCATCTTTTGCACTTGTGTTCTCAATATATACATACAGAGGCCGTATTTGAGCTTTGGAAATCTCATATTATGGCTCTAATTTATGCTGTGATGACAGACATAAGAGCCCTGAAATCAGTGTGGCTCTGGATGGTTACCATGGTTCTTCTGTGAAGCTGGGATGGAAGGATCTGCTTCTGTGTTAATATCTAAGAAGAAACAAAGGGGATTAGATTTCATGTTCTAGAAAGAATCAATATAATTTTCATGTTCCTACCCTACGCCCCATCATCCTAAAATGCAAAGAAGGCTACTTCCTGAAAATGTCAAGTGTCAGTGGAGATGCATGTTAAATATTTATATACATATACATATGTGTGTATATATATATAGCCCTGCTGTGAATGCTGTTTTAATGGCACTGGAGAGAGGTCCTGTTGGAGAGATATACTCCTGTAGGTTTAAACATTATGTCAGTCACACCTGCTCTGAACAGGGTTAAGAGACAGAGAGCTTTCATCAAAGGCCAGAAGAACCCCCTCCCTTATTTTCAGTGAGATTTAAATCAACTCCACTGCAATTAAACAGTGTTAGTGTTAGGCCTCCACAATTGTCGGTACCTGGTTGCTAACCACTGTTAACAGCAATTGATAGTTATTTTACAGAATTTCTTCAGGTTGTAGACAATGCTTTAAAAGAAAGGGTAGAGGAAAACACAATGCTTGGAAAGAGGAGGAGAGGGTGTGGGTAGTTACAGAAATGCTACCGAAATGCAGAACTGTATTTCACAGTAACCGTGCTGCTGTTTGTTCTCAGAAAAAAATCACTTATTGTTCTCTTATCCCTGACTGCTCTGAAGAATCTACAAAAAAAAAAAAAAACCTGAGAAAACAGATCCAAGGAAGCAGTAGAACATGAATTCAAGAGCAGAATGTGATTGCACAGGGAGATTCTACACTGAACTGAAACATTCATGTTTTGATCATTGAGAACAAATGAAGTACAATGCTGGTCTGTTCCCCTTCTCTTCTTATGTCTCCATTTTGTTTTACTTTGCTTAGCTTAGATTTTTTCCTTTTTGGAGTCCTGCAGGGAGGAAAGAAGGAGCCTTTGTTTTAAAAAGTCTGAAACCAACAGTGGCCCATTGATCATAATTAAGTCTAAAATAATACGCTTTTGCTGACCTGCTTGTATTGAATCCAAAAAAATTGTATGTTATACCTGCTGTAGTCTTGATCTGCCCCCAGATCCAGTTTCTTCTCCTTGAGCTTCTGGTTCTGGGACAGTAAGCCCAAATAAACCTATGTGTTTTCAGGGCTACACTTCCTCTTCTGTACAAAACCAAATTTTTCATAATCAGATGTTCTCTTTGTCACATACCCTCATTGCTTTGACAGATGGCTGTCCCCATAACAACCAGCTCTGTTGTCAGTAACTTCTTCAGACCACGAAAGGACACACAGGACAGCAGTAGTTTTCACAGGAACGCTGGGGAGTTGCATACAAATTTTAAGTAATCTTGACATGATGTGCATGGGCCCAATGCAGAGATTCCTGAAGTGCATATGAAACTGCTGATTTCAATGATCACTCAGGGGCTGCTTCTGACCTTTTGAATTCAGATTTTTAACATGACAAACTATAGAGGCTTAACCCTGTGACTCTTGGTAGTTTAGTATACTCTAATGAGTAAATTTCCTGATGGATTAGTCACAGAACAAGTGTGCTTTAGGAGAATAGTGGAGAGATTCACAAAAAATAAGTACTTTGGCATAATTTTCCTATGAAGGAAGAGTGTTAGGTGCCTTGGACCTGCTTCTGCCCATTCTCAGTCTGGGTCTTTGCAGAGACCCACAACATGCATGCCAGCAGCGTGCATAGCCTGATCCTGCTTCTAAGTGCATAGGAAAAAACCTTCTAGCATCTCTCAGTACTTGTCTCCCAGACTGCTCATGTGACTCACCAAACCGAATGGCTTGGAGTTCATTATCAGATCATATGCATGGCCACAGAGCAGAGAACACAACCCATCACATGAAAAATAAATAAAAACAGATTTTGAAAATAAGATAGGTCAGACAGTGGCAATTAGCCATGGGGCTCAGTCACACAATCATACTGACCAGCAGCCTGCTTCCCTGCAAACAGTCCTTTTTATTCCCCTTTTCCAATGCACCATAATCTTTTTAGTTCTTCCCTGTATACCATTGGTTGTCCCTTCCTTGTCTCTGGCCTTTTGCCTAAACACCTCATAGTAATGCTTATCATTTCAACAGCCTCCTGTTCAGAGTTTCCCTCTCAGGCACTTCAGTGTAAATCCTGCTCTCCTTTATGCAATAGTCCCCTTAGGTTGTGATAGGGAAGATGTGTGCTAATGTTTTTACAAACAATGCAATGGGTGAAGGTATGGGTGTTAACGTCTTTGAAATGGGTCTTAATGTCTCTATGAACTTCAAGCAGCAGGTTTGCTACAGAGCCCAGACGGCCTGACTCCGGGAACAGACAAGCGGGTCTGCACAAACCCGAGTTTCTGAACTCTGGGCTAAAACGACAGGTTCAAGGCGGGGATATGTGGTAGGCGGTTCGGGAAGGCTGTACCTTCCCTGTACCTCAGCCAATGGGGAAAGGAAGAGGGCAACATGCGGCCGGGAGTTTAAGGTAAAAGGAGGCTGCGCCCTCCGAAACCTTGAGAGAGAAAAAACTCCGTGGCCCTGTGCCCCGGTGCACTCTCTCCCGTTATTCGAATAAAGTTGCAGGATTCCTCTGTCTCCTTTATGGACACTGGCTTTTCATAGCGTGATTTTCCATACAGTTGCATAGGCAACCTGAGAGTTTCAGTTGTTGAGTCTCTCGATAGGTTTTGTGCCGGGGAAACAGCTAAAACATTCACCTTTGATAGACTTAGGGGCAATTGATTGAGATGAATCAGGTTTCCCGAATTTTTGTGTTTATTTTGAATAAGGATTAGCTGCACTGATCACAAATCTATTCTCCATGATTTCTTCCCTTCACAGCTTTAGGGCAGCTGGATGCTGGTCCTTGTGCCTGTTCACAAGCACGAGTCTGCAGATCAGGCTGTGCAGTGCTGGACCATTACTGCACAAAAGGCTGCAGAAAAGAGACTGCTGTGTTGCAAACATGAGATGTACAGCCCCGGACATTCAGGAAAATGTCTGCTGTATGAATCTCGAGTTCAGTGCTAGAAACTTTGTCTGGTCTGCATGTGTAGAGGGATGGGGGCACAGACAGGTCTGTGTGAGGGGTATTTGGACCCTGGAATCATCGCTCTGCCCAAGCATATGGTATCTTTGGATAAGAAGTCGGAGGTAAAGCCGAAGGAAGGGTTCCCCTTGGCGGGGGATAACCAAGCACGTGTTGTCGGTGCCGCCCACCAGCGCTTTCCCGGCGCGGGCCACATGCGCTCGCCTCTGCTGCCCTCCAGAGCCCGGCGAGCGGAACTGTGCCCTGCCAGGCTCGAGATTAACCTAATCTTGGACTCTTCACCTCGGTGAGTCAAATCACCCTTGCCTGCAATGGAGGTTTTATTACTTTGCGGATGGCGAGAAATTGTTACAGCCACCCAAAACTAAAGGAAGCCCTGATTCCCTGGCAAAATCAAACCCCAGGCGAGAGTGGCTCTTCCCACTCATACAGCCTGGAAGTTCACCCACAGCCTGTCCTCAGAGACATTTTCCCAGGTTTTCTGTACCAGATCTGCTCATTATCATCTCATTTTTTTTTCCTTCTTCTTTTTTCTCTCTCTCCCTTCCCCCCCCACCCCCCCCGTTTATTTCAGGATTGTATGAAACATTAATAAACTCTAAAGAATGACATACTCCTCATGCGATCTTCACACAGGTCGTAGAGGATTTTTTGCATGATCTTTGTCTGGGCAAAGGCTGTTTCTTCAAATCTTTTGGCTGCATAGAGGAGCAGTGTTAACCTTACAACTAACCTCAAATGAAGTCTGTGTTTAACATCAGCCATTTTGAGTATTTCAGTGCAGCCTGTTACAGACACAAAATACTTTGTGTGGGGACTGACACATCATAGAATCACTCAATCATAGAATGTTAAGGGTTTGGAAGGGATCTTAAAGATTATCTAGTCCCAACCCTACCCCCCCAACAGGGGCAGGAACACCTCCCACTAGACTAGGTTGCTCAAGGCCTTATCCAGCCTGGCCTTCAACAGTGCCAGGGATGGGGCATCCACAGCTTCTCTGGGCAACCTGTTCCAGTCTCTCATAACGCATGCAGTAAGTTTCTTCCTTAGGTTAACTGGTGTTGTTAAGTCCATCAAAGGGGGGCATCACAGGGGGCATTTCTTAAACGGTTTATTTTGCAAAGCCACTTGGTTTGCGTAACACAACAGCAGCCCACACTGGGAACTGGCAGGGCCCAGGGACAGGACACCTCATGGCCAGGGCTGTGCAGCTGCAAGGGATGCCACTGAGGGCTCAGTCCCGCCAGGCACTGCCTGACTTCAGGGGAGCGTATTCTGAGCAACTTCATCAGGACCCGCCGGAAGTGTGTGGGAGGGTGAAGGTGCGGATGTCTCGCCACTCCTCGTCCTGCAGCGGCTTCAAGCACGACAGGGCCCGACGCCAGAACACAAAATGGCGGCTGCCAGGGCTCAAAATGGCCGCCGCGCAGCCTCCCTCGTGACCCAGCCGGCCCAGGCCCCGTGCGCGGCGCTTGGCGCGGCGGGCCCAGGCCCGCGCTCCCTGCAGGCCGGCTCGGTCACGTGACGCCACGGCCGAG
>VZTI01003800.1:325429-336342 GCA_013397865.1 Struthidea cinerea | reverse complement strand
GGGGGCGCGGGCAGAGCCGGGGGGAGCTCGGGGTGAGCTCTGTGAGGGGGTCGTGTCAGGAGCCTGGAGATCCGACAGGAGAGAGAGCCGCCTCTTGTTGCGGCTCCCTGTCTCTCCCCTCCAGCTCTTGCTAAGCACTAAGTCATTCTCACTGACCCATCCTCTCCAGCTGAAGACAGAGATTGGAGATTCCCAGATACCCCCATGCATTGTGGTGTGAACATGCCCAGTGGGTCAGTCTCAGGTATGAGCTATAAATACGTCTAACCTGTAAAAAGAGTTGGGGCTGAACAATCAGTGTTGACAAAAACAAAAAAGCAAACGGGTTGTTAAAAGTGCGTAACATGGTTTGAGTGCACATGTTGTTTTCTGGAGGAGTTGTAACTGTCTGGGAGTGAGACTTGATTTTCATCTTGGGCATGTCAACATGAACTCCTGCACGTTCCAAATGAAAAATTGTGAGATAAAGGAGTGGGGATGGGGGGGGTGGGGTAGAAATACAGACTTTTCTTAAGATTATGCTTTTTTACATAAACCAGTATATACTTGCAGAGTACTGTATTTGATTCTTACTACTTCTGTTGAAAAGAAAGGATATTTTCCTTTTTTATAAAAACCAGAACCTGTAACTGCTTGGGTTTTATTTACTTTCCCCCCCTAAAGTTTACTTTAACTAACAGTTTGGGAAGGAGTATAGAAAACATATAAAGTCAACACCAAAAGCTACCTCTTGTTTTTACACTGTCAAAAGTACCACGTAGATAAAACAAAAAGGAATGCATGTATTTTGGTAAGATGATTGAGGTTACGAGTTTAGAAAAGACTCAAGAAATGTTTTGACATCTCTTGCCAGCATGCAAGCAAGTATTAAAAGGATCTTAATATAAAAGCTTTCCTGAAACTGTATCCAAGCTTAATTTACAGATCCTTTCAAGTAAGTGCTTGCTGTTGGATCTCTTAGTACTCTTGCTGGCTGTTATATGGAAATAACACATTGAATTACAGATGCATCTTTGATTGCAGTATAATAATTTTTGTAACACATTTCTTGAGTCTTAGCTTTTTTTTTTTGCCAATTATATTATTTTGCATTTATCTTTCTTCATAGTAAAATAAATAAAGATATTGCTTTGTTTTTTCATCTTTTGTATTTATTCCTAATTAAATGTCCATTTGATTTTTAGAATGAAAGGTTATTCTTAAGTGCCAGCTTAAGTATCTTATTGGAATATTGTTAACCAGAACCTGCTTTTCTGAGATCTGATGACACTAGTATTTAAGTGAAGCCAGGCTCATCCTAGGGGAAGTAACTAATCAAATGTGTATTGTACAATTAGAGTGTTCCTTTTATGTGCCTCTGGAATAATAGTTTTCATTGTGTTAATTAAGCTTTCTATTATTTGTAATTATTAAAAAAGTTTAATTATGATGTATGCAGCTTGAAACTTTTACCATGACTGTTTATAGATTGTATGTACATGAGCAAGGCATGCATAAAAATTGTTTAACCCAGGTTCTGTACAGGGGACTGAAGGCTGGTTTCTGGGGGTTCAGAAGATGAGCAGCAGAGGGTGGATGTTGGGAGTTCTCATTTTTGCCTAGGTTTCATTTGAGCTCTTGGCGAGGTTCTTCCTGTTGGAAACTTCTAGCCAGTGGGAAGCACTTTCAGTTGTATGTCTGATGACTCCTGTAATTACACCATTGTCTCTTCCTGATGGTTCAGTTTGAGTCAGAGTTTGCCTTCAGAATAGATTATGTTAGTATTATTAGCAGAAACGTTATTAAATATTCATGTTCATATTTTAGTTAATGCAGCTATTGTCCTTTTAATCTGGAAGGGGAAATGGCCTAAGGACAAGGTTGTGATCCTAGCAATCTAGACATGGTGTTATGAAAAAGTAATGTGCCTGGAAAAATACCACTTCCTATTGCACAATGGATCCTTAAGCTTTTTGTAGTCAAAATTTAGCTTTTTTGATTTATCATTTATTACTGCAAGATCTTTCTCATTTCTCATTTTCTTATCCTTTTCATATGCTTCACATGGAGCACACTGTTTAAAATGATTTCTTGTCTTTATACTCTGAATATTATTTCAATGTTCTCTGGTCTAAAGCTTTTTCTTTTAAATGGAGTAATTTGTACCAAGAGGTTCTGAGTCTTATCTGCTACTTGTGTAACTTCGTAGTTCTTTTCCTTCGGAAAATTTGATTTTTCTTTTCTGACTATTGAGATTTATTTTGCAGCTGTTTTAAATGATCTCTCCACCAAATACAGTGTCTTTTTAAAAAAATTAATCGGAATAAATAGATATGCATTAGCATTTTAATTTGTAAATTAAACTTTTATTTTAGTATCCCATTATCCCATTCTTTTTTATTTTAGAGGTAATATATTTTTTCACCTTTGACATAGCTCTTCTCCCTTCTTTTCTATACCAGTAGACAAGTATGATCTAGAAATTAAAAACCAGATAGTTCTTTGAAAGTTCTTCTATATCTGTGCTTTAGTTCTATGGCTCGTTCATCCACAGGGTATTTATGCAAGAAGCTGCAGATGCCAAAACCTGATTTATTCCCTTAATAAATTCTTTGTTTCGGAAGCCTTGATAATACCTTCATCTCAGAGACACACTCTTTCATTTTTAAGCTTTAAGAGCAAATATGGACCACTGTTTTTTAATTTCTTTTTAATTCTGTAATTTTCATGGATACACAGATACAATATTTCTTCAACTTTTTTTTTAATAAGCAGTTACTATTTAAACTTAAATGAACTACAAATTTCTTGACTTTTCGGTTTGAGACACTGGAATACAATTCCTGGTGTTTTTTTCTTCTAGTGCTTAAACACGTGTTCTCTTAGCATGTGAAACAATTTCACATTTAGTCTGCACAGACGGGCAACTTCTGTATATCTCTACTGGTGGTGACAGTGATTATGAAGTCCTTTTTATTTTTGTTTATCTGAATGAATATTTACTGTTGTCTTGTATGTTTCCCCCCTTTTTAGGATAAAGCCTGTCTGGAGAACATACTTTCAGAGTAAACAAAAGTTTAATAGCTGAAGAAATACTGTACTTGTTAATTTGAATGCAGTATCTTTGTTGAGCTCTGGACATGAAGTATAAAATGCAGGAATCTTTGATAAAGTTTGCAGCTGATGACTGAACCCGGAGGGCAGTGATTGGAATGATAGGTTAACTGCTCAGCAGTGTGGAACAGTTAATTAAATTGTTGTAAGGAGATCATAAGGTCACCTTCAGTAGATCAGGTCAAAGGTGTCTGTCCCACCTCACCAATATCCTGTATGTCACTGTCTGTTTGGAGGCATGGAACAAGTAGTACAAGTACTCCTTTGGTATGTTTATATGCCTTCCCTGGTCTGCAGCTTGAAGACTTTCCCAGCCAGAGACACAGTCTGTGTTTGACATACTTCGAATTTCTTGTCAGTTGATTTATCCAATTTCTGTTTTAAATCCATGTAAATTTTAAGTAACTTACTGCTTGTGACTCAGTTCCAGGACTTGTATATCTGTTTGTGAAAAGTGAATTGGATCCTTCTTTAGCTTGTTCTGTGTAAACTTCATTTGCTACCTCCAGTTTCTTGCAGTAAATCATTCAAGTGGTCATCCCTCTTCATGTCTTTGTACCTTTTGTATCCCTGTTTTCAAATGTTAGTATATTGTAATGTAGGTAGATGCAGGGCAGTGAGTCTGGAAAGGGATGAGTAAGTTGTTCACTGTTAGGGAGGAGATGGTGATGATGTCCTAAAGGCAGGGATTTGAGGATTTAGGGACTGGCATAGCTCTACAGCAAGACTGCTGATGTTATATAACATGAACTGAGTAAGGAGTGTTGAGCAAGTGTGAATGTCCAAAGTTATCCTGTGACTGTAAATTGTATTTTAGCGTTTGCTTTCATGCTAAAAATTTTAGACTAAAACTTTATTTCGAAATGATGCTTCAAACCATTTTTTGCAAGAGTTCTTTGCACATGAATGTTTTTGTGTTTTTCCGATACTGAACTTCTGGCATATGGATAACACTGGTCTCTACTTCCTTTGCTGTAGTAGAATTGCGTTGCAGTGGCAGGGATCTTGACAGTGTGTTGTGTTGTTCCTTGTTGGATGATTTAATTCAGTTCTTGACTCTTAACCTCACTGATTTTGTGCCATTGTAGGGCCTGTAGATAATAGGGAGCAGGTGAAAGTAAGGTAAATTATTGTGTGCTTTCAGGTCAGGTATGTCAGTTTCCAGAATGTCATTGTCTTTTAATTAGTTATACTGTATTAAAAAGCGTAACAACCTGGATCTGAGATTAGATGATCCCATGTTCAATCTTAATTTCTGTGAAACTGAGTTTATTTTCTTGACTATCTTCTCTTTTTGCTGGTCTGCGTCTTTATGTATACTGTCTTGAGGGTATTGTACTGAATTAGGTGGGAGATCATTCAGAAACACTAGAGAGGAACATTAGATACTTTTCTCAGAAGCCTCAGCCATTTCTTTTTTGCAGTAACTCTTTGCAGTTTAAATTGATGATGGGTGGTGCTACATGATTAGTATTTTGAAAAGTTTTTTTTGTGCTTTGATTTTTGAATCTTTATTGTATGTTCAGAATATGAAAAGGTGCAGTATGACTTCTGTGTTTGAAGGTTTTTATTTTTCCCAGAAGTATCATCTTTAATTTTATAGAAAGTACCCGTGATCATTAGAGTAAAAATAAAATCAGCAGTAGGTCTTTATTTGTTGTTGTCCCTGTTCGGGCATGCTAAGAATATCTGTGTAAAAGTGATACAATCAGCTTAATATCATTTGCAGAATTTTTGTTGTTGACAGATACAAGAAAGTAAATTACAGTGAGTTGGTGCTAACAAGAACCAGGTACAAATGGGATATGATTTATATATGTATTTTCAGCACTACAGTTATTCTCATGAAATTATATGCACAGAGAATTACTGTATTTCTTTAAATAGGACAGTTTCTTATGACTTCAAGAGTACTAATTGTCCTGGAAAGTCAGTGGTGTATATGTGGAGATACTGAAATGTATAAAATACTGTCTCTTGTCAGAGTAATCAAGTACTTGGTTTTATTTTTACCCTTCCTGTGTGCATTGTGTGTTCCTTCTCTGTTACCTTTTCTGTGAGTTTTGACTTGCCAGGTTTTATTGGTATTACCCAAAACTTAGTGTTGGTTGGTACTGGGAGCAGTTTTGATCTCCAAAATGCCAGTGAAGTGCAGATTTTTTGCGTTACAGGAAGACAGTGGATCATACTTACTGTGCAGATCTGCAGCATTGTTTTAGTGCTATGAATTTGAGTGATTATTTACCCAGAATTTTTACTAAGACCCTCCAGTGCTGAAGTTGGTTCTTTTGCCAGACTTCATTACAAGATACTGAGATGTCACAAAGTGACATCAGTTCAGCTGTGAAATACCGGCATCTTAGCGCAGTTAGTGAGCTGCAGCTCAGTGCTGATTTGGGTGGATTTTAGTTTGTGCTAGATGGCAGAAAATTCTTTTGTTTGATGTACGCTACGTGCAGAGCCTGCACTGAAGAATGACAGCTTGTAACCTTGACCCAGGGTCTCAATGTGAGTGAAGGTTTCTTGGGGCATTGGATAGAGAGCAGATGCCTGCGAGCTCTTAGTATTATTAAAGGATTGGAAGTGGTCTTAATTCTGTACAAACTTGTGACATATCTTGCATCAGGTGTCTTCATTTAATTCTCTTAATATAACTTATGTTGATTCCAGCTGATGGAACAATAATCCTGAGTTACCTACTACTGGAAAAAGTTATGAACTTGAACTTCTAGTCAAGAGGTGCTCAGATGATGACAAAGACACATGGCTTCTCTAAGCACAGTGTCAAAATTGGTTTGCAACTGTCAGTTTTGTATTTTGTTTGTAAGCACCGTGGCAAAGAGTAAACCTTTTACTTAAGAATTTAAACTAGATTACTTAATAAGACTTCTCACTTGCTTTCTTTATAAACATTTTTCTGCTCTTTTTTTAGACATGGACCGTGATTATGGGCATGGAGGCTATGGTGGCCCACGATCCATGGACTCTTACCTTAACCAATCCTATGGGATGGAGAGTCATGGAGGTGGAGGCGGAGGAGGTGGTGGTGGTGGTAACAGGTAAAATAATCCTTCAGTTGTCCCAAGAATTGATCAAATCCAATTTAAGTTTAAATCATTCTTCTAACTTAAGTGTTCCTGAGGCATGTTGTTATGATTTTGTATGAACGCTTTTGTTCTGAGTCTTCATGTTTGATAAATACTGGCAAATACTAAACTGTAAGTGCTAGATTCTTGTAATAATCAGCATTTTTGTGGAAAAGTTTGACAGTGAAACAGTGCGTCTGAATGAAAATAGCAAAAGTTTTGTTTTTCAGTATTGTCTAGCAATTTGTAGCTGATTGGCCTGACATACCATTTCTGACATAGCAGACTAGACCTAACTGGTTTAGTGTCTTAGACTGAATCTATCAACATTCCGTTTTCAAGGAACATTTAGGGTATGTGTTCTTTGGTTTGAATGTGCAGTGCTCAAGTGATCTTGGTATTGAATCTGAAAGTCATGTCCAGATTATTTCATTGGAAGGTACTGATTACACTTGAAACTGTGTGCATGTTCTGGGCTACTTTGTAAGATGGATTAGTCTAAAACTAAAAATTCTGATGCAGTGGTCTTAAAGTTGTGTATTTAATGCTAGGTTACTATTACTTTGCTCTTTCAGATAAAAACAACAGGGAGCAGCTGATTTGATTTAGGTCTTAATATTGTATTCAAAGAAGCATGCTTTTCAGAGTAGTGATTCTATCTCTTGGAGGAGATAAAATGTGAAGAAAATTTAGATAACCTGATGGTTTTCTTGTGTGCGCCCTTGAATTTTTGTCTGGCTGTAGCCAGATTACTGTATGGTTCCTGTCTGTAGTCACTGTGGTGCCACTGGGGAAGGACAGTACTAAACAGGGAGGCTGGAGAAGTGTTGTGTCTTGCTGCTTGGTTCTATTAAGCATTTTAGTTAAGTATAACTTGTTTAATAATGAACATTAATATTGATTTAAAAGTTTGAGCAGAGATTCAGGAATGAGCTGTACCTACCATATAGTAATCTGCATATGATGGAGGTTGAATGACTACTTGAACACCAAAATGTCTCTTGCTATGTAACCTTAATATTATGCATGGGCTTTTCTAGTGTCATTTTCTATGTATCTTTGAGTCTTCTGAGATGAATATACTTTAAGGCATTCAGTTTACCGTAGATACAGTTAGTAAGTTGAGTCTCTTCTAGGTTATATTGTATCAGTTAAGGGATTGTCTTTCCCAGCTTCTCAGTCACTCTATTATATCCCTGCAGGGACACTAATGTGTTTCCCTTCCGAGTAGTTACAAATACTGATTTCAAGCCTGACACTGCCCCCACCCCAGCCAAAGCAAATTCTTGATAACTAGCTAAAGATTTTTGCTCCTTGTTACTTTACTCTGAAATTCCAAAAACTGTTTTTGTGTCCACTGTGCATGCATTGGGGAGACTTTCAAAATCTTGAGTTGCTAGACGTAATGGTCTGCAAGTGAAAGCTGGATACACTGAAGACCATGAACTCTTTTGATTGTGAGACTGAATTTTACAGGGAGCAAAATTTCCAGAAAATACAAATATGAACGAAGAGCGTCTGTATTTTTCCTTTAAAATGAGAACTGTGAGGTACTTAAAACTCACAGTTGTACCACAAAAAACCAAAAGATTTTTTTTTCTCAGTTCAGGACTAAGCCGCCTCTTAACTGCTGTTTAACTGTTAGACTGTGAGGATATGATTTTGAAGAAAGGGGAGTTTGACTAGGCTTTGAATGTCTGCAGGTGATTATTTTTGTGAGACTAGGGCTGGGCTCTAATAATGTTTTAGTAAATAAATGTTGCTGAAAATTTTAAGTAAACAAAGTTCAGGTGTACTGAACTTTAGAATTGTTTGTAGCAAAAATGGCTCAGATAGCTTTCTATCTGGTCATAGTATGAATTGCCCAGCCCTAATCAAGATTAACCAATAACACAACTGTACGGACCAGTATAGTAATAAATTGATTTTAGTTGATAAATGTCAACTGATAACTTGTCTTTTGAAATGTATAACATTAGTAAGCTTACTTTTTTTTCTCCTCACTGTGCAACTTTTCCAGGTTTGGACCTTATGAGTCTTACGACTCCGGGTCTTCTCTGGGTGGGCGAGATCTGTACAGATCTGGCTATGGTTATAATGAACCCGAACAAAGCCGCTTCGGAGGTAGTTATGGTGGTCGATTTGACAACTCCTACCGGAATAGCCTTGACTCTTTCGGAGGTAGAAACCAGGGCGGGTCTAGCTGGGAAGCACCTTACTCCCGTTCAAAATTGAGGCCTGGGTTTATGGAGGACAGAGGAAGAGAGAGTTACTCTTCCTACAGCAGTTTTTCTTCACCCCATATGAAGCCTGCACCTGTAGGCTCTCGGGGGAGAGGAACGCCTGCTTATCCTGAAAGTGGATTTGGAAGCAGAAACTATGATGCTTTTGGAGGACCATCAACAGGCAGAGGCCGAGGCCGAGGAGTAAGTACAGAATCTTTTCAGATTCTTTTCACTAGACACTCTTTTAAACCCTTTCAAGACCACTGCTTTAAAATGAATGCACTGTTCAGTACAGTGTGGGGGTTTTGTCCAAGCAAACTATCATGGTTGACAATGTTGTTTATCCCATTGAAGCTGTCTTCAAGTAGAACCCAGTCCCTCTTTCTGCTGAAAGTAATGAGTAATAGACTAGTTGATAAGGTTTGTTAAATCTCTCCTTTTGTTTTAAAGGTGAAGATAAAAGTAGTAGGTTTGGTCTAAAAGGGATTAAAAGGACTTTCGTTTTTCCTTGTATACACTAGCATCTCTGCTGCTGGTGGGGAAATTTTTGAATATTGTAAAAGTTGAATTCAAAGTCTTTTGAAGTTTTGAGTAGGTTAAAGGTGCAATGTATAAGCAAATGATAAAACCCAGGTTGTGAATGCTAGAGCAGTTTTTGGTTCCTGTAAAGGGAAAAGTTCAGCTAATTCTTTAATATGTTAAATACATGTTTTATCAAACATCAAGTCGTCTTTTAAACTTAATTCTTACTCTGACTTGTTTACTGGAAGGGTGATGGGGAGGAAATGGCAAAGGTGAGTGGTTAGCAGTTACAGTGATTCTTTCTCAGAATTAAAGCGTGGTTAAAGGGGCATCATCAACTTGAAATCAGGTCCTTTCACAGAATTGAAATTAATTTCCACATAGTGTGCCTAGTCCTCTTACTTGAATTCGTTTTGAAGGCTTAAGTTCTAAGTGCTTTTCAGTGGATTCCTTTCCAGTATAGGATTTAAAAAGTATATGTCCAAGAAACAGCATGATTAACTGTATGCAAAATAGTGGATTCCAGTTTGAGGAAGTAATGCTTCATGTTAAGTGAGCTAGGGGAAAAAATACAGCAGAAGAGAATAAAAAACCCCAAACCTGACAGAATTACTAACTTTAAGTTGATGGTGTCCCTTTGTCTTGGTTTTATAATCCCAGTTTTGATTTTTTTTAAGCACAAAATATTCAGTGAACACCTTTCTGCCTGTGCCTCTAGGTGTAACTTACCTTTTAAAATTCTTGAGCATGCTGTATTTCTTTGGGAAGCGATTCTTCAATTTTAAACTATGCAGCTTGTTGTAGCTTGAAGTGTAGAGGAAGATTATTTTTTACTGGGTCTTTTATATGCTTAACTTGCGTGGTGGTTTTGTTCCAGAAAGCCTACTTTGCAGCATTCTCGAGTAATGTAGTTGCCATATTCAACTTTTAGCTAAGATTTGCACATGGCTGCTAGCTAGCATGTAGCCTGGTATGAGGAGAAGATTCTAATCTTCATTTCTCTGCTTGTGAAGCTGAAAATGTTACATTCTTAAGCCTTTATGCCATCCTTTCAGAACTCATTTAGATCTGAAAGCTTTGTGCAGAGTTACAACTGAGTTTTTTTACTTTGCTTTTAAAATTTATCCTTTTAGTTTTTTATGTAATAAAGGAGAATTTAAAGGGTAGACAACTTACCATACGTAAAATGCATTGCACCTTTAATAGGTAGATTGTCTGTTAAAAAAAAACCAACTTGAAATTATAAAGTGTGTAGTTCATGTCAAATTTATATGTGTCTGATGTAAATGTACATGCTAGGCAGTCTATAGCTATCTCAACTAAATAAATTAACATGGAGATCTTGTGCATGGACTTCTGATTATGGAAAGTGCCTGTTTTGATACATTCTGTCTGTCATTTAAAATCTGCTTTTAAAAAAGCCATACTTTTCCTAAGTATTTTAAAGTTATTTTTACGTTCTTTTAATTTTGACAGTGTAATATTAATTATCTTCTCATGGAAATACACATATTTCTGCTTATCCAAGTCACTCATCCAGTCTGTGGGCTCTCTTCTGCCCTTTATTAATCAAGTACTTAAGTTAATATTAAGAAGTATGTTAGCACTTCTGAACATATTCCAGCTACCTAAATTCCCCTCCTCAGATTACTCATTTATTCCATGTCTTCAGAGAGGTGGCTTTCATATACAAGTGACCACAAATGACTGCATAATTTTAGAAATAGTGGAAAGGTTTAGTCTTTCAATGGAATTTTCATTCCTGTCACTGCACTGTTTTGTATCATTCTCTCCAGGCCCGACTTAAAAATTCTGGTTTTATTGAATTCAGTGGAAAGATAAGTAAAAGAAAGAATGGGCTTCCTCCAGTTAATCACTGTTCCACACTGGACAACCTTCTTTACTCAGTTTTCAAATCACTACTATATCATTTTGCATAAGATGCAAATCAAGAAAGCTTTTTTTAAATCTGGTTGGTTTTTTTGTG
>VZTI01003800.1:268097-325383 GCA_013397865.1 Struthidea cinerea | reverse complement strand
TTTTTTTTTTTTTTTTTTTTTTTTTGTTTTGTTTTGTTTTGTTTTGGTTTTTTTTGGTTTTGGTTTTAAAAACTGAGTTGTTAAGCTCTGTTTTTTTCCCAGATGGAGGTGGAACTCATTATCTAGAGAATCTGAAAAGAGGAGCCAAGATGTTAGGCTGAGATATGATAGATATGTTCGATGCCTGGACAATGGTTCTGAATAAGCAGAAACACAGTTTATACATAAGTATTCGTTCTACTGGACAAACACCCACAAAGCCATTGCACAACAGAACGTCAGACCAGGAGCTTAAGTTTCTCCTGCATTTTGCTCTAGAAAACAGATTTTAGTTAAGTTCACAGCCATATTGTACCAAGTAGTTGTTTTATTTACATTGATTTCATATACTAATACCTTCCTCTTGATTTTGCAAATTTTCAGCATATGGGAGACTTTGGCGGAATGCACAGACCTGGGATTGTTGTTGACTATCATAATAAACCCAGTCCTGCAGCAGTTGCTGCAAGAGGAATAAAAAGAAAAATGATACCACAGCCATATAACAAACCTGGTGGGACATTTATCAAGAAACCCAAAATGACAAAGCCTATTTTGAAGCTGAGCCAGAAAAAATCACCTAGTAAGTAGCAAGTGTCAGAATTTTTAAGTTGAAATTACTGATTTTTTTTATTAAATAGAAATTACTTAGTTTTGATATTCAGAAAGAGGGCTGTATGTGCTGTCTTGTAATTCTTCATTTTCCACCTTACAAGTAGTCCTCAGTGGATTTTATGAATTTACATGTCTAACTTTTCTACTGCAAAGGTAATTTGCTAAATGTTACTGAATATTTTGATGTGTTCAGATACGTACCATTGAAGTCTGTCTGTCTGAGGCTTTATGATGATACTTCTGTGGAGGCAAATTTTCACCGCTAAAAATAACGTCAGAGCTCAGGTTGTCTGAAGAGACAATGCCTGACAAATACTAAAATGTGCTCTTGCACGAGCCTGGGCCCTGCTGTCCAAATTCTTTGGATATAAAAAGTAGTGCATCAGCTGCAATGCAGTTAAAATAAAGATATAAGGCGTGGGTGAAGAGGAGAGGGAAAAGGAGGGAAACTGCAAAAATGGCAAAAACTGTTAGAGAATAATTCATGAGATGCAGAAAGAGATTGCTCCCACTTGTAAATGAAATGCTGTAATGACAGGAAGAGCTGTAAATGTGATGGATAAACTATAAATACAAACTGCAAACTGTATTAGCGATGCTTGGTTTCTTTAACTTCCATAAAGATATTCTACAACTCTAGTACTAAATTTTTATATTGCAGTCAAAGTTGGAGAAAAAAGTCACTAGTGAGGTTTGAATAAATTACTTGCTTTGAGCGAATGTAAATTTGAGTGTTATGTATTATGAAGAGTGTGTACAGCAGTCAGATTTTAGCTTTTTATGCTTGTCATTTCCTAGTAATTTAGATCAGTGTTTTATGTAATTTGGTTTCAAATCACACCTCAAAATTGTTTAAAGTTGCTGTAGCTCATAGCTTGCAAGGTAAATGCACAGACTTGGCAGAAACTTTGACACCTAAATTCTGGTTTTGATTTTGTTATTCTGGTTACATTAGTGTGTATTACATAACTGTTCCCTTAACTGTATCGTCAGGAGTACTGATCCACAGCTTCTCTCTGGGTGTGTACAACACCCAGTGTATACAACACACTCCTCTGCCGTTTGTATAGGGAACTTTATTGGTGGTCTCGCCAGCTTTGTTGTGATGAAAAGGGTGTGTAAAATGCACATCCAAGTTCTTTCAGTACTTTTGTACATTCTCCTTTCTATACTACGTTCAGATAGAATGCTTCTAATTTATTATCTGGTCCCCTTCACTGATTTTCACAATCCAAAGACCACTGTACTACATAATACTGATATTACTTTAGGAAGTGGAATAGATGGTGCCTACGAGAATGCAGCTAGTCCTGTGGCTCTGAGATCAGGGGGAAGAAAATGTTGAATAGCTTAACACAGTTTCTGAAGCTTGAACTGAGAGACCTAAGCAGTATCATTTAGTTGAAAACTAAAAAGTGGGTGACAACTAACAGAAATTTTGATGCAGTTGGTATATGTTGTATGAATGAAAATAGATCTCAAAATTATATTGTCCTTTCAACCTTGAAATTCTTGTTTTGGAGGTAGATATAGATGATTGCTTCTGAAAGTGTTTAGTTCATATTTCTAAGGATAACTGATTTTACATTTAATAGTATTACTAAACTATGATGAATTGTAGACAATCTTTCCTGCATAAGGAGCTGATTATGTTCCTAAATATCTTATTGTCTTAAAATGAATTGTCAGTGACAGCACTTTTGCATTGTTTCTCATTTTATGTTAATAGACATGAAGACATCTTACCAGGATTCTACCGTAGAGGTAAATATTCCCAGAAATGGAAAATGTTTTGATTCTTTGAGAAGTTTGCATAGTATACTTTAAGACAAATAATTCTTAAGCTAGAGTTACAAGATTGAGCATTAAACTATGTAAGTTTTTCTAAACATGGTTTTAGGTTTTTTTCACTTTATGTAAAGCTGTCTTATTTTGGTGGCAGTTGGTTTTGAGTGAAAAATGTAGCTAGTGCAGATAGCCTGGAAAATGAATTTTAAAGTATATTTGTAGGCCCTACCTGTTCTTGTAATGCACAAGAGAGCTCTCATATGAACACTTCTCATGTTGCCACAGGTAGACAGCTTGAACTCATGCACCTATGACCTGCTTGGGTGGGTACAAAGGAGATTACTAAACAGCGGTGAGGAGGAATGGATAACACATAGACACATCAAGGAGAGAGGGTAAATAAAAGAAGAATCAGTGTTAAAAGGTGTTCTCTGATAGGGTAGGAAGATTAGTCCCTGCCTTCAGACAGATCAGTAGCAACACTATGTAAGAATGTTGCTAGTAAGCTAGGCATGCTAGGCATGTGTGTATATATATCCTGGTTTAATGTTGCAAGACTGGAATGGCACTTCCCTTCTTTTTGTGTGACGGTATTAACATCTTCTCAACTAAGTAAAAGTCTGGATTGGAAGTCAAAATATTTGTATAGAAAACAATTTTGATTGTGAAAATAATTCACTAAGGCTTCAAGGCATTACAGAGAAATGCAGAGCTAGAAGTGTTTGTACACTGAGTTCAACAAGATACTCAATTCACTTCCTTTCATTGTCATATTTAAAAAACAGCAAGTAACAGATTATTGGAAATAATGTAAATTACAGTGCCTTTCTGGATTTAGAATGGCTTTTTTTTAATTTATGGATTTGACTTTATTAGGAAATTGAAGTTGATACAAGTGGTGCAGTTGTTATATATGAAGACTTTACAAGAGATGCTTATGATCTTGGATATCAGACTTTTGGAGGTGAGTCAGTTTGCTTTGTCAGGTAAGGTATTGTAGGTATTCTGTTTGTGAGACTGAGAGAATAGATTTAGTAAGCTTGTATGTATGACCTCTAGTAGTTATTTGGTAGCATGACTTTGGGTTTTTTTTAAGAGTTAAAAAATTTAGGCTGTGGACAAATGGTTGTTTGTAACATCCATCCATTACTTGGTTTGTTTTTTCATGCTTACAATGTCTCTGCTCTCTGATCATTTCAATATGTTGTTGTTTGCCTTTTTTTTTTCCTCCAATTTTTTTGAAAAAAATTTGTGGTCTTCTATACTTGCTTCCATTTCATTGCTTGAATGTTGTTCATCCCACTGGTTCCTCACCCATATCCTATTATTTATCCCACTAGCTGATCAACCTCACCCTTAAACCCTAGGTGAGTCACTTTTATAACAGTGGATTCAGTTATCTTGGAGAGCTGTTGTCAGGAATGCAGGGTTTATTTCATGTACAGTCTTACTGAAACAGGTTTATTATTAGTTTACATAAAATTATTTAAAGTGTATATTAACTGTAGTGATTCCAGAGGCACAGACAAAGAAATCCAGTGATAAGGCTGAAATTATTTTTAGTCCCCCTTTCCTTGTGTGCTGCCCTATTGCATATTGCATAGTCTCATCTGATGACAAGGAGGGCTTGAAATTTGCAGCCAAATGAGTGTTTCTTTCCTTGAAGTAATAGTAAATATTTTGAGCTTATTTTTAAATTGTGTGGGTTTCTTTTTTTAAAGAAGTTTGCATAAGTGCACTGAAGAGAGAAGGAGTTTTTAGTTTATATATAGGTTCAGGTCTCCATTCCCCAGATTCTGACAGGACAGGCACTTCAGTTTGTGAGCTTGAGGGTCAAAATAGAGGCCATTTCACTCCACAGAATTATCATACCAGATAATTTTTACAGCAGTAAAACAAGTGATCCTTTGCATATTTCCAGGGTTGGTGGTAATACACTAAATGAAATTTAAATCCTGAGATCAGTATGGGAATTGCCTCTGTGGGTAGGTAGGTGGTTTTTTGTTTTCAATTTGATTTTTTTAAAAAATAGTCTTATGGACAGGAGTTTTTCTCCTCTCTGGATCACAGTAAATTTTGAAACTCTTTGCTGCAAAATGGTAAACCTTGGTATAATCAGGAGCTGTTAGTCATGGAGATGTTTTCAGTACTCAGTGACACTTCTTGAGCCACAGAGTGTTTTGCAGTCTTGGTGTTTGTGCATGATGCTGTTGTATGTTCCTTTCCGTTGCTGTTTGGATGGAGATTGTTTTCTTCAACCTTAGAAGAGAGGTCAGTCTCCAGGAAATCTAAGTGATCCTCTTTTTTTCTGGTCTAAAACTACTCACTGAATATTCTAATTGATCTCTTTGTCCATAGACTATTAAAGCAGACATAGAAAGATAAACATAAGTGCACTTATGGAAAAAGTCAGTGTCCTTTGAAGTCTTAAATGTTGTAGAACTAAATTATATTCATTTTTTCATTCACACTTTTACTTACATGCCAGGTGGTAACTTAATCAAGTTCTTCTCCGGAGGTTTGGTTGGGTTTTTTGTTGTGGGGTGAATCTGTCTGTCCTTGTCTCTCTCACCCCCACCCCCATTAACTGGTTTATTTTTTTTGGCTGAAAATCTTTGGAATATTTTTCTGTGAAATCAAGTGAAGTCTAGTGGGGAAAAGTAATAAAGTGTTGAAGTTCAGTTTGGGTACCATACCTTGAAGCAACACTGTCTTGTCTCCTTTATGAATGAGAACTTTTGCTTTCGGTTTTGGAAAGTGCCTGTTCAGTAGAAGAGACGGCCTTTAGATAGCTTCTTTTTATGTAAGGGGGTTGTAGCAGTGGTGCTCTAAAAACGTGGGAGAATTTTAAACAATGTGTTTTTCCCCATGCATTTCCAGTTACCCTTTTCTGGTGACTTACTTGAAGAGGCCTTTAATAACTAGGCACAACAGTGAAGGATTTGTTTTAACTCTGAATGTCTTTTATGACTGTAAAATAGAGTGTAAACCCTTAGCTACTAAGTTGAAAGCAAGTGTTTAACCTGATTGTCTTTAGAGGAGGAAAACAAAGCAAAACTTCCAGCATGTTTAAGAAAGCCATCGAACTATGTTGGTACAGGGTCTTTCTCTGCATTTTGAAGTGCTTGTGGAGGAGACAGGGAAGACGGGTACTTCTGCTGTTGTTTGTTTGTTTTGGATTTGGTTTTTAATCCTTCAATTGTATGTTAAGATGGCAAAGGAGAAGTTAAAAGTGAGGAAGAAGAAAAGCGGCGGATTGAGGCCAGAAGAGAGAAGCAAAGGCGTAGAAGGGAAAAAAACAGTGAAAAATATGGCGATGGATACAGGTTTGTGCTGTAACTTCTGTGTTGTGTACAGGGTGTTTCTTGCCCTTAATGCCTCTCTAAGAACACATCTTTTTTCCTTTGGACTGATTTTAGGAAAATAAAATGCAACAAAGAAATGAGGAAGAAAACCCACCTCCTTCCACACCCCTCAACTTCCCCCACTCCCCAGCAAAAGCAAAAAGCTAACCCAAATAAAGAAAAAAAACTCAAGCCAAAACCTGGCACCCAGATTCAGTGGCTTAGAAGACTGGGTGTTTCATTGGACCACTGTTGTATCAGTAAATGTATTAACCCCTTCTCCCCCACAAGTGCACACTTGAGAAGCAGCTTATAATGGTACTGCTTTTGAACTGTATGTTCATGTTGACTTTAAAAACTGTTAGAAATTGATTTTATTCTGGTTTTATGTGTGTGTGTGTATATATATGTGTGGTCAACTGTTTTGTAGCAAAAATAAGTACATAGGTTTGTAACTTTCTTAGTCTTGCCCAGTGGCTGCGCTGTACGAAACTGTTCCGTGTCAGTGCAGTATATGATCGTGGCATTGGTGACTTTTCCTCATTGTACTGAGGAGATTATATTTCCTTATAAAGATTATATAGTTTTTGTATGGAAAATGAGCTTTAAATGAATTCTTCTGATTACTTATAGTTAGGAATTCATGGCCTGGCCGGGCTATGATTCTGTGCCTACAAGAAGTACTACAAAAGGTGACAGGAAGCAGAGAGCTGCAGTAGATCGACTCACGGAATAATGTGGCTTTTAAATGCCTGGCTTCTGATTTCAGCAGTTTCTGTCTCCTGCATAGATAATTCATTACTCTGACACTGGCCTGATTTACATTTGATTCTTGTAGCACTTATCCTTTATAATGGAAAAACTTGAGATTTTTTTTCATTTCTTTTTCACTTAGGCTTCTTTAAAGAATGCTTTTCCTCTTCCCTTTCTGATTGGGTTTATCAAGTGTCATAGTTTTGAGGAGTTTTAATAGTTATATTTAATGTATTTCTCTTGATAGAATGGCATTTACTTGCTCATTTTGCAAGTTTCGAACATTTGAAGAAAAAGAAATTGAGTCACATCTGGAGAGTGCAGCTCACCAGGAGACATTGGATCATATCCAGAAGCAAACCAAATTTGACAAAGTAGTGATGGAATTTCTTCATGTAAGACAGCTGTTTTTGATCTGTATAATACTTTTGCATGAGAATATAGTTACAATTTACGTTTTATTTTAAAAATATGCTTAATTTATCATTAATTCTTTTGTAGATGACTTTGGGTGCAGCACAATACTAAAAGTTGAAGCAAATTAGAAGTCTGTAAAGTACTGTTACTTTATTAGTTGAAAGTAGTCTTTTAAGCAGTAATAGCAATTATTTACTGTTTGTTAGAGAACTATATTGAATTTTTAAAATCTGGGTTAGTATTGGAATATAAACAGTTGTGCATCATAGGTATTTATAATTTTTTTCCCTCTGTAGGAGTGTATGGTGAATAAATTCAAGAAGACAGCGATGCGTAAGCAGCAGACCAGTAACCAAACGGAAAACTCCCAAGCTGCTGAAAAAGATATAATGGAAGGTGAGTAATGTGGAGCTCTCCTTGTCTTTTTCTCCTTTCATTCTTCTTTGAATTTGATAAAATGGATTAAAACAGTTAGTTTTCACATCTTTGCTGTACCTGGTTGGGTTTCCTTGCTTCATTTCTGATACAATGTGGAATGTAAGCACAGCAGGAGATAGCAAACCTTGTTTGTTTGCTATCCAGGTAGCCTCGTCACAAGGGGAGATAATGTTGTGCTAGGTACTTGACAAACAATTATGTGGGCTTTGCCACAGTCTCATTCATGGTAAGGCATGAGGAGTGACAACAGGTGGATGCAGTAGATTGAAAGAGAGTGTAATAAAGCAGTAAGATGATAGTGGTCAGATATGATGGCAAGGATTTGGAAAAATGTAAATAGGAGAGTTGCTGTGGTTTGGAGGAACAGTGACAAAAGGAGGAGTTCGAGCATTTTTTGGTTACCCAGGATGCATCTCGGTCTGAATTTTTTTTCCCCTTGGCTGCTCTACAAGCAATTTTCTAGAGCATTTCACATGTCTCTGCCTTACTATGCCATATCCTCCCATTCTTTGCTTGAGGGATTTCAGAATATGGGCTACAGCCAGAGGAGACATCTTTGAGTACCTTTATTTTAGGCAATAACTATTTCAATATTGCCTTAATTTGAACTTATATACTAAAAGCTACTTAAAAAGGGATATAGGCAACATCTTAACAGTCTCACAAATTCTTTTGTATTTTCGATAAGTACTGGAAGGCCTGTTTTCTTTTGTGCTGAGAATGTTCTGTTATCAAGCTAATATTTAAAATTGCAAGAGGAATTGGATTCATGTGCCTCTTCCTGATGGTGAGGGAGGGCAAGGAAATAAATTAGTTTTTATAAGGGGTAAAGTAAGTGCAATTACTTTGGTCAAGCTTTGTTTTCTGTATCAAAATGTGTATGTTTAAGGATATTGGTTATTGTTGATTGAAAATAGATGCCATATTTGTACATTGCCTGGGTCTCTTGTGTAGTCTGTGGAGAGGTGAAGTTGGAGTATTGAAGTGAAAAACTTCCTCTTCCAATATTGCCCTCAGAGAGCCTAATTTTGATGCCTGAATTTAGGCGAATACTCCTCAGTGGTTCAGTTGGGCGTGTTTAACAACTGAGAATTCTTAATTTTTGGGTATAAAACAAACAAGCCGCTTTTCCAGTTGCCTGAAGTAACACATTTTGTGTTAATGATTTGTTTTATTTTCCTTGGCAGGGGTTACGGCTGATGACCATATGATGAAAGTTGAGACTGTTCATTGCAGTGCTTGCAGTGTCTATGTTCCTGCATTGCACAGTTCTGTTCAGCAACACTTAAAATCTCCTGATCACACAAAAGGAAAACAAGTAAGATATGACGTATTATTTTTAAAAAAAAGGCAAGCATAATCTAATAGTAGGTGAAAAGTGTTACAGTTCTTGGTGCAAGTAATTTCTTAAGTTCTTGTTGATGTGACTTGTTCTCTAGAAAGCTGTAATGTCCTTACCACACTTTGTAAGTTTAACACCTCAGGAAGTAGCCAGCACTTAAGCACCCCAGCTAATGAAATGTTGGTATGCTTAATAGCTGCCAGTAGAAAACCATGAGAAAGTTACTAGAAATGACTTTGTTTATTTGATGAGAATTTGTTTTACGGAGTTTAAGTATTAGAAAAATTTTGTTAAGACTGAAATTGAGATTGAAAAACAACACATGCGTTTCTAGCAAGATAAACATAGTGTCTCCTATCTTGGTGATTATCTTTTTAATTTGAAGACAACTGAGAGCAGTAGAATTAGCAGTCGTGTTGTATTTGTCCCTGTTATAATTTATAATAATACTGTTTAAGGCTGGTTGAAGGGTTGAAAGAGTAGCATGAGCATGAGAGTAAGCAAGATTACCAAAGTTACGTTTTGTTTATATATGAGCTTCTGTGATTGTAGAATGTCATAGAATATTTTGGGTTGAAAAGGACCCTGAAAATGAGCAGGATCATCTTCCACAATATGTTAGACTGTGATGGAAAAGCCTGAATGTTGTCTGTAGATGAGAACAGATAACTGATTATAGTTCATTATATAAGCAAGATACATCTTTTGATCGCGCTAAAGCAACAAGCTATAAACGCTACTAAACCTAATTGAACTTACGTGGTTTGGTCTTAAGTACTAAGAACAAGCAGTTCATGCTGTAATATGTTCACTATTTTATTTACACAAACTGACCATGAATTCAAACTTATGTGACAGTTGTTACAGGAACGTGATAATTATTCACTGTTAAATTTGTTTCCTAGGCCTACAGAGAACAAATAAAAAGGGAGAGTGTTCTTACTGCCACCAGCATCTTGAATAATCCTATAGTCAAGGCACGATATGAGCTGTATGTGAAGGTAAGATGCCAATGGAAAGAAAATAATTGTTTGCCATTTTCTCCATGTTGATAGAGTTTAACCTCAGTGCTCTGTCTTTTAGATAGCTCACAGATTGAATATACTTTTAATGTATTTTGCCAGTCAAAAATCATTGTCTCAGATAAATTAATTTGCAGGAAAAATTACCACCTTCGGATTCACCAGCTTTTGGTTGTCATTTACAATTTATATCTAGGAAGTTTTTAATTGGATGCTCTTATTAAAAAAACCCAAGACAAACTTCAGGCAAACATCAGCAGTGTCTTTATATGTGATGTTAACTGCAGGGCACAAAACACTTAACAAATTACTCCATATTTACATTTAGAAGCAAAAGCTCCAGCATGTGGGTTTGTACTGAAGTATAGTGTGCACACTAGTCAGCTACTTTTTATTCTGTAGAACTTTTAGGGTTCATGGCAAAAACAAAAGCTTACAACAGTAGTTGATGAGATCAGAGAATTTAAAAGGCATGGCAGCCTATATTGTAGATATGTGGCCCGAGAAATGAATCCATTTTAGTAAAATGGAGGGTATTTTTCTGCTGGGCCACTTACTTTGCTAAGTGACTCTGTAATACTGTTGTTAGCTATTTCTGGATTACTTTTAATTGATTTATGATTTTGCCTGTGCCCCAACAATAGACGGGCAAAATCATAAATCAGTTTTTCAGACACAGCAATACTGTCTTTTGGAAATACGGCAAGGTATGAGCCAGTGCCCAGGTTAATTATGATTTAAAATGTCAAATTAGTTGTGTCCTGAAAAATTATGTATGGACGGGTGTGTTAATCAGTTTCAGACAACTGTTCTATATCTGTTAAGGAAAGGTTGCAAATGGCCAGATACCAGAGCCTATCTGCCTGTATTTCCTGTCTTCCGTGTTCCTTATGCCTGGTATGCGTTGTCCAATACAGCCCCCTAGCGGGAGACTGGTAGAAGGGAGCAGGGACATTTGCCATTGATCAGTTCAAAAACTGAGGAAAGTAAAACTTGCAAAATTGCCTTCACGCGGAGACCACTGATGTTTTCAGAATGATTAGCATTGGTGTTTTCTGCAGTGGACTGAACTTAATGCACTTTCACTGGGACCTGCTGTGTATCTGGCTTCTGCTTTTGCAGATCCCTTTCAGCCTTATCCAAATGGATAATGAACTGCAAACTGAAGTAGTTCAGTTTTCTTATACGGCATGTAATGAAGCAGAGCGCTCATGCATTCGGGGCCTGCAGTCTTCCAGGAGAGTAGGAAATCTTTGTCGTAACATGGTCTCAATTCTGCTTTCTTTGGGTTAAATCTGAATTTGAATCTGAATTTAGGATTTCTCTGGATTTTTAGAATAATAACAAAGCCAAATTTTTGTTTCATGGCATTTGCTGAGTATTTTTATAGTTCTCTAATTTTTCAGTAGCCACCTGGAAGATACTACCTAAGAAATGTAACTAAAGTGGAAAAAAAGGGCAAAAAAGGACAAGGGGCCTAGCATTCAATTTTTCTTCTGTATCTTCTTTTAGATAATACTCTTAAAGTCCTAGTCCTGGTGCATTTGGTGATTGGTGTCATGTTCAGATCAGACTTGCTTTATCAGATGTATGAACACGAAACGAGCTTTAGCCAAGAAACTACTAATAGTTCATGTTGTTATTATTCATTGATTAATCAGAGTTCTTAATTATATGAACAGGGGAAGGCTGAGGTAATGTCATCCTGAGCTATTGTATGAAATTGAGAAAATATAAACCCAAAATGCCAATGTGTTTAAAGTACTGAGAAAACTGGTAATTTTTCTAGGTCGACAATGGAATGAATTTCAGGCTAGTCAGTGTAATAAATTACAGATTTCTTTTTAATTTTTGAGGAGTTTGCCTGTTTTCATAGAAGACTGTAAGTAAGGAAAAGCAGAACAAAACTCTTCTGTTTCAGTTTGGTTTTAATTGGGGAGAAAAAGGAAGCAGCTGTAGTTATCAGTTAAAACATGTTGAAACTTAACCATGTAATTTTAATTTCTGAGTGTTAAAGTGAAATCTGTGTTTAGCATACTTGACTTTTTCTCAGTGCCGTTTCCACTTTCATTGAAAGAGTTTATTGGGATCCCAGTTTCCCATGTCCATAAAGATGTGGTGTTGCTAGTTTTAAATCCGACTTGTTTTAATTTTCTTGCAAAAACACCCAACTATTAAAAAGCTGTATAAAATAATGTAGCATTTCTTAGTGGCTGCCCCTTTCATTCACTGAAACGATGAGTATTATTTTATATTCGAAATAAATGTCAAAGTGTTTGTTTTCTATCTTCTACTTAAGGGTGAAAATCCTTTTGAAATTAATGATCAGGCTCAGGAGCAGCAAACAGAGGAAGAAGACAAAGCTGATGAGCCAGCTGAGGGTGAGGAAGAGGAGGAAGAAGAAGAGGAAGAAACTGAAGAGCAAACTGACTTCACTTTAGACCACACTGAAGATAACTAAGTGCAAGAAAATAAAAATACATTAGTGGGGGCAAACCAGCTTTTTATTTCTGCTCTAAAGGGGCTGAGACTTTTTAATAGTCTCAAATGGAGCTGAAGATTCCCCACCATATGCATGCATTCCATTCCATGGAGAACTTGTTTATATAATTCCTCTGTGTTTCTGATTTTGTTTAAAATGAAATTAAGACTATTTTAGTTGAGCTTTTTATAGAAAACTGACTGTTAAAGCTGATCAAAACATTGTGTTGTATATTTTTTTAAGCATCCTATTTTTTTGGTGTGTGTATTGAAAGTTGGATATAATAACTTTTGGTCTAATCAGTTGAAAAGGAAGGCAGGTCTGTGGAGTAAATATTTTAAAAGCTTTATTATGTAAGCTTATAAATATTTACCTCGTAGAACAGAATGAGTAACTTCAAAAATTGTGCTGTTGCGTGTGGCTGTTTGGGGGACTGCATTGCACTCTGTATAATAGAGTATGTGTTTATAATATGCCTTGTAGCTTTTTGTGATAAGATGTACCAGTTTGTAGCAATAAAATACTTAAGAAATATTACTGTTTAAAGTGTCTGTAGTTTAAGTATTTCAGAAATTTCCCCATGCTGACTACTAAACTGGTTTCAAATTAAATCTTGATTGATACTACCATTGAAATTTTTAGTTGCATCTTAAGTGACTCATGTTATTTATTGCTGGGTTTTGATGTATTCAGACTCCACCTACCAGGACAGGTAAGTACTTAAGCCCTCGGAGCATGCCTGGGGGAAGCGTGCTTTCTCTATTTTTACATGTGGTGTACTCTTGTCTGTCTTAGAAATTATATATGAGTACACCTGTGTTTTTTCTACAGTTCCTGCTAATGTAGTTTTTGACTAATGAGAACTGAAAATGTCTGATTTGACTGTTTCTAAGTGCAGCTAAGTAACTCGCACCATTTTTCCCTAAATAAGGTAACTTGACACAAGTAACTAACTGCAGTCTCCTGTGATGCTTAAGGGAATTTTTTTTTTCAAAATCTCACCATAAATGGAATGCTGCACATTTCTTTTGGAGAGCCCTTGTGTTAGTATGTAGTCATTGCTGTGTAGAGGTGGTAAATACTTGTAATACTTTATATATATAAATACTTGTAACCTCACCTGCAAACTAATTTGCAACCTCACCTGCAAACCAATTCGCTTTTTCAGTGATCTATTTTTGAACTGGGGAGAGCGTGCAAGTATTATGGAGGAATACTTGATTCAGATATTAGGCCACCTGAAATCTGAATAGCAGTAAACT
Organism: Struthidea cinerea; assembly: GCA_013397865.1. Taxonomy (NCBI): domain Eukaryota; kingdom Metazoa; phylum Chordata; class Aves; order Passeriformes; family Corcoracidae; genus Struthidea; species Struthidea cinerea. The sequence continues at coordinate 311,881 of VZTI01003800.1, read as the reverse complement.
CTGAAGAGTGCTGTGTATTGCAGCCATTTAGCTGTTGCCTTTTGTGTAGCCTTCTGTGTAGGAGGGTAGAAAATACGACAACATGGTGAGGAAAGAGAGGGGAAACTGAGTGTGGTGTCTTGACCTCTTGTTTATGGCTTTACAATTTTTATTTTATATTTAAAAAATCAGCATGATGTAAACTAGATTGTTGTACCTGTAAGTATCAGCTTGGAACCAGAAGTTAGCATGGGTTGGTTGAAAGATATGTTAAGCTTGCAGCTGTTTGAGCCGTGTCTCTTAGCTATGTAAGCTTAACTAGATCTCTAAATACTCCTATTCTCCATGTTAAGGCTAGGATCAGGATTCATACTTGCATTGCTTTTAAGGTGTAATCTCCCCTTCTGCCTTACAAGCTGGTCATTCATCTATTTGTGTTCTACTTGTAGGTCTCTTGCCTTACAAGAGAAAGATGCATCTTGTAATCTCTTCTCAGACAGTTTAACAGGAACTGTATCAGTGTTCTAGTAACTGGCGAGCGCTTTAGCATGAGAATTTGCTTGCAGTAGTTAAGAAAATTGAGATGCTGCCCAAATTTCTGCGAGCGGTGAGTTTTTTTCTCTTTGTCTCTGCCTCCTTTATTGGAGAGAATTAAGTTGCTTCTACTCAGCTAAGATAAGCCCTTCCACTTAGGATCTCAGTACTTTATTTCCATTGCTGCACTTATTTAATCCAAGATGACTTCAGGATCTTTGAATAGGAAGCATTCATTATTTGACTGATACCTAAAATACATAATTTGCTACTTTATACTAACAGTTCTCAACTGTAAAATGTGTTAAGTGATACCTTAAACTTGGATTTGAGGGAGTGGGGTGACAACTGCTGATTATAATGGACAAAATTACTCTATTCCATAGGCTTAGGAGGAACTTCAGATGGAGTCCTTGGGTCCCCTTTGTAGCTAATGTTTCATCAAATTAATTTTCGTAGATCAGTGAAGTATGGAAATAACTGTAGAGGTTCTGATGGCTGCCCATGCCTGGTGACACCATTGGTAAGACACACACACAGACTCATTCCAAACTAGGTGGAGATTGCATTTGTTTCCGAATCTCAGAAATGAAGACCATGGCTTTAGGCAGTTCTGGAGAAAGATGCCTCCTGATTTACACATCCCTGCTCAGAGACCTTTACATTTCCTTTACATTCACCAGCAGTGTGCTGTCAACTGCCTACTTTTCACAAGTATTATGATTGCATTATAAAATGCCTTTCCCTATTTCTAAGAACAACATTTCTTGAAATGTTTACCGTGGTGATTGATACAGTTTATAAAATGACAAAAAAATTGGGAATATTTTTGTATCCCCCATCCCTGAAGACCACTTTGAATGAAAGATCAGTGAAAGACTGGACTTGAAATGTAGTTGATGTTCCACAGTCCAGATGATAACTGGTTACTAATGGTGTTTCTTGGAGAGTCAGTTAATTAAGGAAAAGCAGTTGGAGTTCAGGCAGATAGGTCCTGTTCTGAAACTAATATTGAGAAGTTTGGAAAAACTTTGGAGATGGTAAAGCGACATCAGGTGAAAAGTATTTCAGGGTGTTCAAAAACATCTTTTGGGAATAAAGGCTGTTCTACATGATAGTCAAGATCTCTCTCTAATCCTCTTTCAGTGCATGAGCTGTATAACTTTTTAGTGTTTTGAGTGGAATCAATAGAGGAGGTTTAGTGCCTCCTTTGTGAGTAGTCAAAATGGCATGGAATGTTTCAGGTGATGATTTACATTGCACAAGAGTGGCAAGGTTTTGACTTGCTCAATTATAATAATGCTATTTTTATTTCTGCTGGAAACATCCTGATGTGTTTTTAATCTTCTATGGGACTAACTTATGTTCTTGGTTTATAGTTGTGCTGAAGAATACACAGGACTTGTCTCACTTTCTAGCTACTGCTGGAGCTAGAACTTAAATATTTTTGCTCTGAGAAATGTTGACAAATACTCTGTGGAGTTTTGCTTGTGTTTTTGTTTCATTTAGGGTTCAACATGCCAGGTAGCCAGTAGAGTAGTAAGAAATACTGGCACTAATCCTTCCAGTTTACACACAGGGAATAACTGCCATATATGCGCACTCTTATGTGTATTGCAGCCCAAATGCACTAGGCTTTTTAGATACGATTATTTTTTGCTACACAGTATGACTGTAGGATGATTACTGTCATATTTGTGTAATACTTGGCTTGTTTTCATGCTGTGTGAAGGATTGAAATCTTGAAACAAGCCTGTAGATTCTCTTGCTTTGGCTTTTCCTATTTTTCTTAAGAATGTGTGAAATCAGTTTTCAGCTTGCTGAATAGTAGCTTTACATTTTCTTGCTGTTGTCTATCAGACTTTTACAAAAAAATGAAGCCTTTCTTGAAATGTATTTTTCAGCTTCTAGAATGTCTCCTGCTCTTTCTAAGTAGCCCTAAAATGGAGGATCCAGAGCTTTTCTTCAATGGGTTATCCTTCTACTAACAGAAGTCCTCACCCACGCAGCTTTTAAGATTGTAGGGAGAAACTTTATTGTAAGGAATGCCCCTAGCCATCAGGGACTTGGATCTCTCCTAGCCTCGGTAAATCCGACATCCTCTTGAGTCAAAAGCCAGCAGTGCAGTCCCTCAAATCATGTGAGAGAATTAGGATTTTACATTGAGTTTGTTAGCAGTGAAGTTTGTTCTGAGTTAAGTATAAAAATGAGTAACATACCATCTGTTTAATTTTTTTAAGTTGATTTCTAAAATTGTGTCAAGTTTTTAGGTTTACAATAGTGTACTTCCCTTTAAAATTAAGTCCTGCAGCTCAATTCAAACAGATTTGCCTGGTTTAAAGTACAGATAGCTGATGAATAATAATAAGCCTTTTGTATAAATTAAAAGGTGTATAAACTGAAGTCCAATATCTAACACAAAAGAGCTTCTGATCTTACTCTCCAAATCTAAGCTTTCCTCATCCCATCCTTTGGTACTTGAAAGCTAATGCCGACAGGAGAAGGAGTAAATACCCAGAGGGTAAAGTTGAGCATCAAAATCTGCTGAGGCAAAAACAAAAGAGAAGACTTCTTAACAAGACCCCACAACCCCTTTCTATCCAGTGATTCTGATTTAAAACTAAGTCGTCTGTATGCAGAAATGTGGTTGAGGTTTTTTTGTGGGTTTGAGGGGTTTCTTTTTCATGATTTGAAGATTACCAAGTGTTATGGGAGAACAAGAAATAAGTAACCTGCTTGCCTTTCTGGTCCCCTGCAGGTGAAACATTTGGGTATTTGCAACCAATGTGCCTGTTCTTTTTATGGAGACTTACCATCTTCATTCCTATTTACCCTGGACATCTCCCTTGTGGACTCTAGAACATGTGTTCCAAACTGTTGCTGTGTTTGTAGAGTTCTTTGTATACCCAAAGCCATGAAGGTAAGTCAACAATGTTGAGAGTTTTTGTGGGTCATCAAAAAAAGCTAAGGATGGATAACATGGTGGCAGGAGCAATGCATGTATTGTGAATAAACACAACCTACTGTGTATATAAGTGAATATTTGTCACAGATTTTGAAGAGCGGAACAGCTGAATGGACTTGGGAAAAGAGCCACAAGTGTTAACATGCCCCACTTAAAAAAGAACATCTTATTTAATGTATAGTCCTTTTCAGTCTTCTCACTTCAGACAGGTCCTAAGGTAGATGTCCTTCGTCACCAGCTAATAACATGGTTGTCTACGTCCTTTTGTTTTCTTTTGTTATCAGTAAGGTTGGTGTACCATCAGTCGTTGAAGTTCCTCCAAATGTACCTGTAAATCAGTCTTCCTCACCAAAACACATTGGAGCCTGTTTGAATTTCTTAGAACATAGCTAAGATAAGCTGATTAGCTCCTACACATGTGGGAGTGGACAATTAACAGTTGCCTTAACATCAGAGTTGGGGTCAAGCAGTGCTGAATGTCCTATAATATTACTCCTTAGAGCTTCTTATCTGGGCCTGTTCTCCGTAGGTATCATGGGGATACTAGAGTCATTGGAATGGAGTAATGTCTATGGCCTGTCCCTCTTCTCACCCTGCAGATGTCTGCTGAGTGTGTAGATTTTGTATTTCTGGTCAGATTTTGTATTTGTCCCTGACTTTCCATAATACCTTGTATAGGATTTTGGGTCAGGACAGGTTGCAGGTCAGTGTTGTAGCATTTCCTAAGAGAAAGACTACGCAGGATCTCTAGTGTAACCCAGTTCTGAATCTGACTGACTGAACACCCTCTTGGTAAAAATACAAGTGCTGTTTGAAATGGGTATATAGAAAGGATGGTGCCTTCCTACTTTTGTGTCCAGTCCCTAAATACTGAATTATAAATGTCTTTCAGTGAAGGGTTTATTTCTGCAACTGAAATTTGCACTTTTTGAAGTATAAAGATTTATTTGTATTTCTATATAAATGCTTCTATAAATACATTAGCAACAAAAGGAGGGATAAGGAGAATCTCCATCTTCTGTTGGATGCAGGAGGAAACAATAACAAATTATGAGGAAGAGGCTGAGGTACTTAATGCCTTCTTTACCTCTAGTAGTAAGACCAGTTATTGTCCGGTTAGCCAGCCTCCTGAGCTGGAAGACAGGGACAGGCAGCAGGATGAAGCCTCCATAATCCAAGGGTAGATGGTGAGTAAAGGATCAGCAACTTTCTACACTGCTTAGACACACGCAAGTCTATGAGGCTAGGTGGGATCTACCAAAGGCTACTGAGAGAGGTGGCAAAAGTGCTTATCACCACTTTTCATCACTTACCAGCAGCCCTGGCTAACAGGGAGGTCCCAGATGACTGGAAATTAGGTGTCACATTTGCCATCTACAAGAACAGGCAGAAGGAAGATGTGAGAAACTGCAGGCCTGTCAGCCTGACCTCAGTGCCAGGGAAGGTTATGGAGCAGATCTTGAGTGCAATCACACAGCACATGCAGGACAGCCAGGGGATCTGCACCAGCCACTAGGGGTTTACGAAACGCAGGTCCTGCTTGACCAGCCTGGTGTCCTATGACAAAGTGACCTGCTTAGTGAATGAGGGAAAGACTGGATGCTACCTGTCTGAACTTCAGTAAGGCCTTTGACACTGTCTCCCACAACATTCTCCTTGAGAAAAAACTGGCTCTTCAGTTTGAGTCTCTTTCAGTTTTGTCTGACTTGGACAGGTCCAGTCCTTGCTGGGTAAAAACTGTCTCGATGGCTGGGCCTAGAAAGTGGTGGTGAGTGGAGTTAAATCCAGTTGGCATCTGGTCACAAGTGGTGTTCCCCAGTATTGGAGTCCAGGGCATATTGGGACCAGTTCTGTTTAATGTCATTATCAGTGATCTGGATGAGGGGATTGAGTATACCCTTATTTTGCATACTTTCTGCCCAAATTGAGCAGGAGTGTTTCTCCTGGAGGATAGGAAGGCTCTGTAGAGGAATCTCGACAGGCTGCAGCCAATGGTGTGACGTTCAACCAGACAAAGTGCCAGGTCCTGCCCTTGGGTCACAATGACCTCATGCAGTGCTGTAGGCTTGGGGAAGCGTGGGTGGAAGATGCCTGCAGGAAAAGGAGCTGGGGGTGCTGGTTGACAGTGGCTGAACATGAGCCAGCTGTGCCCAGGTGGCCAAGAAGGCCAATGGCATCCTGGCTTGTATCAGCAATAGTGTGGCCAGCAGGACCAGGGCAGTAGTTTTCTCCCTGTACTTAGCTCTGGTGAAGTAGCACCTTGAATACTGTGTCCAGTTCTGGGACCCTCACTACAAAAAGGACATTGAGGTGCTGGAGCATGTCCAGAGAAGGGCAACAGAGCTGCTGAAGGGTCTGGAGCATAAGTCCTATGAGCTGCTGAGGGAGCTGGGGGTGTTTAGTCTGGAGTAAAGGAGGCTCGAGGGGGAACCTTACCACTGTCAACAACTACCTGAATGGAGGTTGTAATGAGGGGGGGTCAGTCTCTTCCCCTAGGTCACAAGCAGTAGGACAAGCAAGAGGAAAAGGCCTCAAATTGCATCTGGGAAAGTTTAGATTGGATATTAGGGAAAATTTTGTCACTGAAGTGTTTATAAAGCTTTGGAATAGGCTGCCCAGGGAGGTGGCTGAGTCACCATCCCTGGAGGTATTTAAAAGACATGTAGATGTGGCACTTAGGGACATGGTTTGGTGGTGGACTTGGTAGTGTTAGGCTTACGGTTGGACTCCATGATCTGAAAGGTCTTTTCCAACCTAAATGATTGTGTGAGTCGATGATTGTCGGTGGCATGATGTTAAATAATGTCATTAGTGGCTTTTGTGTACAGCAATTATAATTTCAAGAATATCCCTTATTCCCTCTATTGCTTGGCTGAAGGTAAAACCTTGTGCAGCCTGTTATTGTTAGAGTACACAGCAGTCCTAATGCTGGAGTTCTCAACCCACTGTGTACCAAGGGGTTAATTTGTTTCCATCACTGGGGATTTGAATTCCTTGTCTGTGCTGAGGTCACTGTCACTGTTAAATGACAGATGTCTTTCTGAAAATCCCTTGCATCTTTCCTTGTGTTGTAAAGTTCAGTGACTGCAATAACAGGGTGTTGTTCTTTAATAACTGTTAAATTTATTCTTTAGAGAATTTACAAAGATGTCCTATTGCTCTGGGAGAGCTCCCTTGATGCCGAACTCTGCATTTTCTTTTTGCATAATGCCTACAGATTTAGAGCCACTGTACTCCCAGTTGTATAGCTTCTGTATCCCTTGTTCAGTGCTGCTGAAATACTCGTAAATCTCCTTTCTTCTAGTGGCTTTGTGCAGCAGCTGGGGTATGACAATAAGGTCCCTGATCTATAATTCCAGACAGCCCCAGAGGGTGAACAGATCGACCAATCCTCATCCCCAACGTAAGCCCAGGGAACTCACTGTCCCTGGGAGGTAGTTGTCTAATGCTTTCTATTTGTATTCTGCATGAAACTCTTCTTGATGCTGGACTGTTGTTCACTTAGAGAATTATCCAGTGCACAGTATATAAACTCCCACTAGAGATTGAATGCATGTAAATAAAGCATGCCTTAAGTCTAGCATAATGTAACTTTAAGTGAGAAGAAATAGACTCAATCTAAGCACCTTGTAAAGCTGCATTCACTGCTAAGATCTGCACAATGCAGTCACAATCTGCATTTCTATGTCACACGGATAAGAGGTAAGGAGGACAGCTGTATATAGGTTTTCTAATTCCAGGGATTTCCTGGCTTTTTATTGATTTGACGAGAATACAACACTGACTTTTAAAAATAACAGCTGTTTTTAAATACTCTTGTGGAATAGCAACATTTATGTTGTAACAAAGAGACGTAGTTTGAAAAATGTGATTGATTGACCTTTATGCTACACACACCTCATGAAAATGTTACTTTATACTCTGTTTTCACACTACCTAAAAGCCTGGCAGGCATTTCAGAGTACAGTATAGATGATCCCTGCCCTATAGCTGTTGCAATCTCCTTGTAATCTCTAGCTATATTCACTTCACCTGTATGATTTTTGCAACTTTCATGTCTGTGTAGCAGCATTGACATGTATTTTAACTATAAATTATTTAGAACGTATCTGCTTGAAAGCTAGTACTCATTTACTTGTAAACCTCCATCATCTGCTTAAACATTGAGATTAATGAAGTGTAAAAGGCTATTTTTAAGTGTGAGGTGTTATGCACATGCTATCAGTCTTTGATTGCACTTGGTTTATCCAAGAGCAGCTTTAATGCTGACAGAATTGTCAGACCAATTTTATTTTCTGCAACAGCTTTAAAGGAGATTAAACTGCTTCAGTTTAGTGATTTGCTATTTGCCAGAAAAATATATTCAGTATATGGAAAGTAGTCACGTTTTGATAGAAGTAGTGTGCTCTGTGCCAAGGCCCCCCTGCATCAAGGCCAATGGCAGCAGCACAGCACAGGCAGGGCAGCCCCAGTCTGCTTTAGTAAGATTGAGTGTTGGATACCTCATCAGCGCTCTTACCAAACTGATGGTTCTGCTGATACTATAGAAATACAATTCCATAAATGTTCTTTGAAAGCTAATCTATAAAGAAAAGATGGAATATTTTCTTATTTTCATCTGTAATTTCACATTAGTTTCTTGTGCATATTTTTAAGAACTAGTAGTCTTTTCCTCTGGAAAGGTAACGTGCCACTGGTCTACTAGAAGGCATAAGAATAGCTTACTTACAGAGGACAAACCATGCAAGTCATACTTGACTTGTATTTCAGTCCCCTTTGTAAAGATAGCTCTACATTTATGGTCTTTAACCTGTCCTTTCTCAGATGGGAATTCAGGAAGGCTGAGAAAAAAATCCTATTTAAAGTGTTATTTTAAACAAATGATTCAGTTTCCCAAGTTAAATATCAAAGCATATAAATTCATCCCTAATAAACTTGGATTTGTACTGAGTTAAAGATTATTAAACTGCAGTAGCCTGTTTGAATTAGGGTGGTGTTTGTTTTCAGATGATCTAAACAAAGGATATCTCAAGCTCTGAATGTAAACGTAAAATAATCAGTCTCTTTAGTCTTAGTTAATTGCAGCAAAATTCAGTAGGGACAAAGTCCTTGTGACTGTAAGAACGTTTACATCAAACAGTGTTCAGAGCCCTCAAAGTTCTGTGCCAAAGCACTGGGGTTTCCTAATTACTTTTGCATAAGAGCTAAGCACTGTGCTTGTTGAGGAGATGGACATTATTGGTTACGATATTTATGTAATGTATGATGTAATGTATTATGTAACATAGTCTTAGCTAAAATGAATTTCACTTCAATGTTAATTTGTATTTGTTTTATCATTGCTGCTCTCAGGAGGTTTGTTTTTATCTGGAGATTCATGACAATATGATTTTTTGGACATTAAATATGGCCAAAATAAGGAAAGACCTTCATTGAAGAGAACTAGCTTGCTTCCATTTCACAGATTTTTCAAACAATCAGATTATCATTTTGTTTCTTACCAAAAATGCTCACAGACTTTATCAAACTTCTTCAACAGTGTTTGAAACATTTTTCTTTATGCTTGAGAATGGTTTTCAAGAAAGTACAAGTATTTCAAAATGTTTAAAGCATGAAAGCATGGGACATTTTAAATGCAGCGGGATTTTCTGGTGAAAGTTTTATTCGTACAAAAAGGCATTATTTCAAGCAACAAGCCCCCAACTTCCTGCCTTACAGAAGCTGTGGGTCTCAGAATGTGAATTTTACTTGCTGTTTTTCTAGATGCTGTAGCTTTTACTTCTTTTCATCCATATGATAAATACTTAGTTAATTTCCATGGAAGTAAGCTGAGGGAACACGTCAAAATCAGAGGCAGCTAAATCCCACATATTTATTAGGATATTATCTTCATTTACCCTTTTGCTCTCTTCTGAGTGTCTTTTGCTCCATTTGGAATCTTTCATGTCTCAAGCCTGTGGAGGGTGCCATAATGTGCCAGGGTACCCTGTTGTGCTAATTGTTCTTTCTACATATTAGCTGTATCAAAGAAATCTTTTTTCTTAGGTTGATGTCATTGTAAATCAAGACTGACTTACTTTCTTTTCTGCCTCTCTTGATTGCTTCTTCCCCTATCACGTTTCCTTTTCCACTCATGATCTCTAATTTGTCATCAAAGTGGTAAGGATATTTTATACAGACTGATTTCTTCTTCCTTATCCCTCAGTTCTATCACTGTTTTTCACAACCTGAATCAATGATAAATGTCACTGGAAGTGTAAGTATGGACAGACAGGCAAGTATTAATCTTTGAAAGAACATAAAAAAGGAGTTATCCATTTTCCAGTATTTTTGTTTACTATGTATTTATAGTAGAAACTATATTTTAATCCAGATGCAATTGTAGCACTGGACACTTATGTTCAGATAGATCTAACTTCAGTGTACCTTTCATATTTCAAAACTAAAGTGCCTGAGATTTTAAGTGACTAAAATAAGACACACGAAACCCAGAACAAGAATGCAATGTTTCGTGAGTTCTTTCATTTAATTTGAGACCCCTACTCAGTTCCTGTAAGAGATTTTTAACTGTTTAGTTCCTGAGAATCATATTTTCTTTCCAAATGGAGTTTGGCCATAAATTTTTTCCCCCAAAATTATTGGGGAATTCTTTTTCCTAACTTAAGAAAAAGAATCCCTATTATAGGGAGTTTGATTTTTATTTTTATTAAGTTTAAATCAATGTTCCTCTTTTGTGAAATCCTTTTGGACTTTTTTGGCAGACTGTCATAAACTCAAGCTGGTTAGCCCTTTTTAACATTACAGTAACAGTGTACAAATGCAGAATATTTATGTTTTCCCTAGCAATAGTACATTTCTATTTCTAGTTTTGTTGAACTTATGTGATGGAGTACAGTTGTGATGATACTACTTTAAAATCCTTAACTGTCCTCATAAAACTTCTTGTGTTTGTTCCTTTCCTCTGAGTGGGTCAGAAAACATAACCCTTCGCAGGAGAACAGGCTTCAGGTTGCTCCAGTTCTATCAGTGGAGATAAACTACTTTCTTAAAGTCATAGGGGTTAGGTGCTTTACATTGACCTCTCAATTTGAAGAGCTGTTATGGGTTGGGAAAGGATTGCTTTGAAGAAGTTTTGTTGTGGCCCTTCTAGTTTTTTATTTGTTTGGCTGCTATTTGGGAGTACTGGTAGTTAACAAGACCAAACAAGAAAACCCCAAACCAAACAAAACCCCCCCAAACAAAACACCAAAAATGTTCTCGAATGAGTGGTAGTATCACAGTGAATCATTGCTTTAGAAGTAACTGAATAAGAGTCAAGCAAGGATTCTCTGCTTGTTTTTAGCTCTTCCAAAGACTTCTGATGTCTTGTGGGAATTCATTTAGTAATGGTTAATCTTCTCATTTGTATAAGGAAATTATGAAAGTTAATAAAGCAGCTGAAAATATTTTGAGATTCCAAGTGAGAGAGTCTACCACAGAATTGCATATGTTGTTGCTACCATGACTTAATAACCCCAGGACTTCTGTGTTCTTTTCTGAAGAAGATACTTTCATTTAATTCGTTTTTCATGAACAAAATTTAATTCCTTTTTCATGTGCTTGCTCAGTGTTTCAGTCCTTGAATTTCCAAAGTGGATCTCCATGGTTTCCATTCAAAAGCTTGTTATTTCTTGCATTTGAAGCTCATCAGGTTTTCAGGTCCTCTTGAAAGACTTGCTTTTTTTTTTTCCTTTTCTGGGAAGTTCACAAAAAAGGAGTTGTTGTTCTTCAAAACAGGCTCAGGATTAAAAAGAAACCCTGACAAAGTCTGAATTGCTGAGTCTGTCTGGCTATCTGTCTTTCGACTTTATAATGGAGCCCAGTGGTGTAGTTTCTGTGCAGCAGTGTGGTTAATAAAATGAGATCCCAAGTGAACTTGGAGGCTTTTTATCCTCTGTGGTGGTAGACAGCAGAGCCTGGTGTAATCCTGAGATGATCAGTGTTGATTTGTTAGCTTTGTCAGGGAGTGGAACCTAGACCATGACTGAGAAAAGGCCTTTTCGCCCCTTCTCACTCACTGGATAGTGTATGCTCTTCTTACATCTTTACAAGCTTTACAGAGCAGGAGCTGTCTCTGAACTTTTGCCATTAACCATAACAGGAAGTAACTTTTACTCACCATCCCTGTTCTTGGATTTTAGTAAGTATCAGATCTGAAGGGTTGCTTCAATGACTGGAATAAAACATGTTGGAAAAATCGTTAGTGGGGGCTTGTTCTGTGTGAAGAAGGGCTTTTCTCTGAGTAAATCAAAGAGTAGAATTAACAAAGAGGGTGTAGCCTGTATGTTTATCCTCAGTAGATGCAAATGCTTCATTATGTTTTAAGGTTAATGACATACTCTGGATGTTTGACCTCGTGTGCTGTAGTGTGCAATACAAGTAGCATGAGTCATCTGTCTTAGTTTAGGACTTCATTAAAATGCAATGGACATTCATTATATTCCATGTACACCTACTTTTGGCTGATGGCTTCAGCTAACAAAAGGTGAGGGGATAGGGTACAAGGTGTCTCCTTAGCTTTTAATTTCATATAAGCAATAGTTGATTTATTCCTATTTGGTTTTAGCCATCATGGTATTAAGGACATAGTCTCCTTATTTCATAGAACCAACTGGGGACATGGGAAATATTCACTGGAAGCTATTGTCACTCTTCAGTGGGAGGGGAGGATGGACAGAAAATGGCATTCAAAGAGGAGTTTTTTTCTTGTGGTGTTTTAATTGTGTATTATGAGAAAGCAGTGAACAAACTGCAGGTTTAAAAAGGAGGAGTAAAACTGTTGCCATCTAAATTAACAGTGTCTGAGTGTAGTAATCATTGTATTGATTCTGTGGTCACAAGTATTTAACACAAATGAAACTTAAATTTCTCATGGAAGAAGCAGAGTAATGAAGAGAAGTTTTCTACTTCTGTTTCAGTGATTTCAGTCATAGATGTTCAGCACTTTTTAGTGCAACAGAAAGAAAATCTACAGAGCAGACTGATTCCTGCTTTCTTGCACAGGTCTTGCCTCTTATAACAGCAAAACAAATGCAGAATTTTTGAGGAATTTTCTCTTGTAAAGAGAAAGGGACTGTGAGAGAAAGCAGAGGTAGAAGCGTTGCTGTTGTCCTTCATGCACTGAAATGGAGTATCTATTCTTGGTAGCCTCAGTAATGGATGACTAAATGACTAATTTTGGGACAGTGTCTTACCGCTGAATATAATTAAAAGCATTTAGCGATCATTCCTCCAATGGTGCTTCTCATGTTTAATCATAAACTGGTTGGTTGGTGGGTTTTTATCATATTTTCCAAATAGTTTTAGAGAATTTCACATAGCATTTATAGTATGACAGGCCAGTCAGTCTCATCTCAGTGCTTGGCAAGATCATAGAGCAGATCCTCCTAAAAACAGTGCAAAGGCATGTGGAAAATTAGGTGATTGATAACAGCCAACATGGCTCTACTATGGGAAAATCATATCTGACAAATTTTGAACCTTCCACATAGAGATTTAGTGCTGGTTGATGAAGGAAGAGCAACTGATGTCATTTATCTGGACTTGTGCAAAGCACTTGACACTGCCCCACGTGACATCCTTGTCTCTAAACTGGGCAGGCATAGATCTGATGGACGGACTACCTGGTGGATGGGGAATTGACTGAATGGCCACACTCGAAGAGCTGTGGTCAACAGCTCGATGTCCAAGTGGAACCCAGTAACTGGTGGTGTTCCTCAGGGGTCAGTATCGGGACCAGCTCTGCTTAGCAGCTTTGTTGGTGACGTGGACAGTGGGAGCAAGAGCACGCTCAGTCAGTCTGACAATGACACCGAGCTGTGTGGTGTGGCCGACACGCTGGAGGGAAGGGATGCCATCCAGAGGGACGCTGACAGGCTGGAGATGTGGGCCCGTGTGAACCTCGTGAAGTTCAACAAGGCCAAGCGCAAGGTCCTGCACCTGGCTCGGGGCAATCCCAAACACCAACACAGGCTGGGCAGAGAATGGATTGAGAGCAGCCCTGAGGAGGAGGACTCGGGGGTTTTGGTTGACAAGATGCTCAGCACGAGCCAGCAGTGTGCACTCGCAGCCCAGAAAGCCAACCCTATCCTGGGCTGCATCCAAAGCATCATGGCCAGCAGGTGGATGGAGGTGACTCTCCTCCCTGCTCTGCTCTCATGAGACACTACACAGAGTGCTGTGTCAGCCCTGGGGCCCCAAGATAAGAAAGACATGGACCTGTTGGAATGAATCCAGTTGAGGGCAATGAAGATGATCAGAGGGCTGGAGCACCTCTCCTGTGAAAACAGGCTGAGAGAGTTGGAGTTGTTCAGCCTGGAGAAGAGAAGGCTCTAGGGAGAGCTTAGAGCCCCTTTCAGTACCTGAAGAGGCTTTCAAGAGAGCTGGAGAGGGGCTTTTTCAAGGACAAGTAGTGATAGAACAAGGGGGAATGGCTTTAAACTGAAAGAGGGTAGGTTTGATTGGATTAGGAAGAAATTTTTACTGTGTGGGTGGTGAGGCCCTGGAACAGGTTATCCAGGGAAGCTGTGGAAACCCCATCCCTGGAAGTGTTCCAGGCCAGCCTGGATAGGTCTTTGAGCAACCTATTCTATTGGAAGGTGTCCCAAACCGTGGCAGGGGGGTTTGAACTCTATGATCTTAGTCTCCCTCACTGGAGATACTAAAGAATCATCTGGATGCAATCCTGTGCAGTGTGCTCTTGGAAGAGTCTGCTTGAGCAGGGAGGTTGGACCAGATGACCCTGTTGTCCCTTCCAACCTTACTCATTTGGTGATTGTGATTCTGTCATCTTCAAGGTCCTTTCCAACCCAAAACATGCTATGATTCTACTTCCTCATTTAAATTCAATAAATGGGGACAATAATTGTGACTTTGATTTTCTGCTTGGTCAAGACAGATTGCGTAACTGTAGCTGAATTCTGACCTAGAATTTAGAATTCTGTGACGTCTGGGACTTTGGATGCATTTCTGGTTTTTCTGTCTTCTCACACAGTGTGGGAATTGACAGGTAGAGGGCAGCAAAGATCTATTTTTTTAAGTAAAGTTCAAACCATTTTTTTATTTAAGTGTTTTTTTATCAAGATAAATAATGATTATGTCAGTTTGATGCATTGGTTAATACTCCTCTGGTTCAAAATTAATATAAAAATTTCAATTGAAAATATTTGCTAAAATACAAATAAATAAATGAGCCTTGCCTTCAGTACATCTTAACTGGTTGTGAAATAGCTACAATAAAGGAAAAAAAAAATCATTTGCAAGACCAATTAAGAGCTGGCTTTCTGATATCATAGTGAGAAACTTGTGCTGGTTTGTGCCAAAATCTATAATTACAGACTGCATGCTGAATTTTATAATTGGAAACCAAATGGCATCACCCACAGATATTTCCCACTTCAGAAAGAAAAAATGAAAGGGAATCTTGCATGCCGCTCTGGATTGATTTTTGGATAAATGCCCTATCTTTGCCTCATTTATCTCACAATGTGAAATTATTCATATTACTCAGCAGAGACTCTCTATTCCCCTGTGAGTCCTTAAGTGTAGTTATGAAATGATGGCTTTGAGTTTGAAATCAGTTACTCCTCCAGCATCAGTGTGTGAGCTGTAAACATTTCACAAGAGGAACAGAAAAAGCACTGAAGTAAAACTACAAGTGTAAGTGGAAGTTAATTCTCATGAATTCACCCAAACGGGAATACCCATGCATTACTTCAGCCATTAATAATGAATGCTGATCATTAATGCAGAAAGTTGAATTTACTTGTTAAGTGAATTGGATATATATATTATCTTTTAGAGTGATTATGATGTTGTACTGTTTATCTAGTACCATTGCTGGGTACTAGTTACTGCCTGTTACTGTACGATGAGTATGCACTGAGTTTGAGCTCAAAGCCCTGGATTGATAAGGAAGATCAGGGTCAGAAGCTGGCAACAGTCATGCTTTATTGTGACTTCCTGATCTGAAATACATCTGCAAAATAAACCCCAAACAAAATCCCAAGCCTCTGTTCAAATATTCTGGCTCATTTTCAGAGTTAACTTCCATATCATGTAGACTCTCTGAAGACCGGGAGTTGCACAGCTGTGTGAGGACTTACAGTGTCTCATCAGGTCTGAAATGTTCAGATTTTGTACAGTCGGGTTGAAGCTGTCACATTAGAGGTAGTTCTTCAGAATTGTCCTCTTAGCTCTCTGTATGCGTACTCGAAACCTATACTTTCAGTCATGTGCAAGTTAGCAATTAATTTTACTTTTTTGTGCATAGTGGATTCATAAATGTAGGGAAGAAGTTTGCAAAATGGAAAAATTAAGTCTGAGTTTGAAAGTTGTAAACACAAAGATGCTGTTTGTACTTTGCATATTTCAGAGATGGAAAGTATTTTGCTGGTTTAAATTGTGAAACAATGCCACTTAAATAGTTTTTTTATTATTTTTGGGAGGTTTTTATCGAAGTAGTGTAATTTTAAACATACTGCATTAATTTTATCTCATGTGCTGGGACTTTCACTGCTGGCAACAGGTGCCCTCTTTGAATGCCATGGAGAGCATGATTTGGCATCCACATTCTTAGTCTAACTGTGCTTGAGAGTTTGCGTCATGTTCTTTTTCCCTCTCTTGTTCATTCATTCATCAGTGATTCTTGGGGAACAAGTACTGTACTTAGTTTTAAAGTGTCTTTTTGAAGGACATCATATTAGATTTTCCATGTCCTTCCTTTGTATATAATTACTCTTGCACCTCTCCCAGACAAAGTCTTGAAGTGGTTTTTCTGGCTGAAACTGTAACCCCAAATTATTGCAGATATTTTGAAATACTTCCTGCTCTATCTAAACCAAATTTTCAGTCATATTGCTTTGAACCCCGTCACATCTGGATAAATGAGTCTTAAGTTGTGTCTTGGCAATGGTTTTATTTTAGTTTTTAAAGTCTTGTTATTTGTTTATGGTTACAATTTCATGTCAGGCAAAGATGTATTATCAAAAATGAATACACATTTGTAAACACTGTATTGAAGTAAGAACTATTTAAGTATTGGATTAGGAATACTGTGTATTTAAGTATTAAAATATTTATTGCATATTAATTCTTCATATAGGTGACCAATATTTGTATCTGCAAAAGAAATGGTAAGAAATGTAGTAATTTTGTGCACAATAGAGTCATTAAAAAACAACAATCCATAAATCAGAAAAATAACGTTAGCTAATGGGTTGCATTGTAGTGTGAAGTTACGTGAACCTTTATGCTGTAAGAGCATAAAGCAGCTCTAAGCAAATTGGCTGTTTTAATTTCTGCATGGCTAACATTTAGGAAGTATGATTAATGAATTTTTAATGCATGTGTTGGTTTTGTGATTTTGTTGTTGTTGTTTTGTTCTGTGGGTTTTTTATAGCAGAAAAGTGCGAGGAGGGTAAAGCCACAATTTAGGCATTGCTACTTTGAATCCAAGGTAGGTCCAAGACACATTTTTGTGATCAAATCCTATCATCTAAAAATAAGCTACACTGAAAGACTGAAACACCCTTTACTGTATAGCATCACAAAAGCATAGCTACTATAATGTGCAAAATATTGCATTTTTCATTGGCAAGGCTACGTCTGTAGTGCTGCTGGTAAAAAACAGATTGACATTTGGTCATTATTTCTTATCAAGGGTGTTTTACTTGTAATGCTATTTGACAGCTATATTCTAGGTCTGACAGCATTGAACCAGCTTAATTCCCACTGAACTGCTCTAAATACGTGGTATTGCAATCAGTTTAACAACCCCTGGAGGCAATAAAATCTCTCCTTTGAACACACACAAGGGGAAGAAATCTAAGATTTATAAAGGGCAGCAAGTATTCAAGATAGGGGCAAAGTTTATGTGTGAGCCTATAATTGATGTTTCCTTTGTTGGAAAAGAAAGCTTGAGGACGCTTTAAGAATTAATCTTTAACAAGATCTAATCTGCACTAACAAGATCTGCTCAAGATAAGTGAGAGTAAGATATGATACCAAGAGTTTTGTCATATTCAGCCAACAATGAAAATTCAAAGGTACTCTGTAGTTTAGGAACATTTTTGAGCAGATCAAGAAACTTCACAATTAGATGTGAAATCTGCTAGAGCTCCCTGCTGCAGGTGGAGGAGAGCAGAACTCATAACCTAGGCCGCTTGTTCTCTGCCATATATTCAGGTGAACATTCCTAAGGCTATAAGAGCTTCCCATTATCCACTGAACATACAGGACAGGTAGGAAGGTGCTATAAGTTTGCTCCTTTTGTTCTTCCAACATGTAATTTGGCAGATCAGGCAGTGACAAAACAAGGGTAGGTGCTGATGAACTTATCAAATAGTATCTTACTTTCCAAGGGATACCCAGTGCTTTAAGAATTACCGTATTTGGTATTACCCCTCAATAATTATTACCCCAAATCATTCATTAGGATGAATGATGGTCTTTCATCCAAAGAAAGAAAAGTATTGTGGAAAAATATAAACATCATTGTTGTCGTGTACTTTAATAAAGATACTATTAATGCCATAGGAACCTGTCATTAAAATGTATATAAGAACCTTTTCATTGCATATGTAGGACGAGCATTAGGGAAAAAGGTTTTCAGAGCCTTCCTGGCTTCCATTTGCAGAACTACACAGTGCAGGGTTGAAACATAATTGTCTAAGGGAAGTCTTTTGGTTCCAGGTTACCACCTGACCACTACTTTTATATCTATAAAGTATCAGTCATTACAGGGAGCTTGGGGACAGTCTCCCTACTGAGGGGCCAAAGTAGCAGTGTTATTGAAGAGGACAGGAAATCTCAGGTTATCCTAACTTGTGAGAAAACCTCTAAGTATGGAGAAAATTAGCACATTTTCTCTGATATCAGAAAAAGTGAATGCTGTCATAACATTGCACGGTGGAATTGTATCTTAGGTGGTATCTGCTGTTGCTGTGAGAGGCAGCGGAAACTTGAATGGGTGGCTCTGGGACTTGGCATGTAAAGATGGAAGCAGTGTACAGTTGTATGGTGGGCATTGTTCCAGCAAGTTCCTCAGTATGCTGCTTTCCTTGTTCTGTGCTGCTACAGACTGATGCAGACAAGATAAGGTTCTAGGAATTTTCCATCTGATTTTTTCCAGAGGTTGGAGAAAACTTACCTGAAATGATTTGTTTGTCAAAAATATTTCCTTCTAGCTCTGTTGAAGAAATCATCTTGTTGAAGTAATCCTGTCCTGTAGCATTTTTGTTGCAATAGTTGAGATTTGGGGCTGTCAGTCTGCCTCCGTACTGATTCCTTTTCCTTCAGAAATAAATGGAGCCTTCATTTTTAGAGATAGATTAGCTGGCTTTTGCATTTCTCTAAAAAAATATGTAAGTATTTGTAATGGCAGGATAGATGGTTACAGGTTTGATGCTGTGATTTTTTTTGTGTTTCTTTTTCCTTAATCAACTATAAATCTGATAGTCCAGGGAAAGGGACCTTAACATGTTACAGAAAGAGGCCACTTCAGTCTCTGAGCAGTAACTTCAGTTTTAATGTGGAAAAGGGGAATAGGCAAAACCCCTCTTGCCTGTGGTGTGTAGATTACAAGGCAACATGTCTCTATATGTAAAACTCTTAATGTAACTAAGTACTAGTAAGGTACTACAAACTTCTGGGCATATCTTCTAAGAATATAAAAATTACCTTTGCCCCAACTACTGTCGCTAGAACTCTGAGAGTTTTCATCAGCAACATCTGATAATTTCTCATCTGTCTTTTCATGTTCATTTACAGTTACTAGCTATTGTCAAAAAATACTGTATTCAGAGGTTTCCAGTATTGCCTTCTGGCATGCCCTTGGCCACTGTACTGCTTCCATTTGAAAAGCTTCTTTACTATCACTTCTGGTTGTGCAGACCTTTAAGTTGATTAGTTAGGGTGAGTGTTTCCATGTAGTTCATGTGCCTGTTGCTGGGTGTAGGGCTCCCATGTAAGCCCAGCTGTAGAACAGTCTTGATCAAATCATTAGCATGATGATCAAATGCGCTCTGTAACACAGCTAATTTCATTTGGCAAAACAGGCTACCTACCTGCTTTATTCACTTCTTTTTGTGCTCAGATTCTACTTTATGTGAATAATTTAGCAGGGTAGTTTTATTCATAAGCCCATTTATTATTATAAAATTTGTTTGATTATTTTCTTCTCTTTCTCCCTATGAAGGGTTGCAGATAGTGACTAACTGAGACCTGTGTGAATCTGTCTTCAGTCAAGTGCAGTGCTGTTGCTTTTCAAGCTGTTATTTTGGTCAAAACACAAAGATTTTTTTAAAATCAGTTGATTCAGTGTTTATTGCCAGTAGAGACAAACTCTAAAACTCCTGCCAACATAGGCTAGTTTCAAAGAAATTTCAATGCCCCCTTTTCTAATATTACAGTAGAAGCTCAGTTATCCCCTTCATACCTGGTAGTTTTGTATTATCCACACACCTCCTGCAGGAACAGACTATCCCTTCTGGCTCGACAGTAAAGTATTAGCAAAGTGCAACTGTGGTACTGATATAAAATTTACTGTAAATTACTTACTTTTATAATGCAATACTTGTATTATTCAAAAAAATTTTGTAATCTTTTATTTCTTACGTAGCCAGAAAATGAAAAAAAAAACCCAACCAAAATCACCTCAGCAGGTTTTGAAGAGGGTGTTACTCATTAATGTGAATGGGGAAGTTTCTATCCTAAGTAATTAAAAACAAATTAAGTAGAGGCACTAAATCTTTGTCTCATAAATGAAGGTCTAATCAGGGTGAAATTGTGTCTTATTGGTCATGGAATGAATAATAAATGAACCAGTGACTCTACTGGATCATTTCAAATGACTAATCTTAGTCAACCAGGTAAGTGAAGATGGCTATAAATTGGGTTAATTACTGTATCTTGAGTTTAAACTCAACAGCTCTTAATTTCAACTTTCAAAGGCTACACAAACCAATTTTGTACTCTTAGATTATAATGAGCAGTCTTTATTCTTTAATCAGTTCATCCAGTATCTGGCTGTCTACTGTAACATTCCTTTGAAGTCGAGAAAGATCTAACATAATTGAAGAAATGTCTAACTACTTGACTCTCTCTTTTTTAATATAAAGGAATTAAACATTAATCAGACTTGTGCATCTCAATTAAGCCAATTAAAATTATCACAGAATGTAGTGCACAGAGCAATAGGTAGCTTTAATGTTTGAATACATTATCAACTTTTACCTAATGTTCCTTATTTAAGATGTTTGTTACTCAAAATGGGAATGCATGCAATGCATTAAAGAACACTACCATTTTTTAAAAAGTTTGACTAACTTAATTTACTTAGTGTAATTGCCTACATTTATGCACAAGATATGTTAAAATTTGTTGCATTTAGTTAAAAGTAATATGTGGATTACTTTAGGTCTTCCTACGCCAGTCTAATTTCCATATGTTTTTGTGCTGATTGGGTTTTTTTGGGGAAGAAAAATATTATACACTGTATCTGAATTAATTTATATCACAGGGAAGTATGGCTTAGTCTTTACTGGCTGATGTATATACGCAAAGTCCATATAATTACTAATAATTTGTAACAAGTGTTAATTGATAAACAACTCCCTCTGGTAGCTTAATTAAAGCTGTAGGATAGCAAGGCGATTTACAACTGGGATTGATCTCAATTAGTCAACAAAATCTGTGTAGTCTGTTCAAAGAAGAAGGAGGAAATTTAGCCTAGCGAGGCTTTGGGGATTTTGTCTTGTAGTTTTCTTTTTCTTTTTTTTTTTTTATCAAGAGAAATAAAATCACAAAGTATAGTAATGTTTTCTACAGTTACCTACCTACTGTATACTGTGCTTATCTTTTACGCTACCCACCATTTGTTCTTTCATTTGTTTGTTCATTGTCAGGTTACAGAACAATATTCAAACATTTCTTTTCATTATACACAATGTGATAAAAAAGTAATTTCATACAGGGATGTACATTTTAGACTAACACCCCCAGGAGACCACAAACTAGAGAATGAAAAACATTTAAAATATGTCAGTTTTTGATCTTACTTAGAGATTTGTTTATAAACTGGCATTATGCAGCCTTAATTAAAAGATAACACAGGAAAGATGGCATTAGGGAATAACTGGATATGTGGAAGCACAGTGATCTTATAAAGTCAGCTATGCTGTTTCAGGATTCGCTACTCTTTTATCATTTGGACTGATAGTAAGAATATAATCTATGAGTACTTGAAATTGCCCCTGTGGAATAAAAAAAAGTGTCATCTCTGTTTAAACTAGATCACAGACTGGCTGCAAACAGCTGCTGAAACATTAATTAATTTGTTTGCAAATAAATCATGGATATGTACTAGCTGAAAATACAGATATAAACAAGCATGAATGTTGTGCTTCTTAGATTACCTATGGATCCCTGGTTTGCCTACATTTTTAAAGATAATTTTATATGCGCCAGAAAAACAAACAGATAGACCAAATAATCTGAAAGAACTGAGCCTTTTTATTAAAGTTGTTCTATAGATACATCGATGTGCTGAAATGCAAATCAGTTTCAGTGCTTTAAAAAACACACATCCATTTTACATTTGTGTAGGACTGAACCTCATTTAAGAAAGATTTGTTAATCAAAGAGAATGAAATATTTTGGTGGAGGCATATGAATATGGGTTTAACAAGTTTGCAGCTAAAAATATGGCTTGATTTCAGCTGTGCAATTTATGTTTCTCTGTATCTTGAATGCTCTTTTGGTAGCTGTGTGGCATCCTCTATAAATTCTCCATTACTTGTTACCTGCTTTTCATATACCATCAAGGATGCTGTTCAATATCTATGGATTGTTCAAAGAAACCGGCTAAATGCTATAGCCTTGTAGCTTCACTGAGCTAGAGATGAGGCAGATGTACCCAAATTCGCCCTTGTAACAACACACGTGCTTCCTTGGGGCAAGCCTTGAGCTGTTACAGTGCTTCTCATTGTAAGGGCAAATCCTTGGCTCTTGCCAGTGCTCCCCTAGGCTCTGCATATGGTAAGGCCAAGAGGAGGAAGATGACTCTGCAGGCCTTGACCCCTTGACATAAGCTTTATTTTCAAGAGTGGAAAAAAATAAAGGTTAGATTCTGCTAAAGGATGGGACTTGCATGTATATGAACAATACAGGGAGGCCTCTGGATACTAACTAACCTTCAAGTGGCAGGCTGCCCTGTTACAAACCAGATGTGTTTGTGGAGGTTATAGAACGTGGCCAGGGAAGGATGCATGGTCCAAATTCTGCATTCTCCAAAAATGTTGTCTGCCTCACAGAGCTGTCTTACATACACAGCTTTTTCTCTGTCTCTGCTTTTTTAAAAGGCTTTGTTTTGAATATTTTCTAACATGATGGGTGTCCTTTTTAGTGTTTGGAAAATTAAGTGTTTGCTAATAGGAAAAAAATACATGAAAAAAATAAAGTCAGAACCCTCGGGAAAACACAAAACTATAGGGGACCTAACATTATGATGTGAATTTGATTTTCTTCTTCCTTCTAGGGTTTATGTTTTTGTACACTAGCAAAACTGCCATATGAAAGATTCTATTCCAAGCAGATCCCGCTATCCAGATGTTTTTGTCAGTGAGGGAATAGATTTTCTTAAGTTTGGCTGAAAATTATTTGAGCAGTATTGATTTTTGGGTAATGACACCGCATCATGCCTTCAGATCACCTTTTCTCTAGATAGTGCAAGCTTTAGTGTTCGTTCCAAAACAGTCTTTGACCTCAGGGAGCATATTCCTGCAAAGCACTCGGGTACTGTTAGCACCCAGCTACCTCCTTCATGCCTACTTTAATCCTGAAGAGAAAGCTTCAGGTCATTTAGTCTTTGTACTTGAGTTAGCTATAAGCCCTCTGCTTGGACTCTCAGAAAGCACTGGCTAGAGCATGAGTTCTTTCCAAATTCAAAGCCTGTGAGGGCTTTTTCGGAGGTTAGTGTGACCACTCTAGATAGTATCACCGTCGTGTTTGTTTACTACTCCTGCCTTAAGGTTCACCCACAGCTGCTTCAAGCTCAGCTATGTAGCTTCTTGTGGCATAGTATTTCCACTAGCCTGAGTCAGTGATATTATCTGTCTAGAAGCTTGACTTTCATATGTTTAAGGAAAGAAGGAGAAACTTTTACTTTGTTTTTGCCAGTAATACCAGCTTAGCTCTTTTTCTGTGGAAGATCTGAACCTTGGGTTTTTTTTTTGTGGAGTGGGGGGAGGAAGCATTCATCTGAACGTATGGGCAGGAATGGCATTACCTGCAAGCCAGTGACCCGAGGGAAGCTGTGTGCTCCTACAAATTATGTTTTTACATGAAGGATGGTGATGGCTTCTGGAAGCCAATTTTTGTTCCCTGGTGAAACTGCGCTGTTATAGCAGGCAGGGAGTCAGGAGAGAAGGTTTCATGGATGATGCTATTAGGAGAGATTTTATTGATGCTTCTATATTTTCAAAGAAATATAGAAAAACTGAAAACTCCAAAGAAAGTTGTAACCATCACAGTTTTTGATCAAATTAGGGAGGTATAGATTTTGAGAAATCTTTTTGCTCCTGTATTCTTCTTCAAGAAAGATGAATTTTCCTTTTTTTTTTTTTTTTTTTACAGTTTACTTTTGAACTTTTACTGTATATGCAATCATTTTGGATAAAATGTAAGCTCATTTGTGCTCACAGCAGTTAGTAAAGTCAAGGGGTAGCCAGGGATGAACAAAGTTCTCAGAACCACTAGCATTCCAGTTTGCCATTCACTGTTAGAAGTTTGGGCTGTTATGATGACTGGATTAATGTATAATGTCTCCAAACCTACATGTAACATGTTGTCTGTGTGGTGTATAATGTTGTGTGGGTGGAACTTTGCCATGTGCTTCCCATTTGCTGTCCTTTGCAAGATCATAATTGGAGGTATAGCTTGTCATACCTTGGACTAAAATTGTCTTCTCAGAATTGACCCCTCTTTGAGTCTCTCAGGGCTGTTTTATTGTATTTTGTTGTGTGGGTTTTTGGTTGTGTTCCGCTGCCTGCCACCTCCTTTTCCGCAGTGCTGTACGTATGCATTGACCTAAAGGGATTTCAGGCAAAGCTGAAGCATGAATTGAGGGTTGAGCCTGGTAACTTTTCAAGTAACTCTGTGCTGCTGGTTTCTTTGAGAGCTTATGTCCCGTTCCCTCTGTGATCAGCTTTGGAATGCTTGGTTTATTTATGTGCTTGTTTCCAACCAGTATCCCTAGATCCAGTCTCTTTTCCTTCCAGGAGGGCAGGAGTCCCTGTGTCAGCATGGACCACCAGCTGTCTGGAGGGTGTTCCTTGGGGGTAGGCAACGTGGCGGGGGCTCTTGATCATGCTGCCAGACCATGAGGAACTGTACTTAGGACCTGAACACAGCCCTCCCTCTGGGTTTGTCTGCTTGTTGCAGCTAATTATAATTTTAAATTTGCCCTTAAAATCAAAATCTGTTAAAAGAGCAACTTTTGCCTTGGGGCAGCCTTGTAAGCAGAAAATACTTATCCAAAAAGCAGTTTACTTGGCTTATGATTTCCTGTAATCCCTATATTGTTCTTCAAGATATTTGTATGAGGGCAAGCAATTGTTATTCACAGTTTAGCCTCCCCTCTCTTTTTTATGTCTGATCTTGTACAGGAATTGTCACCTTTGTTTTATGGTATCACAGCCAGTTCCTAGAAATAGCTGGATGCTTCCAAGTTCTATGTCTCCCAGCAGGGTCTACCTTTTAAGCTACCACTTTCACAAATGAGTGGTTGGGACATGTCTCCTCAGGAATTTGTGCTGTTGGTCCTTTCAGCTTAGGACAGTTTAGATAGAATCACTGCCCAAAACTACAGCTTACTCTGGGCTGAAACATAAAATGTATTTATCCCTGTGGCCTCATTACTCAACAATTTGGGATCAAGAAGTGAAGAACAGCATCATGCTTAACTGAGGTGTGCTCTGATCACTTGACTGTCCGAAGTCTGGCTCACTCTGAAATTGGGACAGGGTTATTTGCCCAGTGATGTAAAATCCTGTGCTTATTTGGGAGATTTAAATAAATTTGAATGCATGAAGCTATTTGTGCAAAATGTCCATGAAATAATTAAGTACAGCAGGTGCAACTGCCAGTCTCCCAGCAAGTCTGGAAGACTGGGCTTTGAGCTGCATAGGTTCTTTCTGTTGGCACTCATCAAGAGAAAGTAGAAGGAATAATTAAGCTTACCTTACCCTCCTCATTATCCCATGCCTTCCTGATTCATAAAGAGTGAGTTTCTGAACAGTTTTGGCACAGTTTGTATCTTTGGTTCTTGATTTATAAGTTAAATATCAAGTAATGGGTTTCAGGGTCAGTCAGAAAAATACAACTGCTAGGACTCAACTACAGGCAATTTGGTATCAATTAAGGTATAGTGGATTAAAACTTACGTAAGCTAAAATGAGAATCACTTACGTAAGTGTGAAAGTGTACATAGGAGGAAGCAAGCTGAGAATAAGTAAAGAAAAACATATTTAAAAAATAAAAAGGCCCTGAGAATGCTGTTCTGTTCCAAAATGCCATATGGTCAATTGCTTGGCATCATCTTCCCAAGTATGTTAGCAATACTTTACAGGTTGCTTAACATCAGTGCCTGGATGGGAGGCAATGGCTGAAATAGCATGATATGAAAAAGAGAGCAGCTTGAATGCTTCCATCCATGTGTTAGCAGTCAGACAGCGTTGGATTGTCATTGCTTCAGAATCTGATGGTTGTGTTGGAACTTCATCCAGTAAGAGTCAGTAGGAATTGTTCGGATGTAAGTAATGTAAAGATGTTTTAACACTCTCCTTAGTTTGGGTAGCAGAATTTTAAGGAAAATTCATCAAGGTGGGTTTTTTCCCTATCTTATTATTTATTTGCGCAATGAGTAATTATGATTGTTGTCAGGGGGCAAAACACGCATCAAGCTACTTAAGGGTAAACAACAGGAGTAAATGACACTTGTGAGTTATGACACACACTCAGAATAATGCAGGGAAACAACGAGGGATATTATTGAAGCAAAACTAATTTTTGTTCCGGTATAACATTCTGAACAGAACAGTGAAGGACATCACAAATCCATTCATTTATTTCAAAATTTGCAAAACAAATCCCTTCTTACACGTAGTATTTGTACAACATGAAATTATTATTCAATAAGTTGACATTTTAAACCTATTACTGCCTAAACCCATCTATTACTGAGCTATTCAGAGCACTAAGTTAACATTTACCAGAACATTCATCCTCACATCATGGGGAGATCAAGCTCAAATCCTTTATTTCATATTCAGATCTTGTTGGGTCAGGATTGAAAACTGCTACCTTTCTGATACTTTACTGAAAAGCCACTCTGAAATCCACAAAAGAATTATTATCAAGTTACTGCAGTTATTCAGCTAGATGTTGACTTTGATATGTCAACTCTCTGATCTTTAATAGAAAATTGATGGTCTTGCACTGAGGGTCAGTCATATGCATGACCAGGATAGGCCAAGGTTTGCATTAAATTACACCCAGGCTTGCATTCTTATTCTCTGGCAGACAAAGTCAAACAAAGCCAAATGGATACCTTGTTAGTTTTGTTTTCTTCATTGTTTTGTGTTGGCATATGGATTTAATTCTGTAATGGGGGACTGCTGGGCACAATCTGCTTTATTGATTTTTCTGGGGAAAGTTTTTGTGACAGCACACAGAAGTATGATAACATAACAGCAACTGGTGCAATTTTTGTTCTTGTTGGAGTAGGTGTCTATTACACCATTTATTTAACAATCAACTGTGTCACAAAAAATCAGGTTAAATTTCTAGTACTGACTTCCTTTAGCCTTGGACTGAAGTTGTGAAAATCACTGGCTTTTTTTTGATTCCTGTAAATTTTGTACCTGTGGTGACTGCAATGAATCATGCAAGCTTTGGCCCTTTTCAGTGCTGTTGGTTGTCAGTTCACACAAAGTTGCATTTTTAACTTGTCTGAGGAAGGAGTGCTGTATAGCAGAACTGGGATATCCATGGTCTAGGACTGCATTTTGAATCCCAGCTTCTAAAGTGTTGGCTGAAGCCACAGGGGGTTGGGTGAGCTACTGCTCTGTGCATAATTCTTTGATGGCTGCAGATGAATATGTTGTATGGCAGCAACTAAAGAAAATGAAAGCAAGGGAATACATTTGCCTTAAAAAAAAACCCAAAAAACTGTTCTTCAATTTCTGTTTCCTGCAACTGCTATTATGTAAACACCACATCAAATATGCCTACAGAGACTTGAATGGCTCAGCAGCATCTTCTGGTTTTATGTGTAGCGTCCTGCAAGGTTTTCAGGTTTGCTGTTCATTTCATGGTGCTCAAAATAATGACAGAAGGTGAACATACATCTTTTGTTCTTCAGAATGAATAAAAATTTTCCTGCCAAGTCCTCATAGGAGAGGATGGACAAGTTTGGACATATGCCTCTTTGGTTAATGGCAGCAATGAATGTCTCATTTCTTTCTGAGTGGAGGTTGGCCAGTATGGAGGCCAATACAGTGGGCCTTGTCTAGACAAGTCACATGGAGCATCTGTGGATTAACTAGGGCATCCCTTTCCTCATGAAATCTAGAGAGGGTCCTGGATAGAGGGTAATTGTTTTGAGGTATCTTACTAAGTAGACTGATCATGGAAAGACTCAATTTACACAACTTGTGTCTATTGTTTGTGTTGATTTTGTGTCAGTGGTCTTTTGTTGGCTAGATTTTTCAAAGCCTTAGCTGGGAGGCAGCCAACTCTCACTGAAACACAACAGGATCTAACATTCAGAAAACCTAACTGATTTAGGAAGACATGTCTCATTGACTTTCAGTAGGACTTACATGCCTGAGTCTCTTAAATGCTTCTGAAAATGCCAACCTTGGATTTGAAAGCCAACCAAATGTGTGCTAAGCATTTTTTCAGAAGCAGACTGGTCACAGTACATACACTCTGCAGGACCAAGTTTCACAACAGATCATATTTACTTATGTTATTTACATAACACTTAGCTGTTAAAGAAAGGATGTCAGGCTTCAGATTTGAAGGGGAATGCACAGCCTAATGTATTAATGCAGCTCTTAATGCCAAGTTAAGAACATCAGTGAATATATAGGAATGATTTTTAGGAATAGTCCATGTTACTACTTTGATGTGAATCTCCTTCATCAAACTCAGAATTAGCTTTGCTCAAGTCAATAGACTCTTGCACCCTTGTAAGTGACTGCAGTTAGGCAACCCTCCAAGTATGTGTGCTCTTATAGAGTAAAACATACAGATTATAAATAACATCACAGGGAGACTGGGTCTGCTTTATCTCTGCAGTAATTCTTCTGATATGCTTTGAGTTACATCAGGATAAATTTGGCCCACTGAGATTAGTATAAAAAAGCAGGTAGTGTTTCTTAGCTAGAAAGGTGCATATAAATCCCTGTATCTCTAACTTTGATCAGCTTAACACTCAGCTTTCTGTGTGAATCCTTTACCTTCTCCCTTATTTCAGAGCAGCTAATGCTGGCAAATGCCTGTTGGACCTACAAAATTATAGTGCTGTACAGCAGAGGTGCTGTGAAACTCCCAGAGCATACAAGTGATGCTCAGATCAAACTGTCTTTCTCTTCCTCCTAGTCTATGAAATTGTGTAGATGACTCCTTCAAATCTCTCTTTCATTTTAGAGCCTGATCCTGTGACCCACTGATTCCTCTCATCTCCCTTTAAAGCTAATGAGGATCAAAAGTGCTCATCACCATTCATGGTGCAGGATTAGGCCCTTAATTAGCCTTGGAAATAGTCATTCTCTTCTGGATGATGAAACGGTGTTGTATCAGCCTTACCTGGTGATGGTAATGCCTCTTCATGTTTGTCTTAAGATGCCTTGCTTTGTCAAGACAAGGAAGATTTCTGTGTCTGCACTCCCCTCCCCAGTCATACACATTATACAGCAACGTTTGGCACCAGCCTGGTTTTGGTTTGTCCCTTAGGAAAGAAAATATTGTATCCACGCTTTAAAAGAGCTCATCATTTAATGCTTTCCTGTATAATTAGGAAATGATGTTCATCTGACAAAGTACATTCATTAAATAATTTCAAAATAGGCCAGAGGCATTGTTTAAACATAGTGTCAACATAAACTGTAAAAAATGTGCAGAATAGTTAAATTCTAGCCAAAAGTGTATGTTAATGGAGCAAGAACACTAAATGTTTTTTCTGCTTTTTAAGGCATCGAACTATCTTTTAGTGCAAGTTCTGCCTCACAGCCAGATCTGGCCCCTTCTTCACCCTAGCCCTTTCATCTCCCTTTGTTCCATGTCTATGCTGAGACTGAGATTTTCCCACCTCTCTCAGTCTTACTGTGGCTCTGAAAGATGATTGCCTTCCGGTGAAGCCCTTTCCCCTTCTTCTGTACCCAAGCTCCATGTTCAATGAACATCAAAAAGCCTTATCATACCCTGATGGTTTAAATCTTTAAACAGAGAGTAACAGCCTGAGTACATCCAGACCCCTCACATCCTATAGTCTTGTCACTATGTGTTCCTGCAACAATTACCAGGAGAGGGAGGCTGCGGAGTGAATCAAGTAGCGTGTGTTGTCTCCCTGGACTCCATGCTGATGCTCTGATCAGGACTTCAGCAAAATTCTGTTTGAAATGAGAATAGACTAATTTTCATCAGACTCTTCTCAGAGCAATCCCATGTGGGCTAGCATGCCAAGGGTCATCATTAGAAAACTGCCTTCAAAAGAGCTGAGGTTTCTTGTGGCAAAGCTCTTTCCCTTTACGAAATTTATAAACATTTATGTAAAAATGTATACATTAATTGTTCTGCTTCCTTGTATGCCTGCAAAGTAATGTCCAAAAACATACTTGAGGAAATAGACTTGTAAAAATAGCCCAAGTAAGGACAAAAATGTCCTCATTTTGACTGAAAATTCAGAATACTGTGATCAAAGGATGCTGTAACTCCCAGCTGTTCAAAGGGACTTGTATTAAAAAAAGAAAATCAGATGTGACCAAGAATAGAAAATAACTCATTAAGAGCTTAACTAGATGATGACAGGTGAAGCCATCAGTTGCTTAAACACTGTAATGTTTTTCTAAGCAGTTTCTGTTATTTTTGTTTTTTTTCTTCCCCCTGGAATCAATTTATACTTTCTAGAAATAATTATGAGATCAAGTAAAGTTTGTCTGCTATGGAAAATAAACACATACACAAGACACTGGGCTGTGGGGTTATGAAGACATCACTTTACTGCATTTTTAAGCATAGAGAAATTACTGAATTTATTTTACAATTCCTATTTATCAGTTATCTTCTGAAGTAGCTGCAGTTCTTAAAAGGCAAAAGAAAGGTAATAGGAAGTCTATAAGTAAAAGAATCATCTCTGGAAGTTTTAAGCCTTCAGACATAAAGAAAAGGTGTTTGCTCTGTCTTTTGTGACTTACAAGCAATGAATGGTAGGTGGATATGATTCTCCTCATTTTTATAGCTATTGTTTAGCTACTACAGTGTTTGTAAAATGCATTAAAAAATCTTTATAATTCTCTTAAGCAGCTTAAATCCCTTTTCACTTTCCCCAGGCAAAACCTGATTCACTTGCATGTTTTTGGGCTCTGACCTTCACAATGCTGATCTCCCAACAGTAGTAGCCAGTTTCTTATTCTTTAAGTGCTGGAGGAATCATGAAAAATTCAGACACTGGGTTTCCCTGAGACCAATCTGGTGGCTTTGTCTTTGTGCTAACTGCTGCTTTCTATGCATCATTCAAAAGGTACATACTGTTGTCAGCCCCTGAACTGCTACTTGGTGTTAAACATGAATATTTGTAGCTTAGCAAGGGACTAAATTTAAAAAAATTAATATTTGACAACCTTTGAGAAGGCATTACTGGCATGAAACTATACGAATGAAAGACTGTATTTGTGAAAAATGAAAACTTTCTTCACTGGGGCAGTTCTAAACATTATCAGATCTGTTTTGAAACAGTTCTGGTTTCTGGGCTTTCTTCTTGATGCACAGATTATGATTGTACCAAAGAAAATACTATAGTAGGTTTGTTTTTTTCCTGTGTACTGCAGGGGAAAATTCATTCTGTGCATGTGCCACTAATCCTATCTGACCAGAAAGCAGAGAAAGATGGCATGTGGCTTATTCTGGCTACACATCAGAGATACTTCCAATGGTAAAATTGCCTTTTTCCACATTTCTTAATTAGAAATAGAAATGGCTTCAACTAATAGAATCTCTTATTAATAACAAAAGGAATTGCTAGCTCTCTAGTTCAAGTGGCATATCTGCATAACTTATAGCCTTAAGAGCTTGTAGAGTCACTCACACTCCTGGCAGAATGCCTTTTACTCTCCCATATTAATGAGTTGTTCTAAATTTAGTCTACTGTGACAAACTAATATTAATACAGCATTTTATGGCCCAGAGCATTGTTAATGCATAAGAATGAAACACTGAATCAGAAGAAGGGGAAAGGAGGCAAGATTACTTAGTATGATTGTCAAGATATAAGATAATCCAACTATGTAGATATTAAGACTTAAATATAATACTCTGCTTATAGATTTATATTATGTGAAACATTTTCTATTATTTTAAATCCTTGCAGTATTAGTTTCTTATTTTCAAAGGTTTATAACTCGGTCATAAAAATTCACTCTGGGCTGAAACTTGGCATACAAGGTCTTAACCTGGGAGCATTTTCTTAAGTAAATTTTCAAACAAAACAGTGTTTTTCTTTGGTAAAAGTGGGACAACAGTCAACATATGTGTCATTTTCATAACAGGTCTCTGGAAACAATGGAGACTAATAAGCAAAGCCAAAAGGAGTCTTTAATAAGATTTAATTGCTCTTTTTGTGTTATTTTAATTCTTTTTAATTGCAAAATACTAACAGGACAACATATGTGGCAGGTTGTGGCTATTTAGATGTCAGAGTTTCTTCCACTGCAATCAATGGATTTTTGTCACTCTTTGAAGGGGAAGTAGGATACCGTATTCTATTTGGTAGCTATTTGATAGTGATGATTTTACTATCTTAGTATTTACCTAAATAGATATTTGCATGAATATTACCTAAATATCATTTTGCAGGTGAAAAAGACTTGATGCAGATTTTTTAATATGACTTCAATAGCTGTGTTTTGTAAACATGCATGTGCATCCTTATGTGCAAACGTATTTCATCTTTGCAACCTAAAGCCAAGTCCGAATAGAGTTAAACCATCTACTTGTGTAAATTAAGGGGAAGAAAAGCATATGACTATCTCATGGAAGGGACGCTGCTCCTAACTGTGCCAGGGGTGTATGATGCCTGCCAGAATGCTGCCAGCTGTAAGGTTCATCATGGATTTTTCACTGTGAACAGTAGGCAACAGACTGCAGCTGAGCAGATGTGGAAGCATAGGGTCAGCAATGAATTGTATAAGGTGCTTGACTACGTGTGCCATTACGGAAAATCCACCTTAAATGAGGGGGGATGAGGAAGTTTTTTGACTGCCTAATGGAATAATTAGCTATATTGGGGGTTTTTACAAACAAACTTTGGAAATGGTATATGCAAACTAATTTTTGATGTACTTTGTATCTCTGACCCATGTATTTGGGAGATAAAATTTAATTGCTGATTTGACTTCTCTCTTCTCTTATTTGTGTGGATTAGGAAGTTCTGTCTCCAGTGTTTACAGGGATACAGATTCGTTAAGGAGTCTTGAGTACATGTGAAACTTGAAAGGCCTGGGATGTGCAATTTCGGTGCACAGTAGACCTTGGAGGAAGACCGTTCTCTCAACCTCATTTGGGTCATGCTGCAAAGCTGTCAGGATAGAAGTTGTCTTTGTGCAGGTGAAGAAATGTTCCTTTTGACACTTTTCTCAAGGAAATATTTAGGAAAATTAATCTACTTTATGACTGCTGGTGTGAGTTTATCCAGGTTGGTTAAACTGCATCCAGTGCTATTGTGATGTGCTCCTTTGAAACATGCAAAACATCTCAATGTTTGGTTGTGGGATAAGAACTCTGATTAGTGTTTTGTGAGCAGTGACATAACTTGTAATTGGTGACATTCAGGAAGAAAAAAATCTAATTGCAGTGCAGTTTTGGTGGACAGGGAGGTTATGGAATTAGCAGGTGTTTAGCTATCACAGAAGCCCAGCACAAACTAGATTGTTAACTTTTGTGCTGGTC
Organism: Struthidea cinerea; assembly: GCA_013397865.1. Taxonomy (NCBI): domain Eukaryota; kingdom Metazoa; phylum Chordata; class Aves; order Passeriformes; family Corcoracidae; genus Struthidea; species Struthidea cinerea. Next base: position 278,139 of record VZTI01003800.1, on the reverse strand, counting down.
AGATAGGAAACAGTGTGTAGGAAAGAGCAGAGCTCTCCAGCTCTTTCTGCAGCTCCCCATGCTCTAGGAGGAGGGTGAGCAGTGGAGTTGGGTACATGGTTCTGCCCAGGGCCCCCCATCAAACTAAGGACACTAAGTTTCATGGGCAGTGGCAGATCTATGCCTGAGTGGGCAGGGGGGAATAGCAGAAGTTATGTGTAAGTGACACAGCTTGGGTATCAGAAGGAGCAGTGGTAGGGGGCTGTAGCTTGCTGGAGGCAGATTTTAACGAGCTACTGCACCAACTGGGCAGAATCATTTCCAGCAAAGCCCTCATTTCAGCACTGATTCAGTCTCCATAAGACCCCTCTATGCTGACAGAGAACCACAGGCAAGAAATTACCTAAAACTGATGTAATTTGGAATAAAATCACAAGAACTGGCACTAGGGATTAGTTGCCTTGCATATTATGTTGCTCAAGTTGTACCCAGCCACTCAGGTGGGTAAGGTGCAGCCAAGGCTTGTTGCATTCCGTCTCACACACAGCACTGGGAGTCTTTCTGCAAGGGCAAAGTCGTGTTTATTCAGAATTTCTTCATTGTGCGGGTTGCCAGTACTTTCCACATTGCACAAATTATGGAGTTCATTAATCTCCATATGCCATAATTAAGTCTGTTTAAGTCTACAGTGCAGTCTATGGATTCCTTTTAGTGGGTGTTTGGGGAGCAATGGATCAGTTTTTTCTTTGCTCTCCCTGCCGGTGCTAGGCCTTCACCAAGCAAAGCTAATGATCCATCCAGCCATCTTTGTCCCTGAATCCTGGTCATGTACACATTCACTGGAGAGTGAGCAAACTGTCATTGTGAGGCAGGAGTGTTACTGAGGACTCTCTTGTTGCCTAGAAGGCAGGATGAAAGAAAGGAAATGGCAGGCTTCTGTCAGAACTGAAAATGATTCCTACACTTGCTCTGCACTCTTACAGAAGCATAGAACAGATTATTGAAACTTTATGTATTTGGATAGTATTTTGGTCCGTCTTTTGGCTTTTGTTTCCTGATTTTATTCATCGTGCATCTGTGTTTCTGCGTACCCTCATGAAAAATCCCTTCAACAGAGTCACGTCAGAGGTCTAAGGACTGAGTGGCCCATGAAAGTTATGAATGAACAGTCACTGTCAGTGCTGCATTTTTGTGCATCATCTTCAACAGATATTTGCATGCTATAAAGCCTGGATTTTGACACACCTAGCAGATCATTTTACATGATAGTGATTTGTATTTTGCGTGAAATAATTTGAACAAAAACCTGAATTTTCCATTTTCTTAAATTTAATTTTCTCCCTGTTTCTCCCAGTTTGTTGTTTTTGTTGTTGTTGTTGTTTTTTTTTTTTCATCATTCCTGGCTTTTTCAGATGCAGATATAAAGCTAAAACCAAAGGTGTCACACCAGCAGTTTCAAAAATGCACTGTGCCACCGTGCACCTCTGTTGGGTAGTGTTTCATTAGAGAAGCTTGAAATGAGCCTATTTTTAAAGAGGTAAGTGCTAAGCATCTTCTAAAGGGCAGACCTCCTGAAGCTGTATGAGGGTAGCCACCTGGAACTGGATGCCCTTAGATTTGCTGGCTCTTCTGAAGACTTGCCGTTTGTTGTCATTGTTTTTCCTTTGCAGTGAAAATCTCCATCATGTTGGTATTGTGGAAGAAGAAAAAAATCAAGCAGCTGCCAAGATTTAGCTATTTCCCATGCATAGAATGCTGATACCTCCCACCTTATGAATTGATATGTCTCTAAGATGGATTGGAGGATGAGGCTTCAAACTAATTCACGTGACTGCCTACCACTATAGTGGGCAGAATATCTATTTGGTGGCAATGACTGGAAAAGTAATTTTTTATGTTACATGTTTTATTTCATGTACCTCTAATAAAACACAAGTGTTCTATTCAAGAAAATACTGGGTGGCACCGGAACATTAAAGAAATGCTTCCTTATGACCCTGTTACACACAGAGTTTTGGTCTGCAGTGATAAGGGGTGGGTTGTTGTTTTATTGCTGAAAGAACTTACTTAGCATATGCAATATGCAAAAGGAGGAAAGCTGAGCGTTGGAGCGCATTACCAGTGTGCACTTAAAAGAAAATTATCCCATGAAAAACAAACCCCTCTACTTAAACGCTACTCATAAACTATAAGGCAACTAATTCTACCTTAATGGGTGATATTACTACTTGATGGAGAAATAAAACCAATACTATTAAATTATTGAGCTAGTGTAAATGTTAACAGGTTGGAATCTATTAAATGCATGTTATTGTGGGAGCTGGAGAGGTTTAGTTTGTGTTGGTTTGGATTTTCTTCATTATACCTATGGTTTATGAGAATTCCATTCTTTTTTTCTGAGTCAGTGCAGTTCTTTTCATCAATGGGTAGGAAGCAGAAGCTTAAATTTTGTGTAAGCAAGTGAAGCATGGGAGATATCTCTTTCAAGGGAAAAGGGGAAAGAATAATATGAATCAAACATGGTGGTAGACATTTTTCACTGTTATTATTGTTCCCTTACACACTTGTTTCTTTACAATGCCATTGAACTCTGCTGTCTTGCAGGCTAATTTAAGGTTCAGAATTTAACTCCGAGCAAGCTACCTGTATGGTGTTGGAGCATCTTAAGAATGGTGAAACATATCTTTAAAACTGAACATATGAAATCCAAATGTCTGATGGCAAAATGCTGGAGATGTGGAGGGTACAGAATACACTGTAATGGCTAAATGCACTAGATTCAGGTGCTCATAAAATAGTAAAGGAAAAAAATCACCAGCGATAATAGAACAATGTAAGAATTTCTAGTAATGAATCAGACATCTCTTTTGACTCCTTTGTCTCGACTGGTGTGCACTTTAGTTATTTTAATTAAGTTTCTCATTTAGACCATGTAACTGTTTCAGTCCGTATGTTCGTCTGGAAGCCAGATGTTCACTAGAGGGCAGCATTTGATAAAATGTTTAAAAGCAGGCTTTTTCTACAGAAGTGAGGAAAATACATGCAGATCACTTTAATAACACTTTTAACAGTGTTCTCTGACATAAGTTTTCAGATCTGTTTGTTGGTCTGGAGCCTGGAACAATGTTTGGGTTGATGAGAATTTTTGAAAGAAATTTAGGGATTTATTCCACTAATAAATATGAATTGGTTTGAGATGGATATATTATTTCAGGTTTGCAGAAATTGCACCCTTCAGCCTCTATCTTCAATCCTTAGCCTTTTAAATGTACATAAATTAATATTTTAAATTTTATATTATTGCAAAAGAATAAAACATGAATAGGTTCACTTGTCTATTAGCCTTCCCTTTTATTTTTTTTTAATTGCTACCGATTTTCAAGCAGTCCTCTCAGGGTTATTATTTTATTCAGCAAAAATCTCCTGTTGCTGCAGTCTCAGTAGACCTGTATGGCTGGGCACCTGTGGAGTTCCGTCGTGGTACGAGAGGCAAAACCTTCTCTTGTGCTGGTGCTGGTTCTCAGTTGTAGGCAGTTTGCAAGGCTTTGCCAGGGCTTCCAGCCATCTTGAACAGGTCAACAGCTCCATGCAGCCTCCACAGGGCCAGGGATGCAGATGGCCAGGAGGCAGCCTACCTGGACTGACTGATCAGACAGGAACCCTTGAAGAGGTGTGATTTGGCATTTAAGGTTAGATAAACAGGTATTTTCTGATTCATCACTAGCCAAGAAATGCCATTTTGCTTCTCTGAACTAGGGGCATCAAATGAAAAGTGACTTCTGCCACCAAGCATTAGGGATCTATTTGAGGAGAGTACATCACCCTTGGCTTTCTAGTTGTGGGGGAGGGAGAGATTGTTAAAAAGGGCAGTTTAACTGACCTAAGATTTGAAATGCCTTCTGGAGATGTGCATCCTCTAGAGAAAGCATTTGAGTGATAAGACATCTAATTTGTATGTGTCTAAAATGAAGCGGTGTAACCTGGACTCCATAGCCACATATGTCACTTTCAACAGTGATGCCAATGCATTTCCCTGGTGAACAAGAAGCAGATATGACCAGGGTTTGTACTGGAACCATTCTGTGTGCTGGGAAAAGCTCTGGTGGTTTAGTAGCCTTCTCTTTCTTACCAGGTTAAGTGGCGTTGACTTAGGTGAACTCTTTGTAAATGACATCTTTGCTGGGATTGCTGTCTGTGCAGGCAAGGTGAAAGCCTGATCCTGAGGATATGTGTACTCAGCCTGCAACAAACATGCCAAGGACTCCCAGCTCAGAAGCTGAGCTGTGGTTAATCACATTGCACCACTTGTGGTTCAGATGCCGGCTGCCAAGTGGGTGAAATTCTGATTTCCTGTTTTAAGCTGTTCGTCTCCAGTACTGACTGTAGCTTTATGGTTACAGATATTCCTGTGTAGATAGAAAACCAGAAGAATTAACTTGGATGACATGAGATGTATAAATGGAATATCATTGTCGTTGTCTTTAGAATTACATCTTCCATGTGCCAGGTAAATCCAGGAGGCAGTTAAACATTTTCCCCCTATGACATTATCACAAATGTCATTTGGTGCTTCAAGACTGCTTGAGCAAAATAAATCACTGGCCAAGTGATGTTTGTATCATCATATATGTGTTGTTTTTTGCTGGAATAGATTGTCACAAAATAGACTTTATTCAGGTCTTCAAGACAAATCTGTTTTTTTTTTCTTGATGGTGGATTTTTGTTTCATTTTTATTTTTTTAACTGTTGTTAAATACCTCTCAATGTGTGCCTGTTTGACTTGAAGCTTTGCAGGTGCACAGGCTGACAAACGGCTTAGAGATGTGTGGGGAACTTACGTTATTTATGCACAATGTAAGATGTTTTCTTCTTCTGTCCTAATTGCTTGTTTCTATCTGGTTAAGTGGCGTCTCTGCTCAAGACCTGCCACAATAAGGGAAGAGGAAGGAACCATCTGTAACAGCCCTGATAACTGTAGCTTCCTGGGACCATTCAACAAAATCTTCAGTCTATTTTTGTGTATCCTGACTGGTTAAACTGTTTCTGCTTGTGAGTGAAACACCGTGGTGCCACTGAAGAGCACAGTCAACTCAGTGCTTGAGTGGTCTTCCTCCAACAGTAGAAAGAAAACAAACCATTTGCTTTACATTTTGATCAAGGTAAGAGCATACAAGAAATGTCTGTCTCATGGTGTTAGTAGAGAGTAGTTTCTCCACATACACCAAAGGCACAGGCACACAGCCCTGTGTCTTCATTTCATTTTAAATGGTTCATCTTGCCAGCTCAATCTGAAGCCTGCACTTGAACCTCCACAAAGGTCATTGCTTACTGATGAGGTATGGGGCAGAGCTGTTCTAACAGTACAGGAAGACTGAAGTTTTATGCCATCTTTATTATCAATGCTTCCTGAGGAACACTGTGCTTACTCTGTGAACTGTGCTAAATTCAACCGGCTCACAGTACTGATCCTACCTGCTGTGGGTGGTTGGTGTAATTGAAAGAACAGGGTGGCCAAAGGAAACTCTTCACAGAGAAAAGAGATAGAGCCAGATCTCTTGGCACCAAAGATCATGTGAACTATATAGTAGGACTTAGTGGTCCTTCTTGGACAGAGATCTATTGAACAGTAGCTGCATCTGACTAAGGAGTGAAAACACTTCATTTTATTCCCAATAGTGTCATCCTGTTCCCAGGCCTTTGGTGTCCTAGAAGTGTTTAAATGTACTTTCTTCTTTCCAGAGTCAACATGAAAAAGATTTGTTGGGACTGATGTTCCTCTTGTCTGTTTAAGAAAATTCAGCTAGTCCTTTAAGGCAACGTTTAGTGAAAGTAGCTTGTTATAAATTAGTTCAGTCCAAGAGCTTCCCATCCTATTGTAAATTACCCATAGTGACGCACAGTGCTGCAGTGTGGTCAGCCAGGCAATTTTATCTCAGAAAAGCAAAGAGAGTAAAATCCTGGTCTCTTCACCAAGGTGAGGTACCTGAAAGCAGGTTAGTACAAGTGTCCTGCTTCTGACAGGATATTCCTGTAGAGGAATGTGATTCCTTTACACCAGCCTTGAATAGTCGTGATCCCTGTAACTGGGTTGCCTCTCTACCCTAGAAGGCAGGAGCCAGTTGCATTCCCTCAGTCTCAACCTCGTGTAGTATCCATTATGCCTTTCTTTCTCTCTCCTGGACTAAGGGGAAAGGAGAGTCTTGCTAGGAGTGCAGATCCCTTTGAGTTCCATCCAGCAAAATAGGATGTTTGCAACAGCTCTCAAAAGGGAGGAGTCCCTACTGCTGATATTCCCACTTGCTTGGATGGAGAGCCAGCCTACCTCCCCTCCCACACAGAGCACTGCTGAGGCTACTGGCAAGGACTGGCAGCTTCTGGACTTAATATCTGTGGCATGACTCATGGCAAACTGCTCACTGTTTTAATGGTGGAAACTGGAAATAATCTTAAAATGGAAATTGCTGTAGTTGCATGCCTTCAGCACAGAGGTCTTTTTGTACTGGCCTGTGCTGTCCATGCCTTAACACATCCATACTGTTCAGTTTGAAAAAAACAAACCAAACCAAAAGGACCCCCAAAGCCCTAAATACGAGTGCAAAGGAGTCCCAAAAACCATCAAGTTGAGCATCATGTTTGGTACTCTCTGGTTTTGTTTTTTCATTTGGGCTGAGGTATTTAATTCAATCTTTTACTTAGATTGCAGACTCAGCTGTACCAAAAATATACAACAGTCATTTCTGTACTTTTTAATTACGTGTCACTCTTTTTTCTGCAATCATCTTGTTCTTGTTGCTGAGAAGATGGCAATAGGTTTAATAAATCCTCAAAGATGTGGAAAAAGCTCATTTGAATCAGTATTATAATTCTATAATTTCACAGCTTTTTACAGGGCATCACCAACTGCTGGAAAGAGATGTATGCAGAAGTAATGCTGACAAACTTTGGCCTGTTACTGGGAAATGCTTGGTGAGTAAAATCTGTTATTATACTGGTATGATGAGGCCTGAACAACTCTTCTTCTGAGGCAGCCTTTTTACTACTGAAGAGGATTAACAAAAGAGGCAGATGCCAGTGACAAAGTGCCAATATTTGTTAACAGATGTGATCCTTGTAATGTAGCATGTGTTCTTAATTTGGCACTGCTTGACACCAGGAGGATCTCTGTAAATAAGGTGTCATTAGCTGCATCCAATAGGCTTTCCTCCTAAACTGGTCTTTGGTTGGTATCCATACTCTGGTTGAAACTGGCATTCTACCTTGTGAATGGGCTGTATGCCACTCTGACAGATGGGCATGACAGTAGACCAGCCAGGGAAACATTAAACTCATCCAAGCTGAGTATTAAGAGCCAAACAATCTATCCAGAAATACAACATGGGCAGATTTGTGTTACTGTAATTGGTGAAGTGGATATGCTGTTGCTACCTGAGCTCCTAGATGGTTAAATGTTTGCATTTTTAGAGTTTGCTTTGGTCACTTACAGATTTTGGTTTTAGAAGAATGAAGATTACTGCTTAAAAGGAAAAAAACCCACAAACAATAAAGAATTTGTTTTTTGAAAAAAACTTTTATGTTAAGTGAAGAAAATGTCAAGTGAGCCAATCATGTTTCTCATTAAGTAGGTTGATGCCAGTCTTCTAATTGTGTTGACTTCCAATTAAGTATTTAGGTGAAAATGTTTTGCACAGTATTTCCTTTCTCCGGTTTAAAAATTAAAAAATGTTGAATAAGATGTTTTTCTGTCTCTGAATCTCTGGAGCAAAAATGTGGTCTGTTGCATCAGGGAGAAGTCAACTGAGTTACTTGAGGAATTGCTTGTGCTGATGTTTATAGGAGGGGAAAACATAGATGCTTAAGCAATGTATATTTAAAATTTAAAAATCTAAAAAGGTAGATATTATAAGAATGTAGGGGTTTTCTCTGTAAAAACATACTATCACAATTGCTGCTTATAGAATTCTACTTAACCACTTACCTTTGCTTGCAGATAAAATTGATTTATTGTTTTACGTAGAAAAAAAAATTGACTTAAAAGTGAGAAGAGTTCCGAAATATTTTTGCAGAAATTGTAATGCTTTGTATTTATTGGGAATCATAGCATGCATGACTGGGACCATGAACATCTTTCTGCAGCCAAATGGACTTTCTTGTGATTTGTAGCAGTGCATTATATGAAGAAATTTCCTGTAAATGAGAGGGAGAAGGCCCTACTCTCTGACATGATCAATATAATTCTGATATTTTTGTAAGGCTGCACTGTGTTTTTAGTGCACTTTTGCAATATCTGCATATCAGCACAGATTGATCTGTTGGATCTGTTCAAGTAAAAAAAGCTGAAAAAGATCTTTGCCTTGGTGGAAAACACAGGTACTTGTGCTTACCCTCTGAGACACAAAGCAGGAGCCCTGGTGAGCGAGGAACCCCTGGAGGGCTACCTTTGCTAGGTAGCAGAGGTTGTAAGAATAACACACAGACAGACTGCTTTTGTCACCCAAACTCTGCAGTATGGGCACGTTTTCCTACCACTGGAGAATTCATGAGCTTCTGTAGCCTTTGATACAGATGCATACGGTAACTTGTTGCCAATTTTGTGCAATTAGGGCATACAAAATGGTTTCCCTGTTAGGAATGTTGCATGTGCTACGACACTAATTAGGGGTTTCTCTCCTTTACATGCATGCCTGTCTGCCATTAATATTAATGGCAATTTTGCCCAAGCACAAGGAAAGACAAGACCTGTGTAACTGTGACTTAAACTTTTGCCTTGGAAATTCCTTATATAGTTATTCTTGGAACCTGCTGGCTTGCAATTTGCTAAACCTACCAGTGAAAATGGTGGTGTGTAGATAAAATAGTTACCTTTTTAAGGGGTAGTTCTATTAACTCTTCTATGGTCTTTCCCCTCTGGGTCTCTAGTTTGTCCCTGTGGTTACATTACATGCATTTCAGCTACTTAAAAAGCTACATTTTATGCATACCTAATTTTTTTCCTATAATGAAGCTTATATTATAAATTTTGAAAGTCTCCAGTGGTTATACAATTACTCCATGTTCTTGCAAGGAGGTGCATGCTATTTTCTAACAGAAAAACTCAAAGAAACAAATCTGCTAGTATTGTCAGAGGAGAGATACAGGCTATGGGGTTTTAAAACTCTGCTGAAATTTTGGATTTAGTGCAGACCGAGGTGAAACCACTGCAGGCATGCAGTGCTCTGTGAAGGCACCCTAGCAAGCCAACTCCAAGGAATGAAAGCTAAGGAGACTCTTGTGCCTCCAGCTCACTGCCAGGTCTTTGCAGGGGTGAGCAGGGTGAAGTAGAAAGGCAGAGCATGATGCAAAGCCATTTTAAGGAAGAGACAGCTTTTCCAGAAAATGGAAGGGCTCTTAGACAGTGGATGCTTAGTCTTCTGCTCAAAAGCCACTTGGAATGTTCATTAAGATGCTGATTAATAGGATAAGTGATGTAGCCTGGGGACAAGGTCAGTCTTTGTCTCCTAGCAAAGACCACTAACAAAGACATGTGTCAAGGACAGCAGACGAGGATGATTTGCAGTTTGTGCTTTCATCTTGTGAACCTGCAATACAATATTTTTTGCATAATCCATGCTTCTAGTTGCACATACATTCCAATAACTAGAGCTGATAGTACAGATTTACATTAAGTTATATACATGTTAAACTCTTTGTTTGAACTTAATTTTGGGGGTACTTGAGCAAAATTTTCAGTTCTCTGAATGGCTCAGGGTATGGGTGGATTATTCCATCTCCACAAGTCCTCTTCAGCTGATCTCGAGATGCTGAGAGGAGAACAACCAATATAAACTAAAAAGCAGGGCTGAAATGAAATGAAAATCCACAGAACTGTGGAATGTCAATAAAAGACTGAAGACGTGAGTGCTGCCAAATCTTTGTGCAGGGGAAAGAGCCTTTTATGCAACTTTGTGAATTACTCTCCTGACTGAGCAGATCATGAGCTGATGGATCTAAAAGGGTACACTTTTTTATTACATCAACAAAAATATTTTAAATTCTGAATAGTAAATTCTGCCCCCCCCCCTCCCCC